>CANTUT010001198.1:0-112500 GCA_947687605.1 Reutealis trisperma
TTCCTAATTCATCTTATATTATATTATATTTTTCTCATTTTTCTTCAACTTCTCATTTTTATTTTTTTTTCAAATTTTATTTTTTTAAATGGTTCATCTTTATATAATTTTAAAAAATTATAATTCCTAAATAAAAATAAATAATGAGAAAATTGAAGAATAGATATATCTAATTTGATTACAAATTTAGATACATTTATTTTTGAAGATTTCACCGCTAAAATTAAAATTTACTAACAATTTTTTATTTTATTATAAAAAATTCTAATTGAACTTAAAAATTTGAAATGCAACTTTTATAGCTATATCTCTTGATTTACAATAGATCCAAATTCACCTCTCTCATCTTTGATACCCAAAAAGAAAGTGATCAAAATGAGGCAAGATTCTTATGCAAATAAAAATAAAAAATATTAATTTTAAGATTATCACAAGTTCAAAGTAGTGCAAAAACTATCACATAAAAAATTGAATAAAAAAAATCATATACAACATTTATTGAGAATTTTCAAATTCTTTTCAATTTTTTTTGCCAATGAAATTCTTTTCAATTTCAAGAAAGAAAACACAAAAAAAAAAAAAAATTAATGAAATTTGAATAAATTGGAATCAAGCATAATATAATAGTAGTCATTTTCAATTGGCATAATGCATATTTTACCCCCTACTTGTCATGATTAGTCATTTTCCCCTCTCACCTTTAAAATGAACCAATCTACATCTGCAACTTGCCAAATCATAGGTCGAGCCCCCTAATCAGCCGGGAGAAGATCGCCTCATGATCATGCGTATATGAGGCGTGTGATGACTAAATATGGACTCTAATGTGGATTAAAATTGATTTAAAAAAAAATTAAAAACCCAACACAATGGTAAAATCCTAACCTACATCCAATTAAAATCCCTAACCTCTCACTCTTCCTCTCACCCTCTCAATCTCTCTTGCATTCTAACTCTCTTTCCAACTTGCTTTCTGTTCCTTTATCAATCAAAGTTTAATTTCTATCTCACCTCCTCAATAATTTATTTTTCATTTAGTTTTTGCATTTAAAATTTCTAAAATCAATTGTTTTTCTTGATTGTTTAGCCATGGAGCAATTTCCAACTGAGTACTCCATACCCCTTTGTAATTGTGGTCAAGTGGCAATGATGAAAGCTAGTTGGACTAACACTAATTTAGGGAGACAATTCTTTGGTTGTGCTAATTTTTAGGTTAGTAAATTTGTTTGATTTTTTATTTGTTTAAAAAGATGATAATAGGGTTTAAGATTTTGACAAAAATGGGTTAAGGTTACCTATCAAAAAAAATTGATTTAGTGCATGTTTTTGTGAATTTATGGGAAAAAAAATGATGTTATTGGTTAATGAAAATTGGAATTTTGGGTTATATTTTTAATGATTTTTGAGTTTACTATGTACATGTTTAACAAAAAGGGTGTTATAATTGGTGCTGGTATTGAAATTGGAAGCACAATATTATTGAAAGCTTGATATAAATTTTTTGCAGAATGCTAGAGATTTTAGATTCTTTACATGGCTTAACCCTCCTGCTCCTAAATACTATAAGTATGTTATACTTAGCTTGCTCAAAAGAGTGAAAGAATATGAAAAGGAAAAAAGAAGAACAAACAAATGGTTATTGAAATGGGCTATTATGGGGATTTTTGTTATTGTGTTGGTGAAATTGAAGCAAAAAATGTATGCTTAAGTTGAATGTAGTTTAGTAGTGATTTTAGTGTTATAGGCAGAATAGTGTATTGGTGCAAAATTTCGTGCAAATTTTTTGGTAGTCGTTAAGCATAAAAATATTATTATTGGCAAAAAATGCAACTATGATATATTAATGAAGTTTTATTATTTGTAACAAATGTTCCTGCTTCTTTTTCATTTTGATTTCAAATGAATCCTAATATATTGTCAACTATAATGCTAAAAATAGAAATAGAACTAAAAACTTCCATTGAGAACTCAATCCTAGGTACAATTTGCAGCATTATAATGCTAATATCTCAAGTACATAACTAAAAAAGTGGTTATTGCATTAACCACTCAAAATTCACATTGTTCCTACATAAACAAGCACATTTCAATTTGTAACTTGATCATAAACAAGTTCAGAAAAATAGAATTACAAAACAATCACATCAAAATCATCTATTGCAGTTTTATTGTGTGCCTTCTTGCCCTATGAAGTTGGTTGCCTTGTGATTAACTTTTAAATTGTTGTATAGTCTGCATCTAGCTAGCTTGAGCATGCTGTTGAAGTTGTGAGGTAGTAATAGTTCTTTTTTTTTTTTTTTTTTTTTTTTTGCCATTTGACAGTTTTAGCTTTGAAACCAATATCTCCTATAAAACCTTGTGATTCTTGTAGGATATCTGCTAACCCTTGATGAACCACTTAGATAGTGAAATTGTAAAATATATAATTCAAATCCAAATTCAAAAAATTAAAACAAAGTCAAGTAAATATACATTATATTTAAGGAAAGCTACTTATATTAAATGTTATAGCTCCATTATCATTGTATTGCATATCAAATCCCCTACAAGCTTTTGTCTTTTAAATGGTGCACCACTGCTAGTTGATAGCATGTTTCTCCCAGTAATACCCAAACCCATCTCCCTTGTATTACCTAATCTAGTTACTATATAAAACCATTCAAAATCACAATAAAATTTACTGATATGAATATACACATTAAATTAAAATAAATTTATCATAAACTTGAACAAAATCAATTAATACACCTAGATTGCTATAATTTACTCCTCTTCCTCTTCCCCTTCCTCAGCCTCTCACTCTATTAGCAGCATCTCTAGCAACAATAACAAGCACAAGTATATTAAGCAATTGACCTTTATTAATAACACATAAGAACAACATATATAGTAGAAAAATATACGACCTATCTGTGAAGTTATTGAACCTATACCCCTCCCTCTGACACTTCCTCACTATAAGACAAATTTTAATAGAATTAATACATAATAAATTAAGTTTGAAGAAAATAATTTTAGTAAATCAAATACCTAGATTGACTATGTTAGAACCCCTCCTTACTCCTTTACCACTGCCTCTCCCTCTCCCTCTCCCTTTTACTGTGCCATATGTAATTTCACTTATAGGTACAAATGGAGGTGGAGGTGGTCTTGCAGGTGGTATAGATAAATAGGCAAGTGTAGGTATAGGTACAAAGGCAGGTGCAAGTGTATGACTATGTAGGCGTATGGCTACTGAAGGCTTGATTATGATTATGATTCTAGCAATAAACATTTTCATTAATAATTTTGTCAAATTATTGAAATAAATAAATAACATATATATAATGTACAAATAGTTCAAGTAATATACCTGACTTTGTCTTATTTGCTTACATCCTTTATTTGCTTACATCCTTTCTTCTTATGTCCAATGCCCTTATAGATACTACTTCAAGCATACTAATAATGCTCTTCATCCTACTTACTAGTATCCACCCATCAAAAGTATCAGACATATTATTGTCCACTGCATCACACTTACAATCAAAATTAAAGTAAGCTCTATACCATGTTTTATGATTGTAGTAAATCAGGTCTTCTATAATACCCTTACCTAACTTTGGATACTCCTTTAAATTGTCCTTGAATAAAACCTCAAAGGGAGACCATTCACATGCCTAAAATTTTTTCCTCCTCTTTGCACCTCTCTACTTCTTTGACCAATTTTTTCAAACATGTCTTACACATATCTAATGTTCTACCTATGGCAATTCCTCATCAATTGCAGCTTATAAGCCCTAAGCATCAATAAGATAATAGAATATATTGAACATTTTATAAATTATAAATGGATTATAAAATAGAATACCAACAAATAACAAATAGAATTTAGCACTTATACTTTCTATATATCAGTCACAATAGTCCATCCATCACCAATGGTGATTCCCAAGTCTTGCTTCATTACTAAAATGAACTAATTCCAATTTTATTTTTTTTTGTTCTCTACTCCAACAACAGCGTAATCTATTAGGTACATTTGGTTGTTGCCCATCCTTAGACATAACTACTAACAATTGACCTTTAAATGGACCTTTTAAAAAGCAACCATCCATACCAAGAATGGGTCTACAAACTTCTAGAAAATGCTGCTTTACAACATTGAAATGCACATACATTCTCTTAAAACCTCATAGTACCATCCTCTAGTATCTTTGTTTTCACAAAGTAAGTAGTTCTAGGATTACTTCAATTAATTTCATCCACATAGTCAGGCAACTTATGAAATTTTACTCTAAAATCGGCCATCACATCGACCAATACCTTAGCTTTTGCTCTCCTATAAATAGTCTTACCTACATATAGCTTTAATTCAATCTTGCATGAATTTTAAAGTTCACTGAGCTTGATGATAAGTTGAGAATTGATCCTTGCTCTAAAATGCTTAGCAAGGAAATCAGAATTGCATAACTTTAGCTTATTTGTTATTGAACATTTGTGGATAGGATTATATGTCTTTATGTTGAAGTTATCTATTTCCTTCTCCTTGCTATCATATATCAACCAAAGATAGTTACTTGCACTTGTATTTTTGCATATTACTCTAACTCTATCTAGGTCACTCACCTTGAACTTCAATGAAACCCTTCTCAGTATTCCATACTTCCTAACTGCTTCCCTCAATTGCTTAGCATTGACAAAGATCATACTAAGCTAGAACATTGGTTTTAGTGCATCTGGGTCATCATATATATTTATTCTCCTACTTCTATCAACATGCTTGCACCTTTATCATCTTCACTGCATATTTGCTATTTGGATCACTACTTTTAATGTAGTTTTCATCACCACCTATTCTACCATATTGCTTATGTCTCCTCTTGTTTGCAACCTCAAAACCATCATCTGCCCCTATATCAATAAGTGGAATATCTTTTACCTAAGTTGCTTTTGCATTTATTTATTTTTTTTGCTGAAACCCTCTTGTACTTTTTGATGTTCTCCTTTATAGTTAGTTATTCTTCATCAACATCACTTCCTTCGAAGGGCTTCTCACATATGTCTTCTATACTATCTGCATCTATGCTCTCTTCCCCATTTATTTGATTTCTTATTTCTTCATCTAAATTGTAGCTTTCTTTGCTACTATCACTTTCACTGCTACACCCAGCTGCTACTTCACTTGTGTTAATAGTAAGCACATCAACTTCTTCACTAGGCATAGTAGGCATACTATTCACTTTAATATTCACATTAGGCAAATCACCTTCTTCACTAGGCATATTAGGCAAATCACACATGACAAATCTGTCTTTAAACATCCCAATAGATTTGTCTTTACATACTCTAGCAGACCCATCTACATGTGTTTCATCTACAATAGATTCATACACTCCAGCACCATTTACAACATGTTTATAGACTCCATCACCATTTATAGCAGCTTCATTATCTCCACCACCTTATACAATAGCATTATTATTTTCAAAACCATTTGCAACAGCTTCATGTAGAGCATGTTCGTGTACTTCATCATCTATAGCTTGATTTGCAGTTTCACTGTCTAAACCTTCTAACAATGCACATATGTAGGATTTACTTATAAAGGAACATCAATAGGATGCTCCATATATAAATGAAGCTCACTCCATCTTTTAATCCAGCCAACAATTCTAGAAGTGTTGTATCACTCCTAATCAATCTAAATGCATACCCACCTTTAACCTTATTCCTAACATACACACCACCTATAGTTAAATACCTAAACCCAACATAATAGTTCTCAAACTCAATAAGTGGAAGCCTATCAGTGTCAACATGTTCAAGTACTATCTCTTCTCTACCAATATAGCTAGGGTTTCTTTTGTTATTTACAAACTTGCCCCATGATAAAAGTGTAAATTCACATATTTATCACCCATTCTCACCAGCATTGTTAGATAGTAAAGGCAATATCAGCTTTACACCATTTTTCATAGCCAAGAACAATAAAAACAATTAAATAATTCAATTCTTAATTACTCTTTAAGATAAATTAGTAGATACATAAAGTGAGCTAATATTCTTACTGTCTACACAAGCAAATGAATAAAATTTCCATTTTTAATCCACTATTCAGCATAATACACACCAATGATTAACAAATTCACATTAACCAACCCAAAATTTGACTCCCAACAAAAAATCCTAATTTTGAATTTATTAATAGAAAACCCTAAGATATAAAGCAAAGAATCTACTGTTTCAAAACAAATTTATTGCATGGAAATGAGAAAGTTTTTAAATAAGATAGTGAAATTATAAGCTAAGTTAATAGTGGCAATGAAATTATAATCATTAAGTCAAACTCACCAGACCTAGGACTCGATGGTTTCCGTCAATGCTAATCTAGCCAAAACATTTACTTTTAGATTTCAAGCTTGATTTAAACCAAAATCTCTAGGAACTTAAGTTCTTCAATCGATTTCAAATATAATCTCCTTAGTTTCACAGGATTACTTGATTAGAAGATGAATCCCTTTCATTTGATTCCCCTTTTCAATTCTACAGTGTATTGAATAATGAAATTGAGATTATTTATTTTAGTTAGGGTTAATATGGTCATTCTATTTCTTTTAGTGGGAAAGCAATGATTAGAACATCTTATTCAACAAAAAAAAAAAAAAGCCCAAATCATCTATGTTTTGTTCTGACACGTGAGCACTCTTGACCATCATGTAATCCTCTACTAGATGATTAGGGAGGCCCGACCTATGACTTGGCAAGTTGAGGGTCTAAATTGGTTCACTTTAAAGGTGAGAGGGGGAAATGACCAATCGTGATAGGTATAAGGGGCAAAATATGCATTATGCCTTTCTCATTTAGGTAATAAATTTATATTGGAGTCCCTTATTCTCTCAATGCTTAAAAAAAAATAATGTCATAGATATGTGTGCGTGCGTGTGTATGTATATGTGTGTGTGTGTGTGTGTGTATAAATTTACATCAAATTATGTCTATGTGTGTAAATTGTATAACTCCTTTAATTTACCTTTTATAATATTTTATAAATCAAAAATAAAAATAATTTTTTATATAAAAAATTTTATCTTGCAAAATTAATTCAATAATGATTTGTCTAGTTGTAAACTTATAATTGCCCATCGACATACCATTATTCAATTTCATTGACATCTAATTTAAAAATATAGAACAAAGGGATGTATAAGAAAATTTATATTGGTTATGAAATTTGGCATAAAGGGTAAATTGGTAATTACGTGGGCGTGCCACATGCAGATGAAGGTGCATGAGCCTGTGGATTGCATCTTTCTAACTTCTTATCAATAGATTATGGATTCCCAAATTTTTTTCCCACAATATATTTAGATTCTCAATAGCAGACAAACAGTAACTATGGAGGTAGAGTAATATAATGAAATGAAAGAAACTTTATTAACTGATTGTTGTAATTACAGAAAGCTTGAAAACAAAAAGAAAAAAGAAAAACCTTGCTTGATGGAACTGATAAAAAGGCACAAGGCCTATTGAGTGATGGATTGGTTAGGCCTATATATGAGATATCATTTAGCTTAAATACTCTCTAAGAGATAACTGCTCCGCCACTGTTACGTTTCAATAACTGTTGCTCCACTCTCTATAATAGATCAACTACTGGTAACATCTAATAACTTCTATAGAATTTCTCTGGAATTCTCCATAATTATCTGAAATATCAACTATCACTAGACTTGATTTGTAAATCTCCATAGGTCTTACTGCTCAACTTGAGCTTGAACTTTAATGGCCTTTTTACAATTATAATCCAGAAAAATATTATGGTGTAAACAATGCCCTCGTATATAATTTGATTAAAAATCAAATTTGTACGGTTTATATCCACTATTCCCTTTCCGACAACCTATTTCCATAATGAGACCAAAAATTTTAAAGCTATGGAGAACCTCCAATCATCATTCTTTAGAAAAACAACCTCTACAGCACCATAACTCTTTAGAAAAAATCAATTTTTCAATGGATAAAATTAATTTTTCTCTAGCTTCTTTTAACCTCCCTAGTGTCAAACCAATTGATAAACCCAATTCCACTTTAAACACCAATTTTCTTGAATTACATCCATCTCTAATAGAATTTGGGATTAAGAATTTCTTAACATCCTCAAATTTATCCCAAAATTCTCATAAGTTACCCCTTTTACCATAAAAAATTCAAAAATTACCAAAACCCATTTCTCCTTCTCTCTCTTCGTTTTCCTCCTTTTCACTTTTCCACTGACCTGCTACTGCTCCTTCATTGCAAACTACGTCCTGCCTTCCTCCGATTCAACTATCATTATCTCATCATCGTCCAGCTTACTGCCAATGTTGTTCGTGCCTAAGGTAGCAATTCTAGGCAATGGATTGCTCAACCAACTTGGTGCTTCTCTAACAGATCATGCGTCGCCATCAACAGCCTCCACCACTAGACTCCCGCAACAACGACTGCTCAATCGGCGTCCGGCCACCCTCCATTTAGCTGGCCTTATTGGATCTACAGATTTTTCCAACCCTAGTACATTCTTGTGCAACCTGATCTTTTTTTTTTTTTTGAATAAAATAAATTTTTATTATCAATTCTAATTCAACACATAATTGCCACACTCCAAATTTTTAAATTTTGTTAAGTAAACCCTAACATTAAAACTTTAAAATTATTAGAGAAAAAGATTTAAGATTAAAATTTACATAAAGACCCTTGCCAATTAAACTAAATTAACCTAGATTTATTTAATAACTATGGTTCATGAAACATTTTCGGCTTCAATTTTAGCCTGAAAATAACAATAGCTCCATAGAAATTAAATTTATCCCCATTAACTAAACTAAAAGAAAATCAATTTGACTCAAGTTTGGGTTTGGTAAATTCATGAAAATTGAGAGTTTGAAAATAAGTTGTGAACTAAACAAAGAATTTTGGTATCCATACTTAATTAATTGTTGTGTTTGAATAGTGAATTAAGTGAACATCAATGGCTTTGAAAGGGAATTAGCATCTTTTGCCTAAAACCGTCTATGAATTCAATTATAAGATATAAATTTGAGCCCTAACCAACTTTACTTACATGTATTAATTACAGATATCATGACTTCTTCTTCTTTGGTATCTTCACTAGCTCCTCTTTCTGCCTCTTTCACTTCTACAAACATCCTTACTGAGTAATGCTCCAACATATTCATTAATCACTTGTCTTTTCTACTTCTTTATAGCTAATGACAATTTATCTCTATAGGGCCCCTACTTCTTCATTACCTGGAGGAATTGATGTGGCAACATTAAACTCCTTTTCTGCAACTGCTAACTCCTATGATGTGCACTTGGACGAACTACTCATTAGTAAATCTTTTCGTACTCCAATTTTTATTGGTCAATCCAAATCCTGACCGAGATTAAGTGGAGAATGGTCCCTTTGGGTTTATCTGATTACTCCCTTTTATAGAGACAGTTGGAGTAAACTGGGTATTAAATAGTTGGTCACCATGAGCACCCACAGAATTGCCTAAGAAAATCTTCTTTCTACTGCATTAAAATTATGAAGCAAAAGCTTAAATTTTTTTATTTTTCATTTTGGATTTGCTTCCATTACTTTAAGGGATATTCAATTGTTCACCAATCTTCCTATCCTTCGAGATGATGGCTTTTGTCTCATAAATTCTAATGATTCCTCTTTGCTAGCTTTTACCTCTGATTCTAACCAATTCAGCTCTTACTCTAGTCTTATATCCAAGAGATGCAAACTTAAGGTAAATCGAAGAACATATAGAATTTTTATAGGTATTGATCTGCAAGTTCTTATTTTGTCCTTTATCTAGCAAGCTTGTTATAGAATTTCTTCCTTTAGCTTGTGCATTAGCTGCTGGAAGGAAATTTGCACTAGACAACATTTTCTTGGGATCCATTTATCACTTAATAGACAAATACATTAGTGATGAGCCTATTACCAAGGTCGGTGGGGGCCTTTGGATTGTCCAATCATGGTTATTTACCTATTTCCCTAAATTATATAATACTCATGCTCTTAGATCTTATGTTCCTATTGGCATCTAGCATATGTTATTGACTTGTGCTTGTTTTGACATTTTGAGCTTCTTTAAAGGGATTACTCAAAGAGGATTTGATAGATTATTGTACCTTAAGTTTCATAGAGTTAATGTGGCCTCACAGTCTTCTACATGCTGGAGTACCTCACCATATTTAGGCTGTTGGTCTATAGTGGTTGTTATGGTTTCACTAGCTTCCTTAGCACTTCTTCTATGAGCTTTTTACCTAATTATCTTCGCCTATGGAGTTGGTAGTTTGGTTTTCACCAAGTCATTCCTTAGCTTCCCTCTTTATATGCCCCCAAAGTCATCAACAATGACACTATTAGATCTTTGGTACAAAGTTACTAGGCTTTATCTTATTCTATAGTTGCTGTATCTCAAGCCAACATTGATGAATTCCATAGGTCGTGATATACCTTTTATGATGTTTATGCAAGTCAATATGTTTCTAATTTGGTATTCTTTTCATTCTTTTACTTGCTTTCACTTTTCTCTTATGCGTAGGTGTGGCTAGTTCTCCACCACCTAGGCCTTTGAAAAAAGTGAAAGTTGAACCCAAAGGAAAAGTCAAAACCTTCATAGGAGGAGCTCTAGGTGTCCTAAAAGATAAGGTGCAACCATGAAAATAGAGACCAAAAATCCAAACCTCTCTCGCTAAACCAGTATGATGGTCCAATGGAGCACTAAAGATTGGGTCCTTTTCCAATGATTCTTTGACTCTAATCACTATTGTAGATGATGATGCTAATGAGCAAGCTAAAAGCACTAGTAAATCTTTTACTAGTGAGGAAAACTCATATGCCTCCTCTGACAATACTTCTAGCGAAAGTAAAAAAGAAATATTCATCTGACAACACTATAAAAGAGAATATGCACACTGGTGGCAAAACACAGCTAACCAATTCTGCTGTAGAGGCTGAGAAAGATACCTTTAGAGTCTCACTTGGCTTCTCCAACTCAAGTAATCTACTTGTACTTGTTGATTCTTTTATTAACCGCACAAATAGTTATTCAAACAAATCATAGACTTTGTTATTTCAGGACTCGGTTGACTTTCTAGTCTTTTCTGATAATGATGATACTAATGATAGTCCTATGGATATCAATTTTTTTTTTATACTACATCATCAACTCCCCTTTCATTTACTGCACCTCTTTCAAAAGAGGATATCCAATATGCATTTAATATTGTGACCACCACCTTCAACTAGGATGTCTGCCACCTGTCCAATCCCTAGAAGGATTCCATGATCTTCACTCTCTCTCTCTCCTTAAGTTTGCTGCTTCTACTCCTAATGCATCTTCTCATTTTTCTTTATTATTTCTTAGTTAGGAGCTTTATTTTCTATGCATGTCTCTTCCTGCTATAGTTCCAACTTAAGAAAGATTAAGGTCTTCAAGAAAAAGAAGGAGGAACTTGATGAATTGTCTATTGTTAGAAAGAATATTCGCACTCAGATTAAGGAAATTCATTCAGCTTATAAAGCCAAGGATGAAATAATTAAAGAGTTGCAGGCAGAGATTGAACGATGCAAAATTGAGAAGAAAGCATCACCAGACTGAGGGAATGAATTGAACAAGCAATACTCATATCAAAAAGCCTAGGTAGAATCACTTCATCCAAAGCTTGAGTAATAGATTCTATAAGCAAGAAAATGGGCTAGCAGAGTGTGACCTTGCTTTCTCTAACAAGCAACAATGCATCACCTAGTGGACTGCGCTAAAAGAAACCTTTTCTTTGATCTCACAATGAGTTCCTTAATACCCTTGTTCTATGGGAACTTGTTTTGTAACCTGGACGATATTAAACAAATTGTCAAGTACAAAGCTATTCAAGCTTTCCTTCCTTTTGTAACTTATTCCTTTTGTTGAGTTGAAACGGCATTTATTGAGATATTGTTGCTTTGTTGATATTGAGATCATGCAGCCATAAACACTGAACACTTAAACAGACTCAGTACCACAGCCATTATACATCACTCATGCAACCATATCACTTGCATAATCAACCAATAAGACTTGATTTTATTGTTGCCATGATTTTTGACATGGCCTAAGGCCATTGTTGATGCTTGTTATGCTATTATGGTGCTAAAATTTCATTAACAAAAACCAAAGAAAAATATAATACAATGCTAGAAATTAAACTGAGAATTATAAAAAGTGGCTAGCTGGTCTACTTTTTTTATTTATTGCACATAAACAACTGCCAAAAGTAACTCACAATAGAATAGTCTATATTGCCATGGAGTTGGCTTTTCATTTCCCTAAGTCTCTATAGAAACAAACTCAAGCACTGTAGACCTAGGTTACACTTTCTTTTCACTGCTGTTCTATCATTTCCCATTAGTGGGACAATATTTCTTTAGGTACTTATTGTTGACATACCTCTTATGAGGTTCACCTTCTAAGCTTGCCAACCAATATGAATTTTCCCCCAATACCTTGTGAACCTTGAATGGAGCTTTCTAGCTTGGTGACCATTTTCCATATTCTCTATCCTTCATTCCCATAAGAAGCACAACCTTCCATACTAGGTTTGCTTTTTCAAAATTTTTCTTCTTAACTCATCTATTATATGCCTTAAAAACCCTTCTTTTTTGAATAATCATCCTGTTGAATTCCTGTATCCTTTCTTCCTCTAATTGTTCCAATCCATCATCATAGCCTCTATGTACTCTTTTGGTGTTAACCCATTTTATTTTTCCACCCTCAAAGAAGGGACCATTACTTCCATAGGTAAATTGCAACATGTCTATAAGTTAGCAAAAAGGGACACACCCCAGTAAAACTTCTCTTAGAAGTGTGATATGCCCATAATGTTTCAGACAAAGTCCTGTGCCAATTTCCTTAGATTTTTTTCCAACATCTTCTCTAGGATCCCTATCAATACCTTATTGGAGGCTTATGCTTATCCATTAGCCTAGGCAAGTACGGTGTTGAATTGAGGAGTTTAATTCCATAGTCTTTTGCAAATGTTCTCACTTGATCTCCCATAAACATTGTTCCTTGGTCTGTAGTGATTGACTGTGGAATTTTATATCAATGGATAATGTGCTCCTTAATGAACTGTATGACATTAGCCTATTCCACTTTTTTCATAGGCATGACTTCAACCTATTTAGTAAAATAATTCATAGCCAAAATAATAAATGAACAACCTTTGCATGAAGTTGGATGAATCTTACCAATTAGATTAATAGCCCAACCATGAAATGGCTATGGCTTAACTATAGAGTGAAGTTCACTAGCAAGAATTCTCTGTATACTGCCATATCTCTAATATTAATAACATCATTTGGCATAAGTGATACAATCTTTTAAGATGGTTGGCCAATAATAGCCATGTCTCCTGATTAACCACCTCATCTTGATTCTAGTTTGGTGCGTACCATACATTCCTTTATGCACTTGCTGCATTACCCTCAATGCATCTGGCATGCTTAAGCATTTTAACAACAAACTGTTGAAGCCTTTCCTGTAGATGTGACCTTCTATCAGGACATAATTTTATGGCCATACCTTTATTCTGTATGGCATTCTTCTACTTAGATTGTCTAAGTATTTCTTTAAGTCAGCTTTCCAATCCCCAGCAACTCCAATGTTTGTGTTGAAAACTTCAACTCGAATGCCCCTTTCTACTATTGATGGGTGTATCTTTTTTTGTATCAGGATAAGCTTATAAGTCAATTCTTGAGACATTTTAATACTAGAAGCTATTTATGCCATCTTATCAACCTCCCAATGTTCTTCTTTAGGAACATATAGGAAAGTAATCTCCTTAAAAGAACTAGTTAGTTGAACTATAGCAGTATAATATGGTGCTAAGGATACACTATTGCATTCATATTCCCCAGTCAATTATTTCCAAATTAACTGTGAATCACTCATTGCTAGTACCTCTTATGCTTTTAGTTCTAATAGAATCTCCAGGATGATTACCAAAGCTTCATACTCAGCCTGGTTGTTAGTGCATTCGAATTCCAAGTTGAGTGATAATGAGGTTTTAACACTAGTAGGTGAGGTAATTACTACCCTCGCTTCGACAGACTTATCTGTACTGGAACCGTCAAACTTCATAATCCATGGCTTTATTTCAATGCCATAGACGTACAAGTCCATAGCTAGTGTCTCACTTATGATCCCCAAAGATGGGTAGTTTGTAAGAAAATCTGCCAAACCTTATCCTTTCACAGATTTCTGAGGTAAATAAATCAATGTAAACTTTGTCAAAACTAATGACCATTTACTAATTATATTGGTAAGTAGTGGCCTATTGAGCATATATTTAATTAAATCTATTTTAGATACTACATAAATTTGAGACTTAATTAAATAATGTCTATGCTTAGTGCAAGCAAAATACAGAGCTAAACATAGTTTTTCAATAGGGGAATATTTTACCTCCACAGGGGATAGCATTCTGCTCAAGTAGTAAATAGCCTACCCATGCGCTATAGAATTATCTTGGGCTAACAAACATCCAATGAACTCATTTGAGGCTGACAAGTATAATTTTAATGAAAATCCCTCCCTAGGTGGCATGAGTATAGGAGGATTGGGCAAATAATTGGTTGATCTTATTAAAGGCTTGCTGGTATCTTTCTTCCCATTGAAACTCCTTAGTTTTCTTAACTTTAATAAGCTAGAAAATTCTTTGGTCTTCCCAACCAAGTTCAAAATAAACCTCCGCAAGTAATTAACTTGTCCTAAGAACCTCTATAATTCCTTTTTATTTTATGGAGCTTATGCTTTTAAAATAACTTTAGCTTTGTTTTTGTCAACTTTAGCTCCCTTTTGATGCACTAAAAACCCCAAGAAATTTCTAGCTTGAACTCCAAAAGCACATTTGAGTGGATTAAACTTTAATTGATGCTCCCTCATTTTTTGAAAACTTTTCCTTAGGTGATCAACATGCTCCCTAGCCCTTTTTGACTTCACCACTATGTCATCTATGTAAATCTCCATGTGATGCCCCAGCATGTCATGAAATATAGCATTCATAGCTTGCTGATAAGTTGCACTAGTGTTCTTTAACCCAAATGGCATCACACCCATTCAAATGTCCTTATTGATCCTAGACATTTGAAAACTATTTTGGAATTATCATCTTCTGCAATTAAAATTTGGTTATATCCTGAATATTCATCCATAAATGACAATAATTCATTATTTGCTATGGAGTCAATTAACATGTCAGCCATAGGCATGACATACATGTCTTTAGGAGTAGCTTTATTCAGATCATAGAACTCAAAATTCTCAATTTTCCATTCTTTTTAACCACAGGCACTATATTAGAGAGCCAGTCTACATACCTCATAGGTCTAATAAAACCTGGCCTTAATAATCTTTCTATTTCTTCTTTCACCTTCAATTCCACCTCTTTAAACATTCTCCTAATAGGTTGTTAATATGGATGGAACTCAAGTTTGATAAGAAGGCGACGCTCTATAAGGCTTCTGCTAAGACTAGGCATTTCCTTGTAACTCCATGAAAAACAGTCTATGTATTCCCTAAGAATTGCTATAATGGCTTCTTTAGCATCCTTAGGTAGCAATGAACTCACAAATCTGATTCTTGGCTCTTGGCAAGTGCTAAGGTTTACTTCCTCTATAGGATCATACACCTACAGTTGTATATCTTTAAATTTGTGAGGCACTTTCTCTAAATCATGCAACTGTACTATTGCTCATCTTCTATGGATTCCTCCTTTCAGCTCTATAGGAATCTTGGAACTGTTCCATTGTTAGTTTGTCTATAGTCTACTGCACATATGCTTTGAATACAGTAATTGCACCTACTGCCGACTCCTATTTATTATACTCAATCATAGACCTCCTCAATGATCACCGACTCGGCCATCGCCATGTATGGCATGATGGTAGTATATTTGATAAGTGTTTCTTCTTGCTTCCTTGTTTCCTTAGTAATAATGGTATTCATTCGCATGGCCTTAGGACTCCTATCTTTCTTTCTACTAGTGAATTTGACAGATCCACAGTTGAAATCATAGCATCTAGCCTCTACATCATCTGAAGAAGCAATGAATGGCTATTGATCTGCCAAAACTACTTCTACATCATCTCTCTTCCAAAACAGTAAAAATTGATGGAGAGAGGATGGAATACACTAGTTGGAATGAATCCAGTCCCTCCTTAGCAAAACATTGTAATAAGCAGATGAGTTAACTACCAAGAAAGCAAATAAGGATGACTTACTTCCCATTGTGATTTCTAAAAGCAGAACTCTTAAGGCCTTAGTGAGCTCCCCAATAAAGGCTAATATTGCTACTTCTATGGAAATTAAATCTTTTGCAATCTTCCCCAAGATATGCAACATCCTGAGTTGCATGATATTAACTTTCGACCTATTATCTATTAAAATCTTAGTGATTGGTCTCCCATTGACATGTGCCTTTACATGTAGTGGTTTTATATGCTATGTCATCTGAATTGATGGTTTCTCAAAAATGACTTTCTTAGGTTGGGGAGGACTAGCTGCTTATACTGTGACCCCATTGTGGAAATCTTCCTCCTTAAAGAATGTTACCTCTCGAGTCTTAGGGACCTGAATCTCGATAACATCTTCTTCTGTAGGTTTGGATTGAAAGTTAGCTGGTAATACTATTATTGCAACAACACATCCATAAGGAATAGAAATATTCCCCACCATGAAACTATGTACACTATCTGAATTGGTGCTTCCTATTGATTCAACATCATCCCACCCTGTAGCCACAATATACTTCATAGGAGCATCAGTATTAGTGGTTTAGAATAGAATACCTTATAATCGAATTTACTAGAGCGCTCCCCTAGAAGGTTTTCATCATTAGAACTCTCTAAATCCCCAATATCCTTTCTTTTGAACTTATTCATGTTTACATCTTAGAGTGGACAAAACTGCGGATCAGCTTGCCTCCTAGCCTCAACTCTCTGCCTTTGCAATATGCATTTCTGAGTCCTAGTGAGTGGCTTAGATAATTTTCTGTGTTCAACCTGCTGCCACTTCTGAGTTGATTTTAGAGTCAGTGGAACAATGAAGCGAGCTTGACTCCTCTGAAACTTATATTGGTGATATTTTCTTGGTGACTCTACTGGTAGCCTATCCCTCTAGTGAGATGGCTTAGATTTATGAACCCAAAGCCTAGAACTATTTTCCCTATGAGTCTTTGGTGGAGTTTTGTCTTTCTGTTTGTCATCTGAAATCACTAGGGATTTAAGGTCAATGGCTATGGAGTTGATGGTAGCCACCGGTGGAAATGGATCCTCGTCTATTAGCATAGATTCTTTCTTTTCTAGAAACTTTAGTACTTCTTTGTTAATCTTATCCTGTACCACCTTATGGAATCCCTAGCAAACATTAGTAGAGTGATTCCAAGAATTGTGATACTTACAATAATCTTTCCTTCTGATTTCCTCCTGAGTTAAAAGTTTGTGATCTACAGGCAACTTGATAAATTTTTCTTTCAGCAGGAAATCAAATATCTCCTAGGTCTTAGAGACATCAAAGGTGTACTACTATTGAGCATTTGAAGCTTTTTCCATGTATGTGGTGACTTTCTCACTAGTTATAGGCAAATACAAGAACCTTAACTGACCATATCTGCTACTACAATCTCATGAGTGGACAGTTCTTAAAACTATGTCCCTATGGTCATTTTCTTCTTGTAATTCTCCTCTTCCAATAGCTCTTCATACTCTGTAACCTTAGCGGCCATTTCATAGAAATCTCTAAATTCCATACCTTGGAATTTCTTTCTCAATTCTATATCTAAACCTCTTTGGGCTAGCTTTACAAACTCAGTCTTCGGTAAGAATACTTTACAGTGGCTCCTCATCTTTTTGAACCTTGCTTTAAACTTATCAGCAGTCTCCCCTACCCTTTAAGTTACTTTGGATAACTCTGCTATACTCATCTCTGGCTCAGCTCTAAAGAACTGAGTGTGGAATTGTTGTTCCATTTCCTGCCATATCAAAACAAAATCCCTAGGCAAGGTTATGTACCATGAAAACACATTACTAGTAAGGGAGTTAGGAAACAACCTAAGTTTAAAGTTAGAGAAATTTTCGTAGTTGGCTAATTCTCCACACTTTATGGTGAATTTCATGACATGCTCCACTGTTGATTGGCCATCCTCTCTAGAGAAAAGAGTAAAATTAGGCATCCTATATCCCTGGGGGTACAGATTCTCACAGTCTATAGTAGTAGGATATAGTCTGTCAAATTCTAGACGGCCTATTTGCCTAAAGCCAGGTCCATATAATTCTTGTACAATGTTCCTGATAACTTCAATATCCACAGGATGCTGCTCCCTAGGGATTTGTTGTGGAACAACAAGCTATGGAAACCTATTGACTATTGGAGCCATATTCATTAGTCCTTCCCTAGCAAAACCTGCATCATGCAAATTAACAGCTGGATGATTAATTAGATTAGTAGTAGCATGTAATTGTTGTGGTTGGATGTTTCTTGGACAGCCTATAAGCACAGTCCTTAGTTCCTCCCTCCTATGAGGAGGTTGACAACATTCCTTAGGGTGGTGAGAATCACCAATCTCTTATTGAGCAACAGATTTCTCCTCAAGTTCTTCTGAGAGCTACCTAGTAGGCCTGTGGACGATAGCCTATCTAGGGCTTTGTGGTGGAGTTACCAAACCAAGCAATGTTTGATAAATCATAGTTTGATTCTTTGATTACCTATGCATTTCTTCTAGAATCATTTGTAGACTGTTCATTGGAAAAGTAGTATTAATAAGCTCAGAACCATTACCTGAACTCCAACAATAGGACCTGTTGGAATTTTTATCTCTAGTATGTGTTCCTAGTGAACTAGTTGTGGAGAAGCCAACCAATGCTCAATTTGTTCTACAAGCTGTGGAACGTATCCTTTTTGCATTGTTATTGTAGTGTAATCCTGCAGCTCTTGAGAACCAGCAACAACATCTTTTCCAAAATTTCTTATCATTGGTGCCATAAGAGTGTGTCCCACTAAGCGTGCCAAAAATATTGTTGGTTGTGAAATTTGGCATAAAGGGTATATTGGTAATTATGCTAGCATGCAACTTATGAATGAAGGTGCATAAGCTTGTGATTGTGCTTTTCTAACTTATTATCAATAGATTGTGGATTCCCAAATTTTCTTATCACAATACGTTTGGACTCTCAATGGCAAATAAAAAGTAACTATGGAGGTAGAGTAATAGCAATGAAATGAAAGAAATTTTATTAACTGATTACTGTAATTACATAAAGTTTGAAAATAAAAAGCAAAAAAGAAAAACTTTGCCTGATGAGGCTGATAAAAAGGCATAGGGCCTATTGAGTGATGGATTGGTTGGGCCTGTACATGAGATATCATTTAGTTTAAACACTCCATAAGAGATAACTGCTCCATCACTGTTACGTTTCAATAATTGTTGCTCCACTCCCTAAGATAGATTAACAGCTGGTAATCTCTAGTAACTACTATAGAATCTCTCTGGAATTCTTCACTATTATCTTGAATATCAACCGTCACTAGACATGATCTATAAATCTCTATAGGCCTTACTGCTCAATTTGGGCTTAAACTTTAATGGCCCTTTTACAATTATAACCCAAAAAAATATTATGGTGCAAATAATTTCTAATACTATAATTAGTAAATGAGGCCTTCTATAATACCCTTGTTGCATAAATGTCCTTAAGATCTATGACCATTAAATCATCAATTTTAAATTAATTTTAAATCTCAATCATTGATTGAAATGATTGGTTACTTGACAAACTTGTAACTAAATTTTAGTTGTTTTACTTGCTACCTAATGAATTTTTCAAGTAAAAAATAAACAAATTATATATCAAATGAAAGCTTAGGAAATAAGGAGTCCAACCGTACCAGAATCGCTGCAAAAAGAGGCCGAAATGGGGCTCGAAAAATTTCACTGGTGGTTTGATCAGACGGGATATGTAATGCCATCCGGCTTTAGTTGGCAGTGAATTTTATGTCGTTGAAAAGGTTGGTGGCTTCTCTGTCTAGTGGTCTAGTTTGTGTCAAATTCCAGTGACCACACAACAGCGTCTAGGCTGCTTAAAATTTATGCTCTCCTTCCCTCTCTCCTCTTTCCTTGTCCCCTTCGAACTCAACACTAACAACAGCTGATTAGTTAATTTAAAAATGAACCAATAAGCTTATTTATAAATATTTTTTTATTAAAAGTAAATAACAATTAATTTAAAATATGATACAAAAATCTTTTATATATCATAATACATAACAAAATTTCAATAAAATCATTTGGGTTTATTGGTTAACAATTGGCAACCTCTCTTAGGTCATAGGTTCGAGTTTTAATATTGACACATTTTATATATATTTTTACACAATTAATTATAATTTTATTTTTAAATATTTCTTTTATTTTTTTAAAAAAAATTGATAACTAACCAAATAAATATTCTTATTTAATTAATTTTAGTAAAAACAAGATATGAAAATATTTTCAAAAAATATTTTTATTACTTTAAATTCATATATCATTTATAAATTTAATTATAAAACTATAATTGAATTAATAATATTTTCAAAATCATAATAATCTAACATTATAATAAAATGAAAACTTCAAATATACAGCAGAAGAAATTAAATAATCTAAAATTCTATAAATAAGAAAATTTTAAATATAGTATACTAAATGTAATTAAATAACTATTTTTTCTTATTAAAATAGAATTTTAAAAATAAATAGTGAAGAACAAGGTGAATAAGTCAAAAGAAATAGGCAAAAAGGAAAATATTGATTCTCACCCATGATAGCACAAATTTACCCAAAAATATTTAAAAAGATAAAAATAAATTACAACAACAACTTTAATATTTTTTATAATTAATATTTTAGAAACTAATTTTTAAAATTTAAATTTTTATTTTATGAGATTTTTAATAATAATAATATTCTTAAAGTACTTGTTAATAAGTAATAATTATTTAAAATACACTCACATACATTCTTTAATGATAATTATTTTTAGACAGTAGCTCCGAGTTGTAACTATTTATATTTTAGAATTTTAGAGATGATACTTATAAATTAGATGTAAAAAAATGAAGAAATTGTTATAAAAATTAAATGTCAATATTAAAAAATATATTAAGATATAGTAAAAAATATCATACTTTATAAACAATAATCAAAATATTGCCATTAACTAATTTCAAAAATTAAAATATTAATTTTAAAATAATTAAAATTAAAGTTAATTAAAATATCAAACTTTTTTTTCTTAATAACAATAACCTTCATAAATTTTATTGATTTTAAATTTGCATGTATACTCAATGTTAGCTTTTGATTAATGGTTTGAAATATGATTATTTGCTTGAATTAGGATTTGATAGTGAACAATTTAACTATAAGGATTTTGACATTAATAGTTGTCTAATGAATGCTCATTGAGCCATTACATTTGCCGCATTTTAAATTTTGACTAATATGATTTGCTTTACTTAGAAGAAAAAGTTGATTGCAAATTTATAGATACTAAATATATACTAAAGGCATACTAAATTTGGGTATCTACTGTTAATATATCTTTTTAATCTTTTAAAATTTGTAATCAGTGTATATTAAATTGGTTATGATGCGAAATATATATTTAATATATACTAAAATAAGATTTTGTTTAACATACGTATACCAAAAATTGGTATTACATTATGTATATATTTGGTATCTGCAACTATTTTAATACATATTTTAGTATATATGTCTGGTATCTATAACTATTTTCTAATACATAATTTAGTATATATGTCTGGTATCTATAACTATTTTCTTACGCCTTTAATACTTAGATTTTATACTCAAATATCTTGATTTGATCATGTATATAAGCGCTTAAAAAATGCATCTCTCAAATTTTAATAGATGGCTAAAAGTCCTTTTTTTTAATTAAAAACAAATGACTATATTTATATGTTATTTTGTAGATTAATTACCAAAAGTCATTTTTTATTATATAATATGACTTTTTCGAGTATATATGAAACAAAGTCATTTTTTTTTTAATAAAAAGGATGATTTTCTTTTGAATTCTCAATTTTTTCTTACATCTTCAATATTTAATTTTTTGTACTCAAATAACTTAACTTGGCTATGCATATAATGATGTAAAGTGATCCCATTATATTCAAATGTTAATTGTTATTTTGGGTTAAACTAGTGGAGTATGAGATATACTTACCAAGAGTAATTTTTTTTATTAAACAAAATTAACTTTTTCAATATGTATAAAAAAAAGTCATCTTTTTTAATAAAAAAGATGATTTTTTTTTAAAATTTTCAAATTTTTCTTGTGCTTTTAACACTTCAGTTTTTATACTCAAAATCTTGATTTGATTATGCATATAAAAATATAAAGTTATTCGATTTATACTATTCAAATGTTAATTAATATTTTAGGTTAAACTAGTAGAGTATGAAATATGATTGCCAAAAGTCATTTTTTTATAAAAAAAAAAAAGATTACTTTTTCAGTATGTATATAAGAAACTCATCTTTTTTAATAAAAAAAAAAGATTTTTTTTGAATTCTCAAATTTTTCTTATACTATTAATACTTAATTTTTTATATTCAAACATCTTAATTTGACTATGCATATAAGGTTATAAAGTGATCCAATTTATATTATTCAAATGTTAATTATTATTTTAAGTTAAACTAGTATAGTATGTGATATAATTGCCAAAAAAAATTTTTTTAATTAAAAAAGTTGACTTTTTTGAATACGTATTAAAGAAAGTCATTTTTTTTTAATAAAAAATATGATTTTTTATAATTCTCAAATTTTTCTTATACTTTTAATATTTAATTTTTTATACTCAAATATCTTAATTTGATTATGCATATAAGAATATAAAGTGATTTGATTTATACTATTCAAATGTTAATTATTATTTTAGATTAAATTAATAGAGTAGGAGATATAATTGTCAAAAATCATCTTTTTTATTAAAAAATATGACTTTTTCAGTATGTATAAAAGAAAATCATCTTTTTTAATAAAAAGATAACTTTTATTTGAATTTTTAAATTTTTCTTATACTTTTAATACTTAATTTTTTATATTTAAATATCTTAATTTGACTGTGCATATAAGGATATAAAGTGATCCAATTTATACTATTCAAATGTTAATTATTATTTTAGATTAAACTAATGGAGTATGAGATATAATTACCAAAAAGTCATTTTTTATTAAAAAAGATGACTTTTTTTTTAGTATGTATAAAAGAAAGTTTTTTTTTAATAAAAAATACTTAATTTTTATACTCAAATATCTTAATTTAGTTATACGTATAAGGTACAAAGAAGACGTGTCAAATTTTAATAGATGGCAAAAATCATCTATTTGTATTATAAAAGCTAACTTTTTTTTTTTTTTTTTTATAATCAGAATTTTCTTTTATAATTTCACCAGATAATTTTTTTTTATTTAGCACTAGATGATAATTTAAATTAAAAAAAAAACATATCTAATAAACCTTTTCAAATAATTATTAAAATAATAATTATATATAAATATAAATAAAATATATTAATTAAAATATTTACAAAATGATTATTAAAAATTACTTAAAACTTTAGTGCAATGCATACTAATAAATATATAATTAATATATATAATATTAATTAGATATAATTATAAAATAATAAATAAAATTAAGAAAATTAAAAATCAAAGGCACTGGATATAGTGCCTCTCCCGTATGAGAGGCTTGATGCGCACTGCATAAGTGCATAGTGCATCCTGAGATTAGGTGCGCAAGCCTCTCACGTATAATTTTTGTTTTTTAATTTAATAAATTATTTAAAATAAAGAAACAATATAGTATTAATTAAAAATAATTAAAAAATAAAGTTTATTTATTGTTAACTTAGAATAGCATGTCATTTAAGAGGTGTATTTATATTTTAGTTATGCTACAGAATTATCCTTAGTAAATTGCATACCACAAAAGTTAAAATGCCCAAAAATTTGTTGTCTTAAAAAATTTGCAATAAAAAAAATTAGCATGTGATTTTTTTTCATAATGTCCCATTGGATTCAAAAAGTTAGTTTTATGATGAATTTAGTATATAATTTTGATAGAGGAAGAATTTAGTTCAACCTTTGAGGAAAATAAAATAACAAAAAATATTTACAAATTCTAAAAAATTAAAAAAGAAACAGAAAACTTAAAAAAAAGGGGGAAAAAAAGCAGTATTTGGATTTTGGACTACTCGGGACTTTCCCTTACCTCTCTTTCACATAACAATGAGCGGTTATTCTGTACTGAATCGTCTTCTCTCCAACAAAACTTCCGAGTTCCAAACCCAACCCGCGAACGCCAAAGCCTTAACCAGCATAGTACTTAACCACCTCAATGCCAATCGCCTCCAAAAGGCAGTTTCGATTCTATTTGCATCCCCTTTCCCTGTCCCTTACTCCCTTTACGCCCGTCTCTTCCAGATTTGCTCTTCAACTCTTGCCATTGTTGAGGCTCGGAAGGTCGAATCACATCTTGTAACATTCTTTCCAACCCCACCAATCTTCCTTTTAAATCGTGCCATTGAGACTTATGGAAAGTGCGGTTGTGTGGACGATGCAAGGGGACTGTTTGATGAAATGCCTCAAAGAGATGGTGGTTCTTGGAATGCAATTATTAAAGCTTACTCACAATGTCAAAGCCCAGAGAAAGCTCTGGATTTGTTTAAGGATATGAATAGGGAAGGAGTTGTTCCCAATGAGATCACATTTGCTAGCGTTTTGGGGTCGTGTGGTGATGTTTTGGCTCTTTCTCTTTCAAGGCAAATTCATGGGCTTATAATGAAATATGGGTTTTGCGGGAATGTGATTTTGGGAAGTGCACTTGTTGATGTGTACGGAAAATGTGAAGCTATGAGTGAAGCGAGGTTGATGTTTGGTGAGATTGAGAATTCTAATGATATTACTTGGAATGTAATTGTTAGGCGGTATCTTGAAGCAGGCAATGAAAAGGAGGCAGTATCTATGTTTTTTAAGATGTTGCAAACAGATGTTAGGCCATTAAATTTTACTTTTTCTCATGCTCTCATTGCATGTTCAACTATGCGTGCACTCAAGGAGGGGATGCAGATTCACGGAATTGCAATTAAGATCAACTTTGAGGAAAATGAGGCGGTTTCAAGTTCTCTCAGTAATATGTATGCTAAGTGTGGGAAATTAGATAGTGCTCGCATGGTTTTTGACCAACTTGGTTCCAGAGATTTGATATCTTGGACATCAATAATGTCAGCTTACGCAATGAGTGGGAGAACAAGAGAGGCAAGGGAACTTTTCAAAGAGATGCCTGAACAGAGTATCGTCTCATGGAATGCTATGTTGGCCGGGTACTGTCGTTCTCTCGAATGGGATGAGGCTTTAAATTTTGTTTGTTTGATGCGCAAGACAACTAGAGACCTTGACCATGTCACCCTAGGATTGCTGTTGAATGTGTGTGCTGGCCTTTCAGATGTTGAAACGGGAAAACAGGTTCATGGATTCATTTATAGAAATGGTTTTGTTTCCAGCATCCTTGTTGGCAATGCCCTTCTTGACATGTATGGAAAATGTGGGAACTTGAAAAGTGCTAGAGTTTGGTTTTACCAAATGAGTCAATTACGGGATAGCATTTCCTGGAATTCTTTGTTGACCAGCTATGCTCGCCACCACCAGAGTGAACAGGCTATGGTCATTTTTGGAGAGATGCAATGGGAGACAAAACCTAGCAACTTTACGTTTGGAACTCTGTTGGCAGCTTGTGCAAATATTTTTGCTCTTGATCAAGGAAAACAAATACATGGGTTCATGATTAGAAATGGATATAATATGGATATTGTGATCAGAGGAGCACTAGTGGACATGTACTCTAAATGTCGTTGTCTTGGATATGCTCTCACAGCTTTTAGAGAGTCAGCTTCACGGGATTTGGTTCTTTGGAACTCCATGATTTTGGGATGTTGTCACAATGGAAGGGGTAAAGAGGTACTTAAATTGTTTCGTTTGATGGAGAGAGAAGGTATTAAGCCAGACCATGTCACCTTTCAAGGTGTCTTGCTTGCTTGTATGTATGAGGGTCATGTTGAGTTGGCTGAGCAGTATTTTAATTCAATGAGCAATGACTATTGTATAATACCTCGGTTGGAGCACTATGAGTGTATGATTGAACTCTTCAGTCGGTATAGGTGCATGAATGAGCTAGAGGATTTTGTTAAGGGGATGCCATTTGATCCCACTATCCCCATGTTGACAAGAGTTCTTGATGCATGTAAAGAAGGATGCTCAAGGTTGGGAAAATGGGCTGCTGAAAAGTTAAATGAATTGAATCCTTAAACTCCTTTCCAATTTGAACTCTGGGATAAACCAAGATAGACAAGTTTTGATCATTAAATTAAAGATTGAGAAGAAACTTAGTTGAACTTAGCCTGCAGTTGTATCTGCAGGTGACAAAAATCAAGTTCTCTTGTTCTAACTGGATTAAGCATGTGCGGCCTGCTGATATTAAAGTTAGGATCAAGAGCTTACCTATATATGTATGCCTGACAGTGACGTTAAGCTTAACATCTTACCTGCAACGAGTGCTGTTAGTCACTGCATGTCAGCTTCTGGAGGGGAATCTTGGTTTTCTTTTATCATTGGTTTCTTGTTTCATGTTTGACTCTGAATTGCTTTTGCAGATTGGAAAATTCTGAAGATAAATTTCTATTGCATTTTGGGATTGTTTAATTGGTTAAAGGTACCATTCTTCTCCCTTCTGCGACTCTATGGTTATTAGATGGTTATGCAATCTATAAAAATGACTGCAACTTAACTTTTTAAAATATGGTTTTCAACATGCATTAATTAGTTGTGTATTGGAGACTTGTCCTAGTTTTTTCAAAATGGAAAGTTTTGCTATGAATTGATGGAGGGGACATGGGTTATGTTCAGTAAATCTGATTAAAGAGAATCTGTTCTTATTCAACTTTGGGTTTGAGGGTGATAAACTAAAAGTCTTGGAAGCAGGTCCTTATTCCTTTGATCAACGGCCTTTGTTGCTTAAGGAATGGAAAACTAAGTTGAAGCTTGATGTTGAAATCTCTAGGGTTCCAATTTGGGTTAAATTGCCTTTGCTTCCATGGGAATTCTAGTCGGTTGGAGCTATTGAGTAGGATAGGTAGTGTCTGTGGCAAGCCATTTTTCATTGATCAATGCACTCTAAAGAAGACAAAATTGGGGTATGTGAGGCTGTTGATTGAGATGGATCTGCGAGGAAAATTTCCTATGAATGTTGTATTGGAAGATGAAAATGGGGTGCAGTTTGTACAAGATATTTTGTATGAATGGACTCCTGTGAGATGCGGTAAATGCCAAGGGATTGGGCATGAGGTAAAGAAGTGTACTGTTGAGGTGAAGAAGGTGTGGCAACCTAAGCAAGATTCTGAGATTCATGGGCAAGCTTATGTTGAGCAAGAACCTGTAAGGCGGGGGGATTGGGGCCAAATGTTTCTGTGGTAGGGTCTGCAACAATGCCAAAAGGGAAAAATAAAGTGAGTGGTAGTGTTACTGTGGTGATGAGGCTGGTACTTCCAAGCAAGGTGAGCAAGCTTCAACAGGAATAGGTGTGATTGGGAATGGGCTGAGGCCTAAGAGGGTAGTAAAACCCCCTGATAGGGGTAAATGGTACAAACTGGAACATTAGGGGTCTTAGTGACCATTCCAAGCAACCAAAGCTCAGGAATCTGATTGCTACCCACAGGCTAAAGATGATAGGTGCGTTAGAGACTCGGGTAAGGAAGGAGAATCAAGATAAAGTGTGGCATAACTTGAAACTGAAGTCATGGAAATGCTATTGTAACTATGAGGTTGCTGAGTTATGTAGAATATGGCTGCTTTATGATTCAGATGAGGTTCAAGTTAGTATTCTAGATCTGTCTAATCAACTTATCCATTGTGATGTGTTAATGGAAGGCAAATCTTTCTTTTGGACAGTGGTTTATGGGGGCAAATGAGAGTGAAAATAAAGGAGATTATGGGAGAAGCTAGTTAGTGTTTCCAGTTCTGTCAATAAAGCTTGGCTGGTTCATGGTGATTTTAATATCATTTTGAGTAGTCATGAGATATTAGGGGGTGCTGATGTGGATTGGGCAGCTAGTGGAGAGTTTAGTAGGTGCTTAGGTGAAGCAAATTTGATAGAAATGACAAGCAGAGGTTGTCCTTTCACATGGACAAATAATCAGGATGTGAGTCACAGGATCTGGTCAAAAGTTGATAGATGTTTAGTTAATTTGCAGTGGTATGATGAGATGCCTTGGGCTGAATATGATATTTTACCAATGGGAATATCTGATCATGCTCCTATTTTGGTCAGAGTTCCCTTTGTGTTACCTCAGGTTAAGAAGCCATTTCGGTTCTGTAATATGTGGTGCTCCCATCCTTCTTTTCTTTCAATTGTAGAAACAGTTTGGCAGAAAGAGATTGAAGGCACAATTATGCTTAAAGTTCTATCATTTGAAGCGAGAATTGAAGAAGTTGTACAGATCTTATTTCTCTGATATATCTGCTAGGGTTGCAAATTGTAGGAGTTTACTAGATGAAGTACAAGCAAATTTGCAGCTGGATCCGTTTAATAGAGAATTGTTTGATGAAGAAAGGGCTATATTGGCTCATTTCAGACTTTTATTACACCAAGAAGAGTCTTTTTACAAGCAGAAGGCTAAAGTGGATTGGTTACAGCTTGGTGACTCTAACACCAAGTTCTTTCATGATTCAGTAAAGATGAGAAGGGCTAGGGATAGGATTTCTAAAACTCTGGTTGCTGAGGTATGGAGAAGAGGTGTTTGGGTGTTGCCAAACCCAACTAATGATGTAACAGATGCAGCTTGGAGACTGATTCAGCAGGTGCAAGTAACTCCACAATAGGGGGCACCAGGATGTAACTTCTTGGTCTCTCACAAAATCTGGAATTTGCTCAATTGCATCTGCATGGGAAGCTCTTAGACCTAGAGCTAACGTGGTTAATTGGTGGAAAGTGGCATGTACCTAGATTTTGCTTTACTCTTTGGATGGCTCTTAGGAAACGGCTGACAGTCAAAAGCAGGATGGGGAAATGTTGTGGGAGGATTCAGGATGGGTGTAGTTTGTGTGGGGCTCCTACAGGAACAGTGGACCACCTATTTTTTGAGTGCTCGTTCTCTCAAGAGGTCTGGTTAGAGTTTTTAAGGTGGTGTGGTATTGCAAGAGGAGCTCTTCCTTGGAGGCGGGAAATTAGTTGGTTTACAAAGAAAGCTTCTGGACAATCAAAACTTGCTCAATTTCGTAAAGTTGCTCTCTCGGCTACAGTGTATTACCTTTGGCAGGAAAGAAATTCAGTGATATTCAATTTACAGACAAAGAACAAAGAGAGCCCTTAGAAAGATAAAGTTTGCTTCATGCTCAAAATTTGGTCTGCAGAATCATTTGGTGTTTGCAGCCCATTGAGTTGTGCTCTTCTTTGGTGTCAGTTCAGATGGTTACCTGGGGTGCTTGGTTGACACTTGATGTTGTGCAGTTTATAGGTTTTTTGTTGAGGTGTTGGTTTTATTTTTTATTTCTTTTGTTTAGTTGCTGGTTGCTGTGTATAGGTTTTGATCTTTTTTTTTGGCTTGTTTTGCTGTGCTGCTGTAGGTGTCAGTCTATAGCAGCATTTTTTGGTGTTCTGCTGTATAGCATTCTTTGGAATAAAATAATTTTTTTCCCAAAAAAAAAAAAAAGGTTTTCAAGAATATGTAGCTGTCTAGCTGAAAACCTGCTGATGCTCCTTCTATGTCAATGCCACATCCTTGGCAGTTGCACTTGTTTTTACTTACAGTGAAGTTAATAATAATTTTCCTTTTAGTTTGAAGAATCAAAACTAATTGGCATGCTAATATGCTGTTACTGATGCTAGCGAGGTTTGAGATTTTGTTGCTTGTTTATTGTTCGATTATATTCTGTTTTAATTTTGTTGATTGCGTTTGGAAGGGGTTTCCGGTTATAATGATACAAACTTTGCCAAATATGAATTATCTTGGTGAAATTGAGAATGCAATGATTTGATAGAGGGTAATAATAGCTGAAAAAATTTAGATCCAAATGGTTTGGTTAATCCAAAGTCTTAACTAAAAGTCACCATTTGTGCTTAATCCATTGGGGTGAAAATTAAGTTGAACACTTGGGTTACTCTCAAGGAAAAAAAAAAAAAAGTACTGTAACACTTGGGTTTAAATTTTGCTAGAGTAGCCTTACAATTGATCACCATCAATTCTTGGATTGGAGGCAGTGGGGGAGGGATGGGAAAGGAAATAGAATTGGTTCAAATATGACGTGCATCGTCTGTTCTAACGATGAGATTGGATATAAAATAGGCAGTTAAGAGAATTTGCCTCTCGTATCCCTCTAGGTAAACCTATGAATTAATAGTGGGAAGGAAGAAGCCCCTTGGGGCTTGGTAATGTCTGGTTCATCTTGCATAGTTGGCTAGAGTTTAACTTATGCTTGAAACTAAATTCGATGAATTTGCAAATGAAACTCTAAATTAGTAAGGCTATAGATTTAACTCATTTTGACTTGACTAATATTAATTGACTTTGCAAATGAAGTTCTATAGTAAATAGTCCGAATACCAAACATAAGAATTTATTTTCATATGGATTTATTAATTAAATTCATTTGCAAATGCAATGAATTCCTCAATGATTTGATGTAAACACTAAGAGTGTATTTGATAAATCATAATGAAATGTAATGTAATGTAATGTAATTAAATACATTTTTAATATAAATTTGTACTAAAAATACTTTTGATTTTATTACATTACATGTTATTACAGTCTACCAAACGATACCTAAGTTTTATGTTAGTGGTTTGTGTTTTTGGTTGTATTAGCTGGAATGTGGCTCGACTGCTATTATAAAACTTCATGCATTTTTCTATTCTTCTTCCAAGATTTTGTGCATCATATATTGACTGCTAAATACAAAAGAAGGTGATCATTTTTTAATAAAACACAGTTCCATAGTGTTACGCAGGTGACACACTTGGACAGATCGGTACACAAGGGCTGGAATTTTCAAGGTCCAACTCATATGTGAGAATGTAAAAAAGCAAGAATACAGTTTTGCTTGATAAAAGTTATGTTAGCAATGTTCCTGTTTGATGATTGTGATTGGCAGTATCCATTTTCAAGTATTTTTTGAATTGGGTTCATCATTGATGTCTTCCCTGCTCCTACTGAAGCTCCAAGTTCCTGCATTTTTAGTAACCCCACTTTCTGAAGCAATGGATGTCTTCATTGAGAAGGCCTACGAACTGACGGTAATCATCTTTACTCTATATATCAGTTTTTAATGTGTGATTTTCATTTTTGCGGTTGTGAAAGATCACTTTGTCTGCCTTGTCAGGTTCAGTGTTCACTATGTTAGGGTCAGACCGTAGCTTAATAGATATGATGTATCCTTTCCAAGACAAATCCTGTAACAAACTAGTCATTAAGTTTTCTATATTCATATGTCTCTAATTTCCATCCAGGATTGGCTAAAATAAGATGGGTATTTGTTCTTGGGCTGAGGTGCAGATTGAGGGTGGAAAATTGTTAGTTCTCTGTTGCTGTTGCCTTCAATTGATTGGTTTCGCGAGTTATAAAAGGTATCCTCTAAGAGTCTTTTTATTTTTTTTTGGTCACTTTCTCCGGTGGCAGCACGATGTAATTATGAAAAAAATTCAAGACTCCTGTTTGGAAAAATTCATTTGAAAGAGTTCTTCAATTCAATTTTATCAATAGAATTGAATTCTTGTGCAAGAATTGTTTCATTGTGTCTATAAACAATTAATTCAATTTGTTATTTTACTGTCGTAATTATCCTATTTATATAACAATAACTAGTAATATTAAAATTTTAGGATATATATCTGTATTATATGAATATAAATCAAGTCTTTATTAATGTGAATTTTTGTAAAATGATATAATTTTTATTTATTTTGAAATTATTTATTTTTTGTACTAAAAAAAATTGAATCATATAAACTATTTTCTTTAAAAAATGAAAATTTATATAAGTAATATTCTAGTGTTTCAAGTACTTTAAGTAATACTAGCGCAATATTCAATCTAAACCTTTCTTTTCTTTTCTTTTCTTTTTTCAGAAAAAATATCAATGGAAACTTTAAATTTGAAAATTGCACATAAAAAATTTTCATTGTTTTTTAGTAGGAAAGGGGAAATGAAATTTAGATCTATTGTTCATATTATACATATATTTATCATTAGACTATGATACGTAAATGCATTAAAAATTTTCAAAGTTAAATGTTATTATTATGAATTTTTTTTATCAAAGATGTTGATTAAAAAAAAAAAAAAAAAGAGGAATATTCTTGAGAATAGAATCTCCAAAAATTTCTCGCATTACATGTGCCCGATAATTAGAATAATTAAACACACCTTTAATAAGCTGAAATTCCAACTCAATATTTAAAACAATTAATAATAAAAAATAACTCTAGTCATAAATGCCGGCTCTCTGTTTTCTCTTTAAATATGGCTGTAGATTGTAGTGAAAGAAAAGCAGAAACTTTCCTCTATTTTTATATTCATAGTCTTCATCGCTCTCTTGGTAGTTCTTGCATAACCAGCTTTCTTGGTCTAGATTCTTGATTTTTTATACAGGAACTTAATTAAGGTTCTTGTATAACTAGCTTTCTTGATCTTGATTCTTGATCTTTTCTACAAGAACTTAATTCAAGGTTTTTGTATAACTAGCTTCTTGTTCTTGATTCTTGGTTTTGTTGTGCAAGAACTTAAAAGCTTCTCCCATGGCTGGTCTTCAACAATACTACTTTTTTCCTACTGATTTCTTCTATCCTCGTCCACAATCTGTTCGTGTAGATACTGCTCAGAAAGCTGCTCTGCCATTGCAGATTCAGAAGCCGAATAGCTCTGATGATCTTAAACATCCCACAAGTTTAAGCTTAGTTCTTTATGATAAGAAGCATGGAAATAAGGCTAGTGTTGCCATTTCTAAAAGCAGCAACGCATGATTATATATATATATATATATATATATATATATCTATATAGCAAAACAGAGTAAGAAGGGGAGAGATCAATGGAGGCAAGCTCATCAAATCTTTCAACCAAAGTTTTTTTTAGTAATATTTGTTCATATCTTGGATATATACCTGGTGTTGGATCACTAGTTTGAAGCTTTATATATATATATATATATATATATATATATATATCTCATCAGAATTTTATGTATTCTACATTGAGGAAATTTTTTTTTATAAAAAAATAGTTATGTTATTCAAATGAAAAGAAAGAAATGTATAATCTACAATGAGTACTACAATTTCTTAAATTATTATGATATGGATTATATACAATGGAGAATCAAAGTTAGATTTTTGCCTATCACCTGCCCAATTTATATCAATTATCCCTCACTGTTGGATTGATCTAACGGTAAGGAATTATCCCCTCACCCCTTTAAAACAACCTGCCTCCTCACATCACCCAACATTCTTCAAATTTAAACTCTCTCTCTCTCTCTCTCTCTATCTCTCTCTGTTGCTTGAAGGTTTTTTTTTTTTTTTTTTTTTTTTTTTTTTTTTTTTTTTAAACTTTCATTTATTATTATTATTATTATTTTTGTGAAGAAAGAAGTGGTCCCTAAAATATTTTAAGACGGTAATTTTTTTTAAGTTTATTAGTTATATATTTTTATTATTTTTTTTGTGATAAATAATTAAATATATTTCGTTGTTTATATTTTCAGGATAAAAATTGTGGTAAAAGGAATTTAAAAGGAATTATTAAAAAAAAGGTATATGATTTAAGTTTAATTTTATTTATGTTAAATTAGTAAAATAAATTAATTTATGTTTTTTTTTTGTTTTGTAAATTTTTAAGATAATAATTAGGGAAAAATAATTATGTTTGTTACATATGGTTGTATATTTTTTACAATTATTTGTTATTGCGCATGTATTAAATTTAAAAAATTTAATTTTTATTTAAAAAACAGTTTAATAGAATTAATTAATATTTAAAAAACAAATTAGAATAAAATATAAAATTATTTACAAATATTATTTAATTAGTGAAATAAAAAAATGATGAAATTTTTAAATTGGGCAAAATTAAAAAATAAGATATTAACTTAATAAAAAAATTTGAGTATATATAAATAATAGATAAATTATAATGTATTTAATATATAATAAATTCATTAATAATGTGATTTAGGTTAAGGGTTGTTTGTTAAATTAGTAAATTAAATTTGTCTAGGTTTTTTTTTTATTTTTAAATTTTTTAAAAAAAATTAATGGAAAAATATTATGTTTATTAGAAATAAAAAAAATGATGAAATTTTTAAATCAGGTAAAATTAAAAAAAAAAAAAAAGATGCTTGCTTAATATAAAATTTTGAGTATATGTCAATAATCGATAAATAATAATGTATTTAATATATAATAAATTCATTAATAATGTGATTTAAGTTAAGGGTTGTTTGTTAAATTAGTAAATTAATTTTGTCTAGGTTGATTTTTTATTTTTAAGAAAAATTAATGGAAAAATAATCATATTTGTTAGATATGCTTGTATATTTTTTGTAATTATTTGTTGTTGCAAATGCATTAAACTAAAAAAAAAATTATTTTGTGTTTGAAAAAGTTGTTTGATAAAATTGGTTAATGTTGCAAAAGTAAATTAGAATAAAATATGAATTTATTTGAAAATAATATTTAATTACTAAAATCCAAAAAAAGGATAAAATTTTAAATTCGAGTGACATTAAAAAATAAAATTTTAGTCAACTAAATTATTTAAAATATTTAGTATGTTAATTAAAAATTGTATATCATCTTAAGTAATAATTTCACAATTTTGTATTAATATAGAAAATTGGAGAGATGTAAATAATTGGTAAATTATAATGTATTTAATATATAATAAATTCATTTGATTTAATTAAAGTATATTGAATTTAATTGATTGGGCTAATTAAATTTAAAAGATTATTAGTTTAAAACATGATGAATTTATTATTATGCAATATTATTTAAATTAATATATTAAATTTATTGTTATTGAATGTCAATTGATTGATATTTTTAATTATTAACTTGTGAATTAATAATTTTATAAATAAATTTAATTAATTTTATTCTAACTTAATTAATTAAATTAAATTATAATAAAATTTGAATTATTATTTAGAGGTCTATAATGGTTAAAACACAGTAAAAACATTAAGTTAAATAACTTATATAAAATAATATTACATTTTATTTAATGCAAAATTATTAATTAGATAATAATTAATTATAAATTGCATATAGTCATATTATAATTTTATTTTTTCGTGTGCAATAAATTAATTTCAAACATTTATAAATATGGTGGGATTGATTTAAATTTGCTTTTACTGTAGAGATGAAGTGATACGCAAAATTAATTATGTGGATGATTATATGAATAGGTAATTCAATGTGATACTAGTTCTTCCTATTTCGAAAATTATAGAGTTGCTTCGGTTGGTTTATATAGCCACATAAATTAATTCCGAAAGTTATTTTGTGAAATCTCTATGATTTAGAAATCTTATGAGAGGAGCAAATGGATTTGTGTTTGAAGCAGTTGACATATGCCATGATGAGGATGTAAGCCGAATTTTTGAAACAATAGAATATTTGAAAGATTATTTTTATTTTTTGAGATAAATGTTGTGATTGCTAAAAAAAACATATTCAAGGGAGATGCAGAGGATTCAAAGGCCCTTAGATGTATTTATTTTTTAACATCTGTACATATATTATCATATTTATTTTAATAGTTACATTTTCATTTTTCATATTATGATCACACATGAATTGATATATTCGATCAACATAATATATTTATGACGATTAGCGCTATTACAAATTAGTGCAACTTACAGAGTTGTTTTGCTGTCAATTTATTTGCTGTTATTAATTTAATCTTTTGCTCCTTTTTTCTTGGGATAAAGATATCAATAACAGATGCAGTATTTTACCCAAATCTGGTAGGATTTTTTTTGTGTAATTTTTCTAGGAAAGTTAGTTATCTTTTAAGTTTATAAATTCTACCATCTACTATAAGTTTTATCATGTTTCAGAAATAAAAAGTATCTTGTTCATTCTCCAAACATTAGTATTTCCCTCCATCAATTTCTGCTCCTTTTTGTTTCATGGTATCAGAGCCTGGTTGAGGTTTTTGTTTGTTTCACTCTTCTTGTCTATCAAATTCATCTCATTGAGATGATTGAACCTTAAAATGGAAATTAATGGGGAAAGCAGTTCTAATACACAATATGGCATGGAGAAACTTGTAGGCACAAACTACAAGTATTGGAGAATGTGTATAGAGGCCTTTTTTCAAGGTCAAGATCTTTGGAAACTAGTTTCTGGTGTTGATGCAATTCCAGCTGACACTTTTGAAAATGCTGAGCTGCGTCGAAAATGGAAGATCAAATGTGGAAAGGCATTATTTGCTCTAAGAACTTCCATAAGCAAGGAGTTCATTGATCATGTTCATGATGTTAGTTCACCAAAGGAAGTTTGGAATGCTCTTGAGAGACTATTTTCTTAGAAGAATACAGCAAGACTAAAACTCTTGGAAAATGAGTTGGCAATATTGAAGCAAGAAGGTATGTTTATCTCAGAATATTTCCTCCATGTCAAAAATATTTGTGTTGAAATTTTATGAGCTAGATCCAAACGAAAGAATTAGTGACGCTCATCTACGATGGTTTCTCATTCATGGTTTGAATAAGGAATATACACCATTCATTACATCCATTTAGAGATGGGAAAAACAACCATCAATTGAAGAATTAGAGAGCTTGCTCTCTAAGTAAAAGGCCTTAGCAAAGCAAATGGCTAAGAGTTTCAGTTCAGAATGTGATGATGTTCTCCTTACAAAAGAAAAATTTTTTGAAGGTAGCACGAATGAGAAGAAGGGCAACAGACATAGTCCACAAGGTAACAAATCTTTTAGATGTTACAGATGCGGGAAGCCTGGGCATATGAAGAAAAATTGTCATGTGAGGTTCTCCAAAGCAAATATAGCTTATGATGAAGAAGAAGATGATCAGTTCAATTCGGAACAGTGTTTCACTATTGAAGTGATTGAAGGAAGAGATAACATTTTTCGCAAATCAACACCAAATCAAACTGCAATCAACTACATCAATGATGAATGGATCATTGATTCTAGTTGCTCACATCATATGACCGAAAATGATTCATTATCATCAGAACTGCATCAACATAATGGAGAACAAGTCATTGTTATAGCTGATAACTCAACTTATCTGGTGATACAAGAAGGTGCTGTGAAGATTGGTGCCAATGATGCAAGTATTCAGTTGAATGATGTTTATCATGTACCAGGTTTGAAGAAAAACTTAGTTTCAGTTTCTCAAATTATTGACACTGGAAAATATGTTTTATTTTGCCCACATGATGTGAAAGTACTTGAAAACTTGAAAAATATTGGGCTGATGTTGTTTTTTCTGGTAAAAAGAAAGGCTCTTTATTTGTCATATCGGTAAGGGAAGCTTATATGAAGAAGACAAGCCAAACTGACAATGCAGCAATTTAGCATGCTCGATTGGGTCATGTAGGCTCTCAATTGTTACAGCAAATTTCTTCAAAGAAATTAGTGGAAGGCATACCAACTTTACAAAATGTTCATGAAGATGTAATTTGTTAAGGTTGTCAGTTTGGCAAATTACACCGTCTTCCTTTCAATAAGTCATCAAATCACAGAACAACCATGTTTGAGCTAGTTCATATAGACCTAATGGGACTAATGAAACCACCGAGTTATAGTGGAAATCGCTATGTCATGGTGTTGGTAGATGATTATTCAAGATTTACCTAGGTGAAATTCTTGAAAGAGAAGAGTGAAGCATTGTCAATATTTGTTGAGTTAAAAAATGTTGTAGAAGGGATTTGGGAAGAAAATTAAATGCTTGCGAAGTGACAATGGAGGTGAATTCATGTCAGATGATTTCTTCTAGTTTTGTGAAAGCAATGACATTTTGAGGCAAATGACATGTCCAAATACTCTCTAGCAGAATGGTGTCTCTGAAAGGAAATTAGCTCATCTTGCCTCTGTGAGTCGCTCATGGCTGCATGATAAAAATCTTCCTCGAGAGCTTTGGGCTGAAGCCTTTCAATGTGCTTACCATATAACCAATCGTTTGCCTTCATGGCCAGGTACTACTAAAACTCCATTTGAAATTTTATATGGTGTAAGACCAAATGTAAATTATTTTCCGGTGTTTGGTTCAGGTTGTTATGTTCATATTCCATAATCTAATTAAACCAACCTTGACCCAAAAGCAAAAAAGTCCATTTTTGTTGGCTATGACTCATGTAGGAAAGGGTAGAGGTGTATGGATCCTGAAACAAAGAAATTCATCACTTCTAGAGATGTTGTCTTTGATGAGGTGTCAATATTTTATGATGCTAAAGAAAAGCCTATACAAGAAGCCACACTTGGAGATGTTCCAGAAAGTTTGTAGCTGCTACCTGAAACCAACCTGCAGGCCATAAATAATGATGAAAATCCAACCCTTGATGACGGTCCAATTCCTTCAAGTTCAACAAATGGTGAACAAGTTGCAAGGAGATCTATAAGAGAGAAAAGGCAGCCAAATTACCTCAAAGATTATAAGGTACAGCTAAATCATTACACTGTTACTTCATACTTGTTTACAGGAGCATTAACAGAAGAAGAACTAGCATGTTATGAAGAAGCAAAGGGTTGTCCAGAATGGGAAGCCACAATGGAAGAAGAAATTTCAACCTTAAAGAAAAATGAGAAATGGGAGCTTATGCCCAAACCTGAAAATTGCAAGCCTATTTCATGTAAATGGGTCTATCGGTTGAAGAAAAAATCAAACGAGAGTGTTGATAAATGTAAAGCCCGACTTGTTGCACATGGTTTCTCTGAAAGCTATGGGCTGGATTATGAAGAGACGTTCAGTCCTATTGCAAAAATGGTAACATTAAGAGCCATTTTTTCTCTTGCAACTTTTAAAAATTGGAAGCTATGGCAACTTGACGTAAAGAATGCATTTATTTACAGTGAAGTGGACCATGAAGTGTTTATGGAACAACCCAAAGGATATGTTTCTAAGCAATATCCCCACCATGTTTGTCAGCTGAAGAAGGCATTATATGGCCTTAAACAAGCGCCACGTGCTTGGTATGGTAAAGTTGCTCAATACTTTGTCTTTTGTGGATTCAAACTTTCTGATGCAAATTCTAGTTTGTTCATTAAATTAGAATTAGATATGCATTTGCTGGTCTTATTGTACGTGGATGACATGATAATTACCGGAGATAATGAAGTTGAAATTTCAATGTTGAAAGATAATCTATCTGTTTGTTTTGAAATGAAGAATTTGGGAGAGGTAGGTTGTTTTCTTGGCCTAGAAATTGAAAATTCAGATGACGGATATTTTGTTTCTCAAAAAGGCTATGCAAAAAAGCTCTTGCAACATTTCAGCATGCAAGAGTCAAAAGAAAAAACTACTCCAATGGAGCCACACTTCAAATTGATGAAAGATGAAGGAGAACTATTAAAGGATGCTACAAAATTTAGACAACTTATTGGTAGCTTAATTTATTTAACTATAACAAGACCTGAGATTTCTTATTCTGTTGGCATAATTTCGCAGTTTATGCAATGCCCAAGAAGTTCTCACTTGGATGCAATAAAAAGAGTTTTACGTTATGTAAAGGGATCTCTTGATTTTGGTCTTATGTATAGGAAGGGTGGAAATTTCTTGTTAACTGGTTTTACTGATGCAGATTGGGTAGGTGATGTAAATGATAGACATTCAACTTTAGGTTATTGCTTCAACAATGGTTTAGCAATGATTTCTTGGTGTAGCAAGAAGCAATCTGTAGTTGCCTTATCAAGCATTGAGGCTGAATATGTGGCAGCAACTATGGCTGCACAAGAATGCAAGTGGTTGATGAGGTTGATGGAAGATATGTTGTGCAAAATTGATTATGCTGTGCAAATTAATTGTGACAATGAAAGTGCTGTTAAACTTGCATCAAATCTAATGTTTCATGGTCGAACAAAGCATATTGAAGTTCATCATTACTACATTAGAGAGAAGGTGTTGAATCAAGAAATCGAGTTGAAAGCAATATCTACAAATGATCACGTTGCAGATATATTTACAAAAGCTTTAGCTAAGCCAAAGTTTGAAAACTTTAGAGCTGCTCTTGGAGTAATTAACCGTAAGAATGCACTAAGGGGGAGTGTTACAAATTAGTGCAACTTACAAAGTTATTTTGCTGTCAGGTTATTTGCTGTTATTAATTTAATCTTTTGCTCCTTTTTTCTTGGGATAAAGATATCAATAACAAATGGAGTATTTTACTCAAATATGGTAGGATTTTTTTTGTGTAATTTTTCTAGGAAAGTTAGTTATCTTTTAAGTTTATAAATTCTACCATCTACTGTAATTTTTATCATGCTTCAAAAATAAAAAGTATCTTGTTCATTCTCCAAACATCAGTATTTCCCTCCATCAATTTTTGCTCCTTTTTGTTTCAAGTGCTTAATATGAAATTAGTTAATTTTACTATAATTAATTTTGTATAATTAATTTAATATTTAATACAATTAATATAACACAAAGCTCAAAATCTAACAAATAACATTATATTATACATCCTATACAATGTTTTTTTATCGGACATTTCATCATCGAAAGCATACTTATGGTACCTAAGCACATTGCTAATCTCTGTATCAAATAATATTCTATCATTAGCATTAGTTTGATCTTTTGCAAGTTTCAACATGTAATATATTGATCTGCAACGAATCATCCATGTATTTTCCTTTCGAATTCGAATAACAGCAGTTTTATATGTAGACATATGTTTTCTCATCAAACTCAATGATTAACGATCGATGATCGGAGCTCCAAGAGCACGTAAGTTTTATTCCAATTTGCTTGATTCTTCCACTCTAAAATGCCATCGCGGCGCAAACCAACATAGTATTTTTTCTGATCTGTAAATTTTTCATATACATAATCATTGTTGAAACGTGACATTTATAAAGAAAAATTTCTGTAGTGATTGATGCTACCAATTGTCAATTTAAAATTCATTGCAATTAGCAGTAAATTGGCACATAATATGCAAAAATTTCAATTTTCTCAATAAATATTAAAATAATAGCCATTTTATATGCTTTTTAAACAAATTATATTAAACATAAGTTATTGAAATTAATAAATTATATTAAATATATAAAACATTATTCTTTATAAACAATATTAATGTTTATTATTAATATATTAAAATTAAACACTGGTTATTATCTTAATTAAGTTAACTAAATTAAATAAAATATTAATTATATATTATTTATCAAAATTTATTATTAAAAATTTTTATTTGTTAATAATTATTATGATTTTGATAAATATACATCCATACAAAATATACATCTATACAAAATTATTATTTTACAAAAAATAATAATATTCAGATTTTATTATTTTTCAAAAATTGTTATTTCACAATAATATATTATTTTGCAAAAAATTTAGCAAATAAAACTAAATATTTTAAATTTAACATACCCAAAAAAAAATTGTAATAACAAAGAGCTTCAAATACAAAATAAATTTTTTTGGTTTAACGCATTCACAACAATAAATAATTATAAAAAATATATAAATATATTTAACAAATATAATTATTTTTCCGTTAATTTTTCTTAAAAATAAAAAAATCAGCCTAGACAAAATTAATTTACTAATTTAACAAACAACCCTTAACTTAAATCACATTATTAATGAATTTATTATATATTAAATACATAATAATTTACCTATTATTCAGATATACTCAAATTTCTATATTAAGTGAACATCTTATTTTTTAATTTTTGCCCAATTTAAAAATTTCATCATTTTTTTTATTTCACTAATTAAATAATTTTTGTAAATAATTTTCTATTTTATTCTAATATTGTTTTTCAAATAGTAATTAATTCTATTGAACTATTTTTTCAAACAAAAATTAATTTTTTTTTAAATTTAACACATTCACAACAACAAATAATTGCAAAAAATATACAACTATATATAAAAAATATAATTATTTTTCCCTAATTATTATCTTAAAAATTTCACATCTGAGTAAAAAAAAATATAAAAAAAAGTAAACAAATTTATTTTACTAATTTAACATAAACAAAATTTAACTTAAATCACACACCTTGTTTAACTTAAATCACACATCTTTTTTTTTTTTTTTTTTTTTTAACAATTTCTTTCAAATTCCTTTTACCATAATTTTTAATATGAAAATATAAATAACAAAATAGATTTTAGTTATTTATCACAAAAAATTATGACAATATATAACTAATAAACCTAAAAAGATATTACCTTCACAAGAAGATAAGAAAAGGTGAAAACAAGTAAAAGAATGAAATGAATGTTAAGTTAGAAAGATACCGACTTGCAGGGAGATCATAAAAGGAGGACAACCATTTGTGGAATTCATCAATACTAGCCTGAGATAAAGCTACTACAGAGCAAGATAAAGTTTGGTAGCTTTGAACCAAAGATTTCATGGTGCTATTATTGATAACTTTGGGAATACTTAAAGAAGGAAGCTAGGGAATGACTTGGTGAAAACTAAACTGGCGACTCCAAAGGCCAGGGTAATAGGGTAGAAAACTCATAGAATAAGTGCCATGAAAGTTGGTGAAACCATAACAACCACCATAGATCAACAACCTTGGATGAGTATATATATGCGCCTCCTCGGTATCAAAGTTACCTGAATAAGGTGAAGGACTCCAACAAGCAAAAGAATGTGAGGCTACATCAACTCCATCAAACTTAAGGTATAATTTGTCAAATCCTCTCTGGGTAACTCCTTTCAGAAAGCTCATGACATTAGGGCAAGCACAAGTCCATGACATAAGTTGAATACCAATAGGAACATTAGACTTAAGAGCATAGGTATTATCTAATTCAGGAAAATAGGCAAATAACCATAGTTGGAGAATCCAAAGGTCCCCACTAGCCTTGGTAATGGGCTCATCACTAAGATATTTGTCTATTAAATGATAAATGGATCCCAAGAAAAAACTGCCTAGTGCAAATTTCCTCCCAGTAGCTAGTGCACGAGCTAAGGGAAGATATTCCAGAACAGGCTTGCTAGATAAAGGACAAAATATGAACTTGTAGACTAATGCCCATAAAAATTCTATATGTTCTTCAATTGAAGGGTTTACCTTGAGTTTGCATCTTTTGGATATAAGGCTAGAATAAGAGTTGAGTTGAGTAGAATCAGAAGTGAAAGCTAGCAAGGAAGAGTCATTGGAATTTATCAGACAAAAGTCATCATCTCTAAGGATAAGAAGACTGGTCAGTAGCAGAATATCCCTCAAAGTAGTGGAAGCAAATCCAAATGAAAAAATAAAGGAATTTAGGCTCTTGCTCCAAAATTGTAATGTAGTGGAAAGGAGATTTTCTTGGGCGATGATCTTGTGAGTGCTCATAGTAACCAGTTGCTGAATACCCAATTTGTTCTAATGGTTTTTGTAAAAAAGAGTGAGCCGGTCGACCCAAAGGGACCACTCCCCACTTAATCTTAGCTGAGATTTAGATCCACCAATAGAAGTTAGAGTTCGGAAGGGCTTGTTGATGTAGCTCGTCTAGGTGCATATCACAAGAGTCAACAACTACATATAAGGAGTTTAATGCTACCGCGTCGATTCCTCTAGGTAATGAAGAAGTAGGAACTCTATAAAAGTGAGTTGACATTAGTCATAAAAGTGTAGAAAGAATGAATAATTAATAAATAGACAAAGGTATTACTTGGTGACAATTTTTGTAGAGGTAAAGGCGATGGATGGAGAAGTTGATGAAGGTGCTATAGAGGGAGAAGACATGATACCTGCAATGAATACATGTAAATAGAATTTATTTTGGCTCAATGTATCTCTTGAAATTAAATCTACAAATAATTTCAAGCAGGCATGCTGAAATTGTTACTTGCCAAAATAATTCCTTCTTAAGAGTTACCAATTTAATTCCAGCAATTTCACAGTTCTTTCACAAGTGCAGTAGCTAATTTAAACTAAAATTGACCAAAATTTCCTAAGGATTTCTGGTTAAAGATTCATAATTTGTCTCAAATTTCTTAATTCTCATAAAATTTCTAACTTGAACTTGAATTTGTTTATCGTGGATTTTAGTCTAATTAATAAGAATGCATTTAATTTCTATGGATTTATTATTAATTTCAAGCTAAAATTAAAGCTGAAATAGTATGCAATCCATAGTTATTAGGTGATTTCACATTAATTAGCTAATTTAATCTATAATAAACAAATGAATTTCCCTTTTCTATAATAAAAATTCCTTTTGTTTAAAAAAAAAAAAAAAGGAGGTACCATAGGTGGAGAATCGGGCATACCCAATGGAGCTCGATGGATGAAGAATAACTGGGCGTTGACCTTGCAGGTGCTAGAGCTCGCAATCGGTGATGATGACACATGATCAACTGGTGATGGCATGGACTGATTGCACCCTAAGCTGCTTGGGGTGAATGCCGTGGATGTCAAGGGTGCTGACCGTGAGCTAGACAGCGCTGGCCACGGGCTGGATGGCACGGGTGATGGGCTGAACTATGGCGAAGTGATGGCAACCGTGATGGAGGTGAATGAAATGACAGTATGTTGAAAAGAAAAAGAGGAAAGGGGAATGATAAAAGGGTAAATGGGTTTTAATATATTTGCAAATTTTTTTGGTAATTTGGGTAAATTATGAGAAATTTGGGGTAAATTTGAAGATGTTGAGAATTTTGTTGGGGATGGATTTAATTCAAGAAAATTTGTATTTAAGGTGGAATTGGAATTATTAATTGGTCTGATGGTAGGAGGGTTAAAAGAAGCTGGAGTAAGATCAATTTTGTTTGATAAAAAATTAATTTTCTCTAAAGAATTGTGGTGCTGTGGAGGTTGTTGATAAGAAGAATGATGATCAGAGTTTCTCCCTAGCTCAGAGATTTTTTGTTCCATTATAGCAATAAATTGTCGAAAAGGGGGACAATGATTATAAACCATACAAATTTGATTTTTAATCAAATTGTATATGGGGGGCATTATTTGCACCATAATATTTTTTAGGTTATAATTGTAAAAGCCCATTGAAATTCCAGCCCAAGGTAAACAGTAAAGTCTTTAGAGAGCTACAAGTTAAGCCCAGTGATGATTATTATTCCAAACACTTATAGACAATTCCAGAGAAATAGTGGATAAGGGAGGTTGTTAGCAGTTGAGTTGTCCTAGAGAGTTGAGCAGCAGTTACTGGAGATGTCATAATAGAGAAGCAGTTCTTTCACAGGAAATATTTAAACTAAATTGTATTTCCTAGAAAAACCCAGACCAAACAAACACTCAATAGGCCCTGTGCCTTTTATCAATTTTTTTCTATTTTTCATTTCAACCTTTTTGTAATTACTATAATCACATTAATAAAAATTCCTTTTGTTTCATTACTGTTTATACTATCTCCATAGTTAGTATCACTACTATGAGTCCAAACATACTGTGGTAAAGAAATTTGGGTATCCACAATCCATAGGCTCGTGCACCTTCATCTGCATGTGGCACGCTTGCGCAATTACCGATTCACTCTTGTGCCAAATTTTAGCACCAACATAATGATACAATTCTATTTGGTAAAGCTATAACAAGAGAGCTAAATTCCATCCTATCAATCCTTTAAAATTATGGGGTTGCATCAGGTCAAAAAATTAATCCTCAAAATTCTTCTATTCTGTTCAGCAAGGACCCCCACAGCCTTGAAGAATCAGTTATTGACCCCTAGAATATGAATGAGATGTCCCAAAATGAGAAGTATCTTGGATTGCCAGCTAGTTGGGGGCATTCAAAATCTAAAGCTTGTTCATTCCTTTTAGAAAAGATGAGGCAAAGAGCCAGTGCCTAGAAAAGAAGATTGCTTACACATAGTGGGAGGGAGGTGATGGTAAAGGCTGTTTTAGCAGTTATTCCTACATACTTAATGTCCTATTTTAAAATTCCCACTACTCTTTGTAGGAAATTAAAATGGCATCATGGCTAGGTTTTGGTGGGGGAGAGATACAAATGAAAAAGGCCTTTCCTTGGTTTCATGGGACACTCTTGCAAAGAGGAAAGCAATCAGAGGCTTGGGATTCGAACAAATTGAATGCTTTAATGTAGCCATGTTAGCGAAACAAGCTTGGAGGTTAATCACAAATCCAAACTGTTTATGGGTTGAGTTAATGAAGGCGAAATACTTTCCTTTCTTTGATTTTTAGACTGCACCTAAAAGAAATCATGGATTTTGGGGTTGGAATAGCTTATTAATTGGAAGAGACCTTTTAATGGAAGGAGCCAAATGGAATGTTGGCAATGGATCGAGCATCAAAATCTAGGGAGACCTTTCGGTGCCTGACCTTCCTAAGTTTCGCATTCAATCTCATCAACCTATCCATTATTGTCCAATTACTGTCAGAGAATTGGTAGAGAATGGAGGAAGATGGAACATGCAGAAACTTAATGATCTCTTTTGAGGAAATTCAAGCCATTATATCCATTCCTATTGGTATCAATAATACTCCACATCATTGGGTTTGGCATGGGCATCAAACAAGCAAGTTCACCATTTGATCAGTATATCATAAGCTTATAGAAATCCAAGCTCAAGTTAAAAGTCATGGCAATTCAGATTTTACTTCTTTTATATCAAAGGAGGATTGGACTCGATTGTGGAGGTTAAAAATTCCATCAAAGGTTGTTGTGTTTACGTGGAAGACTTTGGCCAAAGCTCTCACAACCAAAGAGCAATTATTAAAACGAAAGATGGTGGATAATGATTTATGTGATATCCGTGAGTTGGAATCAGAAACAATGGAGCATATGCTATTTTTTTGTCATCATGCTCGGGCTACATGGTTTTCCTTAACTATGAACTATAGACCAAATTCTATGATGACTCAAAAGTTTACTGGGTGGTGGCAACATATCATTCAATCTTTTATTAAAACTGATGATGTGTTGCTGGTTGAACTTTTTGCATGTGTATGCTGGTCAATTTAGCTCTCTAGGAATGATTGGTGCTTCAATAGAAAATTCTCGAACCCAACATTTGCATCTAAAAGAGCATAAAGATGGGTATCTGAATTTCAATTTAGATCTTCAAGGTCTCAGGCGGCTATGGAATCTAATCAAATCAAGCCAAGCAACAGATGGAGCCCTCCACTAGATAATATGATGAAATTCAATCGATAATTTGGTATAGCAGGTATAGTCGCCATTTGTAGGAATAGAAGAGCATTCTTAATGATTGGAGTGGCTTTAAGGAAAGTGTTTTGATTGGCTTTTGCTGCAGAAGCAGATGCACTCATTTTGGCAATGAGATTGGCATGTAGTTCAGGATACCATCATTATATTTTTGAGTCAAATAGCAACATTTTAATTCAAGCATGTAATGAAGATGTAGAAGTCAGCTCTTGGGAGATATTTGTTCATCTATCAATCATTGACTCTCTTAAGGGAAATTTTGTTTCTATATCCTTTGTTTGGGTGGGAAGGATGGCAAATCAAGCAGTGGACTGGATTGCTAGAAACTATCTTTGTAATTATTCAGTTTGTTTCCTTGGATGCTTCCTTTTAATGAATCAGTTGATTTGGTTTTGGCAAAAAAAAATATATATATTAATCATTTTATTAATAATTATATATTTTTATATTATTTATCACTGACATTTAAAAAAAATTAAAAATATAACATAAATATAAAAAAAACACTAAAATGGCTGTCCACCATTTGAATTAGCAACGACAGATAGCCTTATTAGTTGCCTGCTACATCTCCCACCAAAAAAAAAAAAAAAAAGAACCTAAACTGAAAATTAATTTTAATTTCACCTAAGATGGAAATTTCCCATTTTTACATTTTTCACCTAAATTGATAATTATTTTACAAAAATCCCCCTAAAATGGCAAGAAGCCGGTTGAGAAAACTCTAAGAAAAAGAACTTTAAGAGCTTCTTCCATGGCTAGTCTTCAACAATATTACTTTTTTCCTACAGATTTCTTCTACCCTCGTCCACAATCTGTTCGTGTAGATACTGCCAAGAAAGTTGCTCTGCCATTGTAGATTCAGAAGCTAGATATCTCTGATGATCTTAAGCATCCTACAAGTTTTAGCTTAGTTCTTTACAATAATAAGCAAGGAAATAAGGCTAGTGTTGCCATTGTTAAAAGCAGCATCACATGATTATATTTCCGTATACATAGCAAAACAGAGCAAGAGGAAGTGGAATGATCGATGAAGGCAAGCTCATCAAATCTTTCAACCAAAGTTACTTTAGCATTTGAATTTTCTGATATCTTGGATATATATAAATATCAAGTGGTGTTGGATCACTCCTTGAAGCTTTCTTTTCTCCTTTTTTTTTTTAAATCATATATATATATATATATATATATATATATATATATATATATATATATATATATATATATATATATATATATATATATATATATATATATATATATATATATATATATATATATATATATTATAACATAATTCTATTAGATTAGTTTATAATTTTTATTATTTTAATTCACAACAAGTGACCTGGTAAATTCTGTGTACCTGAAAATTTAAGGCAATGCAAGTAAATTCAAACATCATGAAAATTGATCTTTGAGAGAATGAATTAATTTCTTTATTTCTTTATTTTCTTTTTCTTTTTTCTGTCAATATAGATTATTTATTTAGTTTTGTGAATTTGGGAGTTAATATTGCAACTGGTCAATTTTGCACAATCTTGAAAAATCTTTTGAAAATTGGAATAAATAACATTTATAATTCATTTGTAACAAATGAAATATTGTTAACGAAAGTCAGAGACAGGAATCCATGGAAGTCAAGACACTAGCTGTTGAATTCAAACCGTCCCATGTGCAGCTTCCATTGTAGTCAAGAACAGCCCACTAATCACGCCTCTAACTATGCTAGATAACTCTATATATATGTATTCATTCTTGTATATTAAACAGACAGAAAATACAACTTACTCTCTCTAATTTTCATTAGCAATTCTATCTGATATTTTACATGGTATTAGAGCCTAGCTATTCTTGGTTTTTTGCATTTTGTTTTTAATCTGTAAAATAAATTACTGTTCATTCAATTACATGCAACATGTTGATAATTCAAGAAAAGCATACCATTAGAAATCTCTCGTCATAAGCTTCAAAACAAGACCAACCAGAGCTCCAGAAAACTCCTTACACGCCTTCACGCGCCGCTTGAAGAAGCTGCCCAGAAGTCCACGCGCCACCACACACACCAGAGGTAGGAGACGAGACACGTTAGCACTCTAACATGTGTCAATATCCCATTGATCCATGTCATCGACACGTCAGCAGTTGTTGTCTAGTCAGCAGGTGACACATCATCATCCATATGTCCGCCACATCATCTGACACATCAGCCACATCATCGTTCACGTGTTTGCCACGTCAGTGAACTTATCCGATCATCAAGTGACACATCATCATCCATATGTCTACCCATGTCATCAGCCATGTCATCCAACAGGTCTATTTTCTGCCATGTCAGTGTTCCACTTGTCTGCCACATCTGCGTTCCATGTCAGCATTCCATATCAGTGCCTGTCATCATATACCAATCAATTAGTATCTGCCACATGTCATCTCAGTTTGATTCAATCAAACCAGTTGACTTTAGCTTTGACTCATCGATTCAACCACTTCTATATTGATTTTCAGACATCAAAATAGGTTTCTAAGGTTTTTCGACCTTCTGATTTCATTTTTGCTGTCAAATTTGTGAAATTATTTCTCTATAATAAAGTTATGAAGAAAATTAATGCTGCTCAATCTATTGTGACAATTTTAAATGGCACTAATTATAATCTTTAGGCAAGTAGTATGAAAAGCTATCTTGTTAGAATCGAATGTTGGAGGATTGTCACTGGTGGAACTCCCAAACCTGTTCATCTTCAAGATGAAACTGAAACAAAGTACAATGATCGTGTTGATGATTGGGAAAGCAAAAATCATCAGATCATTACTTGGTTTCGTAACACCTCTATTCCAAGTATTCACATTCAATTTGATCAATTTGAAACTGCTAAAGAAATTTGGGATTTTCTTAGCAACAGGTATACAATTTCTAGTCTTACTTATCGTTATTAGTTATGGAATACTCTAAATAATATGAAGCAAGAAGTTGGACAATCTATCAATGATTTCCTAAGTCAAATACAATCTGTTTAGAATCAGCTCTCCCAAGCCAAAGTTACAGCAGATCAACTCCATCCGATCCAATTTCTCATGGCTCTTCGATCTGAATATGAACCTGTTCGTGTATCTATATTACACAGAGATCCTCTTTCAGCACTAGAAACGGCTGTTAAGGAATTAATTTTCAAAGAAACTCATTTGCAAATTAGCAAACTGGCTTCTTTTGATCAGGCTCTGGTTACTCATAGGCCATCATCAACTCATTCACCACAACACTATAAGAATTGCAATTGACATGGTCACTCATTCTTTAACTGTCCAACTATTGAGTGCAGATACTGTCACAAACTAGGACATGTCAAAAGCAACTGTCTTACTCGTCCAGCAAAACCAAGAGACAATCATCCCAAGTATAAAATTAGCCTAGACACTAGGTCCTCCAGTGCCAATGCTGCTATCTCTGACAACTCCTTTGCCTCCTTCAATCTCTCTGACATTGAATCCATATTAAAAAAGGTTATGTCTTTCAGTGCCTCCTCTTCTAGTGCCATGTCTGTCTACTCAGGTAACAATCAATGGTTAATTGACTCTGCATGTAGCAATCATATGACCTTTGATCTAAATATTTTTCAATCTAAAACTCAAAATAATTTTCTGGCCTTTGTTCATACCGCTGATGGAAATAAAATGGGCATCAGTCATATTGGAACTATTTCTACATCTACTGTTACTATACCTAATACATATCTTGTGCATTCTTTAGCTGTTAATCTTCTCTCTGTTAGTCAAATATGTGAATTAGGATTAACTGTGCATTTTGATTCTAATGGTTGTTAGGTACAGGATCCAAAGACGAGACAAATTATAGGAAGTGGAATCAAAATCAGGAGGCTATTTGAACTTCAATCTGTTCAAATACCTCATAATGCTCTATTTGCCACAAGTAGTTTGTTTCCTTTATTTTAGTGGCATTTACGACTCAATCATGCCTCTCCTAGTAAACTTCGTCCCTTAATTTCAAATGGTACTTTAGGAAATATAAAAGTTGCAGAACTTCAATGTACTCATTGTCAACTTGCAAAACAAACTGCGTTATCATTTAATAAAAATGATTCTATTTGTGATACTCCTTTTGGACTTGTTCATTCTGACATTTGGGGACCCTCTCCAGTTCCAACAGTTAGTGGCAATCGCTATTTTGTTATTTTCATTGATGATTACTCACGTTTTACTTGGCTTTTTTGTATGAAGTATAGATATGAACTTCCTCAAATCTACATTCATTTTGCGAAAATGGTTCACACATAGTTCTCACATCCTATTAAAATTTTTCAAACTGACAATGCTATGGAATATAAAGAGTCAAGACTTTTGCAATTCTTTCATGACTAAGGAACTTTAGTTCAAAGATCCTGCCCTCATACCTCTCAGCAAAATGGCAGAGTCAAACGCAAACATCGTCACATTTTAGATTCTGTAATAGCTCTCCTTCTGTCATTAAGATGTCCCAAAAAATTCTGGGGAAGAGCAACTTTAATTGCTGTTTACACAATTAATCGTCTCCCCCACTCCTGTTCTCAAAAATATTTCTCCTTTTGAGCGACTCTATGGTAAGATTCCTGACTATTATTCATTAAAAATCTTTAGATATATTTGTTTTTTTTTACTCCAGCCTCATGAATACACTAAACTAGAACCTCGTGCTTGTCTTTGTTGTTTTATGGGATATGGCATAGAACATAAAGGATATGGATGTTGGGATCCCATCTCCAACAAATTGCGCATATCCCGATATGTGGTCTTCTAGAAAAATACTATATTTTCCACTGTTTCTAAATTCCATGACTTTGACACAAATCATGTATTTACTAATCCATCTAATGAGTTCTATCCTGTTCTTGATACAGAGCTGCCTTCTGATATTGATTATGCTCCTCCACAATTAGTCCCGTCTGAAGAGAATGCACCTGTTCCAACTATTGATCCTGCACCTACTCCTGAACCTGACCCTGCCTCTGAAGTCAATCTCCGTCGATCAACCAGGGTAAGAGAAACACCTTCTCACCTTTGAGATTTTCACTGTTATTTTGCTATTGCTACACTTCACGAACCTCACTCTTATCATGAAGCCAGCACTAACCCTCTATGGCAGCAAGCTATGACTGAAGAACTTCAAGCATTGGAGAAAACTCACACTTGGGAACTTGTTGATCTCCCTCCTAACAAGATCCCTATTGGCTGTAAATGGATTTACAAAATCAAAACACACTCAGATGGATCTGTTGAATGTTAAAAGGCTCATTTAGTAGCCAAAGGATATACTCAGGAATATGGCATAGACTATGAAGAAACATTTGCTCCAGTTGCTTGCTTGACTTTTGTCCATAGTCTTTTAGCTATAACAGCAGTCCGCAAGTGAAAACTATTTCACATGGATATCAAAAATGCTTTTCTTAATGGTGACCTATCTGAAGAAGTTTATATGAGACCTTCTTCTGGTTACCACTCTCCTCATAAGGTTTGCAAACTGAAAAAGGCTCTGTACGGTTTGAAACAAGCTCCTAGGGCATGGTTTGCCAAGTTTAGTTTCACTCTTACTAAATTTGGCTTCGTCTCCAGCAAATATGACTCAACACTCTTTGTTCGACATACCAGTCATGGAATTATGCTTCTGTTACTTTATGTTGATGATATGATCATTATGGGCAGTGATACAACAGGTATTTCCGAAGTTCAAATATATCTCAGCCAACATTTTGAAATGAAGGATTTAAGAGCTCTCAGCTATTTTTTGGGCCTTGAAGTTTCTCACACTTCTCAAGGGTACTACTTGTCTCATGCAAAATATGCCTCTGATTTACTTTCTAAGGCTGGTATTACTGATGGAAAAACAGTATCTACCTCTTTAGAGCTCAACTGTAAGCTTATCCCTCTGCATAGCACTCTTCTTAATAATCCTACCTTATACCGCCAACTAGTTAGAAGTCTTGTTTATCTTACAGTTACTCGACCGGATATCTTATATGCTGTTCATTTTGTTAGTCAATTCATATATGCTCCACGCTCCTCTCATCATGCAGCAGTTCTTCGAATTCTTCGTTATATTAAAGGAACACTTTCCATGGTTTACATTTTTCTGCTGATACGTCTTTGGAATTATCTGGTTATTCTAATGCAGATTGGGCTAGTGACCTAACTAATCATCGTTCTACCATTGGTTATTGTTTCTTTTTAGGAGATTCCCTTATTTCTTGACAAAGCAAGAAACAGACTGTTGTTGCACGCTCTAGCACAGAATCAGGATATCATGCACTTGTTGATACAACATTCGAATTACTATGGTTGCGCTGGTTGTTAGCAGATATGGGCATCAGCCATTCATCCACCACTATACTTCATTGTGACAATAGAAGTGCAATCCAGATTTCACATAATGACGTGTTTCATGAATGGACTAAACATATAGAGATTGACTATCACTCTGTCCGCCATCATGTCCTTCAAGGCACCATTCATCTCTAATTTGTACTATCCGTTAATCAAACTGCTGATATTTTTACTAAAACTCATCTGTCGACTCGTTTTCAAGATCTTTTGAGCAAACTCAGGCTAGCATCTACTATACCACTATGAGGTTGAGAGGGGGTGTTAACGAAAGTCAGAGATAGGAATCCATGGAAGTTAAGACACCAGCTATTGAATTCAAACCATCCCATGTGCAGCTTCCATTGTAGCCAAGAACAATCCACTAATCACGCCTCTAACTATGCTAGATAACTCTATATATATGTATTCATTCTTGTATATTAAACACACAGAAAATACAACTTACTCTCTCTAATTTTCATTAGCAATTCTGTCTGATATTTTACAAATATAATTGTGAAATTCATTTATATAATTTAAATAAAGAGTTATCTCATAAAATAAAAGTTCAATAGGCTCTTTATTCTTTAAATATAAAGTAAAATGAAGAGCCAAATTTCACTCTTTATTCTAATTTTAGTTAATGCACTCCAAGTTTTTATACACTTAATTAATTTTTTAATCATATATCTTTGCAATGGAGAGAAAGTAATAGAATAAAAAGAGGGAAATTTTGTATAAAAAAAAAGAGGAAAAAATTAAAAACCATCAATGTTTATGGGAAAAAGCAAAATGAAAAATATATATATATATATAAAGAGTCCATTGGATTTAAACTTTTTTCCACTTTTTATATTTAAATATGTTCTTTATTATACAAATGATGTTCTTTAAAATAAAAAGTTTTATTGGGGATGCTCTAAGAATAAAAAATAAAAAAAAAAGAGGCTATTTTTGCCGTTTTGTAAGTTTTGTGAAATTCAATTGAAAATTCTATCTATTTAAATGGAATTTGATTTAGTTACATTCAATTTCATAGAATTGAATTCGTAAAATTGAAATGAATATTTTTTAATATTCTAAATACAAAATTTTTTAAAAATATAGAATTCGATACAAAATTTTTTAAAAATATAGAATTCGAAATGAATTTCACAAAATTTTATGAAATTCATTTGTTACAAATAAGCTGTTAAGGGTTGAATTAAAGAAAGTAAAAATCATAAGAACACTAGTTAAAATAAACATTTCCTCGTTTAATATAAAATATCTACTTCCTAGAAAGCGGGAAGAAAGATTAAAATATGTTTGATTCATTTACAAATTGCAAAGAAATATATATGTAATTTTAATTATCAATAATGCATATTTATTTTAGAATAAAGCATAGAACTAAATTGTTGAAATTAGAAAAACATAGCAGATTCCAATTAGTAGTTAACATACCAATAATGCACTTCTTATTTATTCTATCTTGTCTTGTAATATTCTGTTTTGTCCAGTCCTTAATTATCTTATCTTGTCAATCAAACGCAACCAAAAATAATAAATTAAGAACAATTTTATCTTTTATCTTTCTTGGCATTTCTCTTAATTTAGAAAGTTAAACTTACCTGTCCATGATGAGTTGCAATCTCCTTAAACTCAACATTATCATGCAAATTAAACAATCCCTAAAAGTTTTTTTTCAGAAATTTCATCTTCTTATATCTATTTATCTTATACCAAAAAATAACAATACCTTAAATCAGTAAGTAGTTGAATTGTCAAGTGTTTACCTTATAGAGTAATAAATTTAAACATATAATTTATAATGTATTACAATAATCTCTAAAATGGTAAAATTGTGAAGTTAAACTTTAGTTGAAGCCAAAATGATAAAATAATAATAATAATAATAATAATAATAATAATAATTAATATAAATTTTTTTATGTAAAAACACTGAAACTATCTTCACCAAACCAATCAAACCAATAAATCTGTAACAGAAGAAACATAGAAAGCTTTGCCAGTCAAAACACTTATTTTCGGTTTCTTTGGATAGTTGGGGGAGTTAATACCAAACAAAACGTGAAAACAATGCTTAGCTAACTGCTAACCTATTACTATTACCTACCAATGTTTCCAAGAATCCTCCGTCCTTTTTCCTTTATAGCGTTTGGTATAAATGGTTAAGTCTTGCTTATATTAGAGCAAAAAATAATATTAATATCTTTTAATTGAATAAAAGATATATAAAAGAGTTATATTAATTCTCATTATTCATTAGTTTGAAGTATGAATAAATCTATATATTTAATACAAATAAAATTTTTTCTGATATAAACAAATAATAAGTTAAGTTAATAATAAGTTAATTTATTTTTGTCAGATGAAACATGGCAAAATTGGGCGTGGATTACATGTTAGGAACAAAAAAAAAAAAAAAGTTATGGTCGTGGATTACATGTTAGAAAAAGAAAAGTTATGTTTCTTGAAGTTTCAGAGTCAAACTGTTTGAGAACATGCACATGTGCATCGCACATGATTGCAAGAATCATTAACCAACAAAATTATACACAAAATTGAATATTTTAAACTTTATTTATTAATTCTCTATACTATGGATTGAGTGAATTAAATTTATCACATCATATTATGAATTATTAATGATTATTTTACACATCAATATTTTAATTATAATATATACTTCATAATTCAGATAGTTAACTATTATATTTATTTTATGAATAATTAATGTTTAAAATAAAAAATCACGATTAAATAATTTATAATATGACGTGTGGTGGATAATATTTTGTATGAATTTATGAATGCATCTTTAAAAATCTAAAATTCTTATTCAAAATCATTTTCCGAATAAGAATTAAATCAACTATTACAAATGAAATCAATTTAACATGGGCAAAAAATAGATTTCAAAGTCGAATTAACGGTTGAAAACCAAAGTATGACTTTAATAGAAAGCATGTTAAAAACTAAAATGTTTGCGTTTGGCATCTAACTTAAAACAACAGAGGGTGATATGGGACGGCCCTATCAATAATTGATGTCCTTTATATAAGTATTATATATTAACGCGTCTGCAATAGAAACCGAACGTAATGGGAATAGACTAATTGTAGTGCTAGCTTTAAATCGATGGCTATAAATGACCCATTTGTCTTTTTCACATGACATGAACATTCATACTTACATTTTTTAAGAACTCAAATCAAATTCAAAACATATTTAATTTGACCAATGCCAAAGCAAAGTCCCAGCGTGCATCCCACGCTGGTAGGCTACTTTATAATATACAAAAACGAATACAAACAAGAATATACTTATTTAAAAAGAAGTTATATTAAGAAAATGAGTACCAACACTTTGAAATTAAAGAGATTTTAGATTTAATTTACTTTAAAAAAAAATTAGGTTTGACTGTGTTGATATTAAATTTGAGTTATATTTATATTATGACTATATTGATATTGAATTTGAATTATATTTATATTATTAAAAAATTTAAGTTATTGTTAGTGTAGCTATTTTTTTATTAACCCAAATCAAATAAAGACTGATATTTTATATAATTGAAAAACTTGTAAAATTTGTAATTTATACGAGCATGCTTGCTTGCTTCATTTTTATTATTATTATTATTTTCTTTTTCTAAATTGTTGGCTCGACTTGAGAGTGTAATGAAATTATGAAAACTTTTTGTAATATTGACAAGTCACTGATGATCACATGTTTATTGAAGATTTTCCAGTAACGGTCAAAAGATGGCTGCTGCCAATATTTTATATCTAGTATTCTTAATTTAGTTAAGCTTCCAATTGACGCATCATAAGCTAATCCACGTCATCTGGTATCCATCCCACCCTGTTCCTAATACTCAACCGTTTGTTAAATAAAGTGAGACAGATTTTAAATTTTTAAATTTGAGTCGGATTTAGATTGAGCAAATAATAATATAATATGACCTAATTATATTTTTTTCCAAATTTTCATATATATATATATAATTTTAAATAATTAATTTTTAAAGAAAAACAAATCAAAAATAAAAATGAGTATACCCACTACAATCTGTCTTGTTTCATTATCCGTCGTCCCATTTCAAAGCAAAGCAAGATGGATGACAAAGTAAGTACAAAAATATGTTGGTGGTGTGTGAAACCTGCCCTATACCTATCCCGTTGTTATCCCTATCTATGATAATAGAAAGAAAATTTAAAGTTTTGGTAATACCCTAGTCGATTATTATCTATGACAAACGACTTAGGATGAGTAACCAGGGATACTAAGACAAAGGGAGGATTAGGAAGTCCCATTATGTTATAATCTAAGTTAAAAGGAAAAAAGAAATAAGGATGGAGATTGGAGATAAAGCATAAATTTGAATCCAATTGGCTGGAATAAGATTGGTGAAAAAAGTGAAATCTTAAGGAGGAAGATCCATAGAAGCGAACCTAGATCCTAAAAAGGAGGTTAGGTATTAAGAAAGGAAGTGGTGCGAGATTGTAATATGGATGATAGGAATGACAAGAGACATGACATAAAGAGAAATATGTACGAGTTAATAGGTAGAGAAGGTTAGCTAGATTTGCAAACACGATGCAAGCAAAATAAGTAGAGGACTAGATGTTACAAGATGAATAGATGGGTTCAATTCAGCAAGACAAGTGAAAGTGAAGTATGAAAGTGAAGTATGAAAGTTCAGAGTAAGTGAGGCCTAGGATGTCTATGGAGTTACAAAGGGATCTAAGCAAATTAAGCAGATAGAATAAAGATGAGTTGAGTACTATATGATAAGACTTCAGTACCTATGAATGCTTACAAGGCATACTGATTTGTGTATGGATAATAGTGGAGTCAAATAATTTTATGATTTCAATGGATAGATGAGAATAGAGTGAAAAAAAAATCATCTACCACTAACAAGTATTTAATGATAGTTTACCTTTTCAAGAAAAAGTTTACCTTTCAATAAAAAAAAAAATTTGTGTTATCTACATGAGCTGTCTTTTCCATAGTAACTATTGACCAAATTTATGTCATTTCAATCTAATGCCATAATTACCTCTTCTCTATTTAACACCTTAAGACCGTTCACTTGCTGATTGAGAAATGGTTACTTTCTCTTTCTATAAGCACTGGATTTTTCTCTAAAATCCAGCATTACCTAAGATCTAAACCTTCAAACCGATTTCATCAATTCTACTTCTTCAAAAGAAAAATAGCCTATTAGCTGATAAAAACTTGATACCTAAAAAGATAGATTATTCTCCTAGTTTTCTTTGAAGAACTCCAGATGGATATAGATGATAGACTTGTGGATTCGCCAATCCCAAAGATAATCGATGTAGAGTCAGTAATCAAAGAGTTACTAAGAAGGGTATTGATGGAGATTCCTTGACTATATTGGAGAAGCTACATCTAGGGCTATGGAGATATTAAGAGTTGAAAAGGAATTTAAGGGATACCGAAAAGCCTAGGCTGAAGGATGGATATTTTGTGAGGTAAGATTATGAAAGTGTAAGATCATATAACATAAGTTATAAAACGCATGAAAAATATGATGAAATTCTTCCATGTAATTCATTGAATTTCATTCATTTGTTGATCTAATAAGATTTTATTACTTTCATTAGTGTTATTGTTACCATCACCATCAACGAGCAACTCAATATTGAAGTTCTTTGTAATTTCTATCAAAAGTCAAATAGGTAAAGCCATTCGGGTAGAATCCATCCCATTGTAAGTGAGACAAATTGATCAAAAGCTATCTCTATTGTAAAATAAAGCTCTTTCTATTGTAACAAGGCCACTTGGGCCAAATACTCTCTATTGTAAATGACAAAGCCATGAGCTATCTTTTATTGTAACAAAAAGTCTTTCTTAATATTTATTAATTTATAAATTTAACTGAAAAATCCCAATTAATGAGAAAAATCATTAGACTAAGTGTACTAGTGACTCGACTGACTAGTTTATAAACTAAGTTAGACGTATACTTGTAGGCATATGTAGGTGTTTTCTAGGGTATTGTAATAGGCCTTCATAGTTGCAAAGAGCACCTGAATTCACTCATAAGTGTTTTCATGGTTATGATAGGTTATACTGCAATGATATTATAATGATGCTACTGACAGCTGAGACTTTTAAGGTTGTGATTCATCTCACTATTATATTTCTGATAGTTAATGATATGGGACTCATAGTGATATGGATACGATATACCTAAGCCCTCTAAAATGTCTTTGTCAAATAAATGATGAACTCCTTTATGTTTAATGTCTTCGATTCCTTTGTCATGTAAATTCTCTTATTCATTCTATTCTTAACAATTTCCATTTAAACCTTTAATCTAGCATGCATTTCTATAATTTTACTGAATTGACAGGACACCACATTGTCTATGGATTTCGAATTTTAGTTTAGAAGTTTTTAGAGATGATATTGGAGAAATTAGAAGCTGAAGAATTATAACAACTAGAAAAGGCTCTAGCTATTTATGACAAGTAATAAGGTATTTGAAACTAGAGTTAGAACGAGTGTTAGTATAAGTATAGACTTTTATTTGTAATAGTTCTAAAAGTTATAACTACTATTTGATGTATCTTAGAGCTCTATAGATTGTAAAAGGACTTTATGTATTAAAGTGGTTTAAGTGAATAAAACGAAAAGAATTTTCTTAAACTTGAATATATAAGTTATTTAATTATATTAATTAAGTTGGCCCACATATGTTTTTGCAAAGTTGATTAATGATTTCAAGTGTTTAAGACTAGGGTAAAGAAGGGGTCAACGAGCATTCGGCAACCTTAAGTTTATCTATTCCTTAGAATTGTCACGACCTCGATAAGTTAGAGAAGAAAGATTTAAGCTGTCCACAAGGATAGAAAGACAACCCACAATCAAAGATAGAATAAATAAAATGAAGAGCCGAGGATAGGGTGTGACAATTTTGTTGAATGATTTCATGTTGGATTTTTTAATCTAGTTACAATAATGCTAATAATTATATGTTGATTAATTCAAGTAATTTAAAATTTTTTCCAAAGTTTAGAATTTAATTAGTCTTATTTATCACAACTTCAAATATATGTGTAATTACATACCCGTACGTTTTATAATCCAATTTATAATGAGGTAGTTTTATGTAATTGAGGTAGCTAGGGGTTCTCTTTAGTATGAGGGGAGGGGAAAATCATATTTGAATCTATTGCTCAGATCTTACATATACTTACTATTAAATTATATGTTAGTGTACACTTAATATTAATATTGAAAATTACCTTTTTCAAAAAAATAATTCTGTAAAAAAGCAATTTTAAAATATATCTTAATATGCATTTTAATTATTTTTTTGAAATTGACAGAATTTTAGTCTCATCTTGAAAAAATATAAATTTTAAGAGATTAAAAAATTTTAAAAATATAATATTTCAATAATTAAAATGAAGTTTTGCATATACCAATCATAGATGTAGTTTCTGTTTGGATTAGCATTTGAGAATTAGCAGTAAGTAGTGAAATAATCAACCGCTAACATCTAAAAAGATATATAGCATTGAAAAACTTTTTCATCTAACTATAAGATATAACACATAAACATTAACTATGTTTTTTTGAATGCTAGAATTTATAGCTTTTGAAAGAAAAAGTGATGGAATAGAAATAAAAGTCTAATAATTTAAATATAATTATAGAAAAATCTTTACCACTAATCAAACAAGAATTCTTACAAAATAAATTATAAAATTGTATTTAGATTTGCATTGCCCATTAGTTTAGGCTTTTACCTTTTAGGTTAAATTCGATATTTTTCACGTGGTATCAGAATTGGCTTTACATTTCAATCTTCCTATATATATATATATATATATATATATATATATATATATATATATATATATATATATATGTTGTTTGTGTTTTTGTCACTTAATATAATCTCTTCACCTATTCTTTTCTCAGTGTATGAATGAATTATAACTAGTAGTTTAAAAGAGTAAGTGATTATCGAACTGACAGTCAGAGGGATTTTTTTTTTAAGTGAAGTTGTGTGGCATATCCTCAGGAATTGCATCAAAAGATCTCAACTAGGTTGGCACCTCTTTAGTAAACACATCATCAGACCCACAACACCAATTTATTAAAAAAAAAAAAAAGAATACAAAATCCAGAAATATACAAATTAGCCAAAAAAGGCTGATAAAAAATCTAAAAAACAAAACCATTGGAATTTTAACTCTCATGACCAATACCATCACTAGCAACAAATTCACCACAATCCTCAACAATAGAAAAAGATTGCAAAGCAGAATCCAAATGAAGAGCATGAGTTGCTAAAAAATCCGCTGCCTTGTTTTCCTCACAGAAAATATGGGAAATTTGGAGTCACATTTAGCCCGCAAAAAACAAGCAAAGTGACTAACGTCGAAGAAATTTCTAAGGAATGTCAAGACTTTGCCAATAGAACAACCAAACCATATAAGATGAGTCACATTCTAGCCACAAAAGGAACTAATTATGATCTCGAGCTTTCTTAATCGCAACATAGCAGCTTGCAGCCTACCTCAAAAGCCATACCATCCTGCGGAGGAATAGCAAAGCATAAGCTTTAACAAACCTATGACAAGAACAAAAAGTACCACCTCCACCAGCTCGACCAGTCACACCCAATGCTGCTCCATCCATGTTACATTTTAACCAACCATAAATGGGGGGATACTAGCAAACTGGGATGATGGACGTGGCCTTACCCAGATGACCTTGGACACATAATTACTTAAGAATTAAAAGTTCTTATTGAGAATTAAGCATATGCCCATAACCAATACTTTCACAATCCTTGATAGCCTAGAAAATAAACCAAAGTGAGTGAAAGAGACCACTATCTTCTCAAGCAAATTGATTACTAGCATACCAAATAGAAGAAAATGTAGAAAGCAAAGTCGTGAGCTAAAATGCAGCATTGTGGAATGGATAAAAAAATCCAAAGGAGAAGAAAACTCAGAGGCTTGGAGACAAACCTGAAAAGCACTCCACTTGTCATCCAAAGAGTAAGAGCAAAAGGATAAGATAACAATAAATGTGAAACTGATTCATTCGCAAATTGGCAACGATGACACTAAGAAACCAAAACCATCCCTAACTGGTGGAGAGCATCGTCAGTTAGGATCCTACCTAGCATAATACACCAACATAAAAAAGAATGGAAAGGAATTATAAACTCCCTCCAAATATGATGAGTCTAGCGTAAAATTGGAAAGGAAGCAAAAATTTTTAAACATTTCTACTTGTGATAGATCTTGACAATGAACTATGCCAAGCTAAATAGTCCTTTGGAAGGTAAGATGATTCAACCTCTAAAATAGCTGTAAAAATATTTAGGAACTTTTGACAAAATTCAGCAAGAAGGGTCCAACCATTGATGGTTTAAAAGTCCAAAACTCTGGCCATGAGAACGAGCCTATCTTTTAGAGGAATGCCAGCAAGATTAGCCACACTATCATCCATCCACTTATCATGCTAGAAAAATAGAGATGTTGATTGACTAAGAATCCAACCCAAAGTGTCTATAAGAAAGGAGAAGCAATGATTGATAGAAAGCCAAATTGAGTAGTATAAATAAGTTCACTTAGGCTGCAAAAATCGGTCCAAAAATGGGGACTTGAAGAACTGAAAAACCAAAGAATTACTAACTCTAACTTTGTATGCAAACTTACAAAGCAAAGCTTAATTAAGCACGGAAATCCATTTAATACCCAACCCTCCCAAGGCTTTAGGCAAGCAACATTGCTTCCATGTAACCATCACAGATTTAGAAGTAATAATAGAGTTAGACCAAACAAAATTATGAATGGCAGACTCCATGGATTTCAAAAGAGATGTAGGCCATTTATAAATGGAAAAAGAATGAAAAATGAACCACAAATAATAGAGTTCACTAGATATACATGCCCTGCCATGGAAAGAAGAGAACCTTTCCAATTAGAAAGCTTTGCCAAAATTTTATCACCAATAGCCTGTAAATATGCTCAATGCAGAGCTCCTCGAAAAATAGGCACTCCTAAATATCTAAAAGGAACTATTTCACTTGAGATTAAGAGAGCACATGATGAGATTTTTCTAATGAGAGGGAACTCCAGTACTAAGAAAATGTCATATTTATTCCATCTACCATTTGACCCGTAAGAGAGCCATAAGTAGAATAAATATGCTGAAGAATACGTAAATTCTTAGTAGAAGCCTTACCAAAAATTAGAACATCATCAGCATATAAAAAATGTGTAGGAACCAAAATACCATGGCCACAACCATCGAGTCAAACTAATCATCAGTAACAAGAAGGTTAATCCACCTACTAAAAAAAATCCTTAGGAAGACAAAATAAAAGGGGCGAAAGAGGATCTCCTTGGCGAACCCCTACAGAACACTTGAAATACCTTATTGGGGTGCCATTAATAATAATAGAAATCCTTGCAGAATCAAAAATATTATGAATCCATGAATGAATTGTAAAATTAAAACCAAAAGCGTTAAGGACATGTATGATAAAGGGTCAACTCATATTGTCAAAATCCTTCTTAATATCAAGCTTAAGGGACATATTACCACCTCCACTCTTTTTATCAAGAATATTTAAGCACTCTGATGCTGCAGTTATGCAATCCTCTATATGAAACCCTTTAACAAATGTGAATTGATTAGGAGAAATAATGAGAGAAGTAACCTCAACAATGCGATTTGCTAAAATTTTGGTGATCACTTTAAAAACCCAATTACTCAGAATAATAGGATGAAACTGTGTAATAGACAAAGCATCTTTCAACTTAGGAATCAAGATCGTAAAGCTATAATTAAACCTTGAGGCTAAGGTCCTAGACACAAATAGATCCCATACATCATGACATACATCTGCCCCAATAGTGTCCTAACATTGGATGAAAAACTCTCTAGTGAAACTATCTAGACCAAGTGAGCTAGAACCATCTATTGAACATACAACGCCAAATTTCCTCATTAGAAGGAATAAGGGTGAAAGCAGCATTATCCAAATCATTGACCAGAGCACGAACAACCTGATAAGCTAAGTCAAAATTAGAAATAGGTTAAGAGTCCTTTGAGAATAAAGAAGAATAGTATGAAATAATATTCTACTCAATAAGTGTAGGGTCCTCAGGCAAAACCCCATTAATACTAAGCATACGGATACCACATTGAGCTCGACGCCTAGTAACCATGCTATATAAGAAAAAAGGGTCATAGTCTCCTAAATCAAGCCATCGAATATGACTCTAGTCTTGGAGCAGTGTCTCTCTACAAATTAAAAGAGACTTTAAAGATTGATGAACCTCTAATTTATGGTGATGGAGAGAATCTATAAAAGTGGCAGAGCCAATCTCTGTTTGAATGTCAAGAAACGCAGCTTTAGCCTTAGTAATTTTTAGATCCAAATGACCAAAGACCAACTAATTCCAGCTATGAAGATGAGACCACAACATCTTCAATTTACACATTAAGGAATACAAGGGATTTCTTAAACCGTCCATACTACCCCAAGTTTGTTTGATGAAAGATTTAAAATCGAGGTGCTGTAGCCATATAGATTGAAACTGAAAAGGTAGGACCAGAGGTAGCAAAATCCGAGTAATGGAGAAGAAGGAGGTGATGATAAAAAAAATGATGTTCAAGAGTGGAACAAGAAATAGAGCTCTAAAGTCAAAACATCTTGAGGTGCAGAAAGCTCTGTCTAAGCATTGCTCCATTTGAACAAAACCAAAATGCCCATTAACCTAAGTGTATTAAGATCCCAAAGTGTCTAAACAAGAAATACCACAAGCTTCCATGGCACAAATAAATTCCCTATTGGAGATTAGAGAAAGAGGATGACCTGAAGACCTCTCATGAGCTCTAAAGATGGCATTAAAGTTCCCTATTGTAAACCAGTAAGTAGGGCTACTAGTAGCTAAATTGCTAAGCTGTAACCACAAGCTAAGTTGACCATAAATAGTAGTGTTGGCATAAAAAAGTGACCCAATGCAAAACCTTATTCAACAAAAAAAGAAACAATAACCTGTTGATCACTAAAAGCAACCACAGAAATGTCAGTTAGAGAATCATTAACTAGAATCCAAAGAGAAGGAACCATAATAGTGTTAACTACAAACACATATAATTTCAAATGCTTCCAAAATAAGGAGCGAATAGAATCCACTGAAACCATCAATTATGAAATACCGATAATATCAGGGGAGTGCATACTACACATAGATTGTAGGGTACGTAAAGTGCCCTGATTGCCGAGACCCTGATAATTCCAAAAGAGAAGCTTCATAGGTTCAGTTTGGAAGGAGACTGTGTAACATGTTTGGCCTTAGTGGGTTTCTTTTGCTCAATTGTTGTCTATGCTCATTTTGCTTCCTTAGCCCAAGAAGCCGTTAGACGAGAAAGAGGTGTAACAGCATGAGTGACAGGCTCCTCTCTATAGAAGGGTGGCTAAGCATTCTCAAAACTCGAAATACTTCAAGAATCAAAATCCTTTCCTAATCCATTGAACACGTCATCATCATTATTTGCATTAGAGTCCTTCGAAACATCAGACGAAGAGGGCTTATCCTCAATATTAACCTTATTAGACCAATTTTAAGTTGGCTCTAAATCTTTGCAGATGGTGGTAAGATCTATGGTAATCGAAATCTCAGCTGCAACATGTGCTAGAGATTCCTTTGAAGAAGAATTATCAATCTTTCCATGGGCAGATTTCATATTCTTTTTTTTAGTTTCCTATGAGGGAACTTTGTTGAGATGACAATTGTAGGAAGGGTGTCCAATATTCTTGCAAGTACAGTAGAAAACAGGAAGGTTTTCATAAATAACCATAATGAAAAAGCTCTTGCCTTCCCTTTCAATCATGAGTTTTTTTGACAAATCTTGAGATACATCCAAATCAATCAAGAGGCAGGCATAATGCCAAAGTTGCCATCTGTTGTTAAAATATTAACTCGTAAAGGAACAACAATGCCTCTTGCAATCTCAACCAAGATCTTAGAATGCTAGTATTCTATGGCAATTTCATGAACTAAACCCAGACTTGAGTAGTGGATGACTTCTAAGTGGAAGGATCAAAATTAAGGACCCAAGTTTGCAGGCGAAGAGTGTCAGGACACAAGTTGAGAGTGTCTCGACTCCAAACCTTATGCTTGTCCAAGTCTAAACCCAACAAAATATGGTAAAAACCCCATCCCAAAGAAATTAATCTCCATGAAGTAGACAATCCCTATGAGGAGTGGAGTTTGTCACGTAAATCTATTAATTTCCAAGGTTTATCACCTTTTGAAAGAATAACCCTCACAATTAGTGACTGAAAGCCTACGAAAGTTTCGCGAATAGTTTAGACTATCAATGCCATGTTAGACAATGCCATGTCAGATTTCTATGGAATTCACTTCCTATTTATCAGATGTCAGAGGGATTGAATACTAATATTTAGTCAAATGACTTGATGAATTATTGATTTGATTGTTGTTATCTAAAGCAGTAAGTAAATGAGTAAACAAAACAATTAGTCAATTATGGAGCACATTTTTTTTTCCCAAAATTATGGAGCACATCATGTTTAGGTCTCATTATCACCCATTAGTGCTGAAAATTTTTGGTTATAAATAAAGGAGTTTGACTCAGTTGGCCATATAGGTTGAGTTTGTGGGAAGAGCTCTAGATTTGATCCTCCAGTAAACACACTTTTTGAGAAAAGTGAGGAGTTTTAACTGTGATTAAATTACAAGTTCAAATTAGTCATACAAATATATGACAGTGATGATACTAAGTAGTCTAAAAAAAGAAGAAATTACACCCTCTATCCTTTTTTCTAAAAAAATAATTTTTATATCCTCGTTTTTTTTTTTTTTTTTTTCTGCTAATTGATTTTTATTTCTATACGCTTTTTCCTTTTCTCTTTTTAATTTTGTATGTTTTCTTATAAGCATTCTCGCAATCATCATCTATGACACAGAAGTTATTGCCCACACCTAAATCATTTGCGACAGGTGACATGCCTCTCATATGGAATTTTCTCCTCTCAAATGGAACATTTTCATCAACTACAAAAAATAAAAAGTAAAAAACCTCTCTTCTTATAATTATATGAGAATCTAATGCTATGATTTATTTGATAATTTTCTTAAACTAAACAATTTCAAAGATATTCCTTCTCATAATTATATAAATTTTAAAAAAAACTCAATTATCAAACAATCTCTATACCATAAACATAAATTTTTTTTTCAATAAAAGTTCAATAAATCAAAATAAACTATATAATACAGATAATCCTTTACTTTAATATTTCTCACTAAATTAGTGACAATTATTCTTGCAACTTCCTACCTTTCATATCCTTAAAAAAAATCAAATGAATTATACCTTATTGGTCTCCTGTTTAATTAATTTGAATTTTGATATTTTCAAAACTCATATATATAGAATGTTTGGTTAATTTTGACTTGGCGTGGAAACCTAAACAAAATAATTAGGTGCTGGCATTTGGCAAGTTTTAAATTCCACGTATGGTGATATTTATTTACTTTGGTGATAGTGATATTTATTGCGCTAAAGCTGTCCTAACATTTGCTTATTATATTTTGATATGCATAGTAATTAATATATAGATAGAATACATGCACATTATTCATTTTTTTTTTACATCATTTTGTTATTTTTATATTATTTTAAAGTAGTGATAATATTAATTAACATTTTTAGTCTTTATTGTTACCAATGATAATTTATTAAATTTAAATATAATATATTTAAATTTAAATAAAATGTAAATGAATATTAGATACAAATAAATAGGTAAATTTGAATAAGAATAACATTATAAGAGACAAAAAGTTGAAGGCGTTAAGTCTTTAAAGAAGAGAAAAACATTTATTTCTTGTATATATTTAAGATATACTTAAAATATACTTGTTAAATACTTGAAATAAATCAGAAACATATCAAAAATATATTTGTTATATATTATTTACTGTAAATATTGAAAATTATTTATTCTTTTTTAGTATAATTTTTTTTATCTAATATCCACTTGATGTATTCCCTTTATATACTTATATTCATGTAATTATTAATATCCAAAATATTTTGAAAATATATATCAAATCAAAAGAGCCAATAAATTATAGGAATAAACTTTTATAATTTAAACATTGTTTTATTGAATTTGTTTATATTATAATCTTAATTTTGATGATGATTCTCACTATTAAAAAAAAAATGTTGATTATACTTCTTCAAATAAGAAAAAGTTGAGGTTGTTAAGTCTTTTAAGGAAGATGAAAGCATATAGTTATAGTATATATTTAAGATATAACTAAAATATACTAATTATATCCCTAAAATATACTCATTATATATTATTTACTATTAATTCAATTCCGTTAATTATTTTTTTATTTTTATATCATAATTTTTCAATCCACACAATAAAAGTGAATAATTTTTTCTTTTTTTAATTTTAAGTATATGTTTGGTCTATTTTATTTTTTTATTTGCACATTAGAATAATTAGAAATTATGTTAATTGAAAATTATCTAATTAATCATCACATATTAAAGATTCTTATTTTGAAAAATATCCATTTGAACATGTGTCAATTTGACATAACTCTAGTTATACATGTTGATTTGCACATTAGAATAATTGAAAATTATGTTAATTAAAAATTGTATAATTAATGGCCACATGTCAAATATTCAAGTTTTAAAAAATACTTATTTGAACATGTGTCAATTGATAGCATAACTCTAATTACACATGTTACTAATTATCTAATTAATCATCTCATGTCAAAGATTTAAACTCTAAAAAATACCCATTTAGACATATGTCTATTGGATATAAACCTAATTACACATGTTATATTTTTTTGTATTACTCAATCGAAATGGATTTTACAGCACAATATTTTATATTTATTATTTTATGTTGTGATTAATCAGAGGTTGATTTATTATTGATTACAGATTGATTGTTAGTTGATAGCAGGTTAATTGCAGGTTGATTATAAGTTGATTGTTTATTTTTGCAAATTTTATTTTTAGTATTGTTAAAATACTAGTTGTTTTTTTGTTTTTTAGATTTAAGATTTGCAATCAAATTTTCATCTTTTAAAGTTTTTAAGTTTATGAAACAAAAAAATCATATGATCTATTCATTTTTAAGATTTTTAATTCAATGATAGTTAAAACAATAAAAAATTAACTAAATATATGTATGAAATTTCAATTTACCTATCAAAAATTTGAAGAATTGATGAATATATTATCTAGAAGTTGTAGATTTTTTAGATTTTTTGCTTGCTTTTTCTGTATTCGCAATCTGTTGATGAGATTGAAGCCTCCCAAAATCGTTTCCTTTCTCTTTCCATTTTGTTTCTATAAGAAAAAGAAAAAAAAATAAAATAAAATAATAAGGACAACAATTTAAATAGCAACAAGAAAAAAAAAAAAAAAAGGATGTCTATAAGACATATCAAAGCCAAAACTTAGAGAATTTTTTTTTCTAAAAAAAAGGTATATTTTTTTATTCATTGTCTTTTTAAAGTAAATTTCATATGGTTTTATTTAATTTTTTTAAAATTGGTGGAATTTACTCAAAGGGGTAGCAAAAAAGCTAATTGCGCTTTTTCTAGTTGTTGAACAAACACACAAGAAGACAAATTCAATGTGGATCCTATATATAAATAATTAAATAATAATAATAATGACTTCATTATGAATCCTCCTTCCATGAATTTTAGCCATTGAATAAATGTGCTAACTAGTGGTTTATTTGCTAAAAAACTGAAAAACGTATAAAAATTAAAAAAAAAAAACAGCGTTGTGATATTTTTGTAATAATTTAAAAATGAACATGTAAATGTAAGTAAGTTGATTTCTTTTTTTAGGTATTTCTATAGAAATTAATAAAAAAAATTGGTTAGATTTCTCACAAAGGCAATAGAAAATAAAGGTGAAAAATTCATTTGTCTAAATTGGGCATACATGTCGTTAATTTGTTGATTCTTGTGTAGAATATTAAACAAATACGTTATTGGACACACTTAAAACAATTTTATTTTATTTTATTTTATTTTTAGTTGAGAATTTGAAATACAGATAAGCATGTGATATTACCTGCATACTGTACAACTCCAATATTTTATAATTCCTTAAAATCGTATTTTCGGCCCCTACCATGCATTATAAAACCAAAAATAATAAAAAATTGTTTCATATGTTTTTATAATTATTTCCTTTTCTTATTATTATTATTATAATTATTGTTTCTAATTATGCATTGAATCTTTACTATTGACTTTTAAAATTATCATTTTGGCTTTCGTAAGCGTGACTGTCTAATCTTTCCAGCCTTCAACGTGGAAAATTAGAATTCAACGCAACCAAAGGGTCAGAACATGTGCTCACCAGCATTTAAATTTTCTTATAATTTACTCTGTCCGTTCCCTTGTATAAAGTATTTTTAAGAAAAATATTCATTCAATTGTATAAGTCTTTTTAGACAATTAATAAATAATTAATTCTTTTTTACCAATTTTATCTTTATATACCTATTAATTATAGTTATAAAATTTTAAAGTCATTCAACATATATTTAAGAGTAATTTAGTCATGCTAGCTAATTATCTTCTATAATTAAGGCTAATAAATAAATTTTTTAATTATGGTGAAATTTTTTATACGCTTTATATAAAGAAATGGAGAGGGTAATTTATTTTTTTTCCTTGTCAAACACCAATAAATAAATAAATAAATAACTTTCATATGCACTTATAATACAGTCAGTAAATTATAATGAGATGTAATATAATGTAATTAAATAAATTTATAATATAAATTTATATTATAAATTTATTTAATTATATTACATTACATCTTATTATGACTTACCAAACATACCATTAGGAAATTATAGAATACTCTCCAAAACATAATTATTGTTTATGTTATATTCAAAATATATAAGAAATTCATTTTATTTGAAACTTAATATAGTTTATTTATAAATTTTGCTAATCTTAATCATTAGAGTCTATTTGTTTAATTTTATAGTCTTACTAACATCTAGAGGTCCTTATCAAGTTATAATTATTTTGATAAATTTTACTAAGTAAGGACAATCAATTTGTAAAATAAAAAATTTCAAATTACTCTATTAAACTAAATATACTAAGGAGTTGTTTGATAACTTAATTTATTATTTAATTTAATATTTTCAGCATTTATTAGTTTAAAATTGTTTGATAACAAAAAATATCTAAATTTAAAATTTACAATTACATAAGAAATTACTTAAAATAGTAAGTTAAAATATTTGATTTAAAATCTCTACTGAACATGCTCAGCTATTGAGTTTTTAAAACTTTTTATTATTGTGACTTTTATATTCTTAGCATATATTCTTTGGGTGTTGACTTTTAATTGTATTAATTTTCTTAAATACTTATTTATCATTTTTTAATACTCATTTAAAGTTTAATAATATTTATTTTTTAAAAATTTATGAAAAATATTAGTCAAATTGGATTGTTGCTTCTAATTTTTTTTTAATTTCTAATTTTTATTTTTATTTTAAAATTATATTTAATGGTTAAAACCTAAATATCAATATCACTAGATTAATTATATTCAATAAAAAAATTTAATAATTTTATATAATAACAGTTATCAAATAAATTGATTATATTGAGTGATTAAAAATTTTAATATTTATTATATTTCATATTTAAAATTTATTATTTAATTTTTAAGAGCTCAGTTTTCAAGTTTACCACGGAAAATATTATCTAATTGTGAATTTATAAATAAATTTCATGAAATTGTATAAAATTCATTTATACCAAACGCTGTTCTAAAAACTTTTCACGTAATTAATCAACGAGAATTAGGCAATTAGGCTATATCTTTTCCAGTCGTTCTTTCAGCGCTTCCGTATCACATGCCCTTTTTGCTTTGGTGATGAAGTGGAAGTGAACGTTTGACTGTTTGGCATATATTAAGCTCGCTTCAATATAGTTTCACCAAAAAAAAGAGATAAAAAAAACTTCAATATAGTATAAATTCAAAGAATTATGCTATTCATGATGAATCGTGTTCTTTTTCTCTATTTACAAATTGCAATGGTAAAGTTTATTAATTAACATACGAAAATTTACTAATATAATATCATCGGGTCGCAATAAAAAAAAAAAAAAAAAAAAGCCTTGTGATTCCACGTTTGGTGAACAATTGGATTGGCATCACAACGAAAAACTTAAGAGCAAAGATACGACTAAGCAAACGAGGGAGCCTGAACATTAGCAAACAATAAACATCCAATAAATAAATATTTTCTCTGTCCATAAATTATAATTTTTATTTTTTTTGAGATATTTAAAATAAATAGTTCATTTTATTTTTCAAGTTAAATTTATTATTGTATTTTCAGATATGTCATTTAGTATAATTATAATTAATCATATTATTTTATAATAATTAATGTAATTTATAATCATTATAGGAATAAAATAATAAAATAAATATAAATTATTAATTTTTATGTTAAAATAAAAATGAATTATAATTTGTAGATAAAGAGAGTATAAAATATTACTATTGCAAAATTGAATCTAGTCAATAGTTGATGTCAAGATAGTTAATATTGAATCCAGTCAATATTAAGAATATATAAACTTTTACTATTGCAATGTGGTTGCTTATTGGGTTGCATAAGTGGCGTCTGGGGTGTCAAGCCCTGCATGGTTTTCATCTAAGCCTCAAAAGCTTGTACAGCTGTTATTGTTGGACCGTGTATTTCTGAATCGTGTAATTAAAGTCAATTCAGTGTTGCCAAAAAAGCAAGTTTTTCATTATAAACTGCTATTATTGTTTTTAGATTTAGTTGTAAAGAGTGGGTATTAAAATTTTGAAGGAAATTGATGGGTCTGTTTTGTGACCCGAGCGCGTCCCAGAGCTCGGAGGCTTCCATTAGACCGAGGGCTTGGAGGTGTTTGATTGTGTGCCAGGTTTTTGGATTGGACTTGGGGTTTTTTTTTTTTTTTTTTTTCCTGGAAAGGAGCATGATGGAAGGGAGTTGAATGAATTTGATAGGATCTACGCGAGATACACATATTTCCCTTAATTCATTTATTAATTTACACATATTTCCCTTAATTCATTTATTAATTTTTCCTGTATAGCAAGTTTTTTAATTAGAATATGATTCAAACCAGAATTAGCTATTTACCTATATAAGGAGCTCCATTTTTAGAACTCTCTCTGCAATCAATCAAATCAATTTATTATATTCTTTTTATCTCTTTATATATATATATATATATATATATATATATATATATATATATATATATATATATATATATATATATATTAATTCACCTTCATGCAATGTACGCATTCTAATTTTATGATTGACTGCTCTTTGAAATCTATATATTTGATCCTTAATATTTAATGAGGGGTAAAAATAGTCTAAAATACTATTAAGCTTAGAGAAAGTCTAAAGCCCATTTTCATTTAAGTTTTCAAATCTCTTTAGTTTGGCTAGATCCCACAAATGAAGCCCACCTAAGATAAGCCCAAATAAGAGGGCCTACCCCTCTTGAAGGGTGAAGCCTTTGCTTCGCCCCTATAAGGGACTTCTCCTCTTGCTTTCACCATAAGTAACTTACTCAATAAGCTACTCACAGTGGCTAAAGTTCCATGGTACAAATATCACCATCAGATGTTAGAAAAGGTCTTTGATAAGGCGAGATACTGTTGAGTCTTGACACTACCAGTCACTTACTACATCACAAAAGACAAGCCCTCATGCTCCTACTATCTTTATACCAACCACACCAATCATGAGCATTTTATGTCAAAGGACATTTTCAAGCATCTTATGTCTAAAGACATTCTCTCTCCTCTAAAAAGATTTTAGACGCTTGTCCTTTTCATGTGGAGCCATACAAAAGAGAAGGATCAACATATAATTCATATAGTTTGAACTTTGTATCTCTCTCATCTTCTTTTTTCACTAAAAATTATCTGACCAAAGAAGAGAAATCTTCCTTCTATGATCACCAGCGAATGTTGTACTGACTTAAGCATAGAAGGCTTTTGTGCCTAACACCTTTTGACCTTTATTTTATCTTTGTAGGCTTTCAGCATCTAGCCCAATCTCAAAGATCCAGTCCAAAAATGTAATACTCTAGATATTTTTCCTAGTCAAAGCATAAACTATAAGTCTTGAACAATGAATTTAATTTCCTAGTTATATAAGTGTGGTTCGAAGCCTAGAGGAATTTTATGTAGGAACTTTTTTTTTTATGTAAATTAATGAAATGAATTAAATGTTTAAATACATGAATATCATAATATTGTGGATGAACAAATAATAATTAATTAATTAATAATAAATAATTGAAAATAAGAGTGTGAAAGAATATAAGGAAAAATTTATGCTAAAATATGAAAATTGTGAAATTGGGGTAAGAAAATAATTAAGAAAAGAAGAAAGTAAGAAGTGAGTCTTATTCATCCTCTTCAAAACCATGAAGATGATGATGAAATATGAGTATCTATACATTATTTTACATCATCATCTCCTTCCAAATCTTATACAAAGAAATGTCTATGCTCCACTCAAATTTTCTAGATTGATCTTGACAAATTCTCACCACACGTTTCTATCAAAGAGGTGCTAATTCCTTAAACTCAAACTTATTATTACCATTCACCATATTATCTTTTACCACATTTTCTTTCTATAACCAAAGCAATATTTTTTCTTTCCTTTTCTCCAAACTGTTCGGCTACCATATATATATATAATCAAGAAAAGTTAAATTTAAGGTAAATTATTCACTTCAATCTTTTAATTTTTGTATTTTAAAGGTTGTGTTCCCCTTCATCTCAAGTTTAGACTGTATTTTTCTTCTTTCCCTTTTTAAATCAATAGGCCATTATGATTATTTGGGAGAAAAATTCATTCTTTTGCTTCAAATTTTAATAAAAGAGCTCATGTGAATTTGAAAGTGCTAATAATCTCATATAGAATTTAGTTATAAGGTTAAATAAAAATATAGAGTTTTTAGCTTATTACTTCCCGCCTATATATTGGAAAGTGAGTATGAAATTACTATCTTATAGTAATGAATTGATTACATTATTTATGTGTGAACATGTTGGACTTGGTAATTTGTTAACATGATTTGGATAAGATACTTAAGAGGTTAGTGTAAATTGCTTAGTTAATAATCAAATTGAATGAGTGGGATGATTGGATATAGTGGTTAACCCATTCTAAATCAACAAGAGCATGACCATATGGGATTTAGGAATTTCTGTAAGCCATTCGGCTATATGAAAATTTTGGTAGTTTAATATTATTATAATGGTTCGGACTTATAAACGTATAGATATAATGAGTTGTATTTAAGGGTAAACAATTAATTAAAGAATTACCATGTTTTGTCCTTGAAGGAGTGGCCCACGTTGAAAAAGAAAGACAAGGATTTGAGCTTACTTTAGTTTAATTATATGAGTATATTATTTTGAATGTGAGTTTAGATTCTTGGAACCGTATGCCTAAATTCATTCTGTCACTATAGAGGAATTTAGGGATTTAATTGTAAATTTATTTTAGTCTATTAAATGAATTGCTTAAACATAGAATTGAAAAGATATGATGTTAAAATTAAGAAATGAGAAATTGAGAAGTGAACATTTAAACCGTTTGGCCATGTTAATTAAATTAGGGATTATTGATGTTAATTTAATTAAGGCTTATAAATGATTTAGTTATATATAGAAATAATTATATATGGAAATAAAAATAGATAATTCGCATAAAAACTTAAAACTTTAGGTCATTTAATTATTTTAATGAAGTTAGGAATCTAATTTACTTGACCGTACAAATGATTTATTCATATATGAAAATTAATGGAACATGAAATATAAGATGAAAAAGTCAAGTTAAAAACCATAACTTCTTAGAAATATCAGTCGGCCTATATGTTTTAATAAGTGTATATGTTAATTGACGATGGAATTACTTAAGTTAATTGGTTAATTTTTATATTAAATATGAATTTATTTGTTGCTAATGAACTTAGACAAGGTTAGGTCGTAAGTAAAGTGGCTAGTGCTATTAGTTGAAAGTTTACGACAAAGTTAGCTTACTTAGAAATATATGTCAATGTGCAATGTATAATGTGAATATGCAATAATTCATGTAGAATCAAGTGGCAACCAAGAGAAAGAAAGGAATCGGGAAAGTGGTAATTATCCATTTATCTATGTTGAGATTTAGGAGCATAGAAGATAAGGTGAGTATATAGAATTGACTCTAAATCCTTGTGCATCATAATTATTATTGTTGAGAATTGTAACCATATTGTCTTAATTTAAAATCCTAGTTACATTCACTGATATCATTATGCCACTGAGAGTTCCCCTTAAAGCGATCTTTGGTCTATCCAAGCACCTATATATATATATATAAGTGTATACCATGATTTTGTTCAATATTAAATTTGTAAAAGAGCTTGCTTCTTTCATATGCAAATCTTTTGTAAAAATGAACCTTTTCATTTAACCTACTTCTTCTAATTGAAAACATAATTTACCTAAGGAAATTATCATTCTCATAAACCAATTCTTTAAAAGAGCCATCTGCCTACCCATGAGAATCTAAATGACCATCATATGGAAAGAGTTAAATGATACAGTCATCAGTCATCATATGGAAAGACTAAACAATACAGTCACTAGTCATCATATGGAAAAACTGATGACTACATCATCTTGATTCTTATTATCATCATAATTGATATATTTCTTTCAAATGTTATTATTACATTATTTTAAAGCAGAAATCCCCCAGCTGATGTGGTGTATACACTAGTCGTATGCATATGGTAAGCCTGTGGGTAGGGTGAATGTACCTAACCCTTACTAGGAAGGATAATCCTAGCTGTAAGATCTGATCAATCTTACATATATTGTTAATAAGTGACAAGGCTTAGGCTGCCACTTCGATCTTCATGTGGGACACATTCCATCTCCAATTTAATGATTTCTGTTAAAATAATACAAATCGAGTAACCACTATGCATTACCTCTTATGTGTTACCAATCTTTATTAGATCTTAATACGTCCTACATTTTATTGAACATATACCTTTGAGCAAATTATTATTATTATTATTATTATTATTATTATTATTATTTCTAAATATTGACCTGTATTTTATTTTTAGTTAATGCATACTCACTGACCTTATCTCACACCTTTATAGTGTATTATGTTCAGGCAGTAGAAGACTAAGCAATGGTACCTCGAGTATTCTCCTTCCTTTGAGACTTGCCGAGTGTATGAATGATTTCTCCACATTCTTATGGGGCAATGCATATCAAGGTCCTTATTATTCATGGAGATAGGGTGAGTACACAAACTGAATCTAAATGCTTATGCTTTATAATTATTACTGTTAAGAATTGTAACCATATTGTCTTAATTGAAAATCTCAGTTACTTTCATTAATATTATTATGCCATTGAAAATTACCCTTAAAGCAATCTTTGGTCTATCTAAGCACCTATATATAGGTGTATATGATGATTCCCTTCAACATTAAATTTGTACAAGAGCTTGTTTCTTTCATATGCAAATCTTTAGTAAAAATGAAGTTTTTTATTGAACCTAATTGGAAACCTATTCTACTTGAGGTAATTAACATTCATATAAACCAAGTTCTTTAAAAGAGCCATCAGCCTACCCATGAGGATCTAAATGACCATCATATGGAAAGAGTTAAACGATCCCTTTAAAGACTGATGACTATATCATCTTGATTCTTATTATCATCATAATTGATATGTTTGTTTCAAATTTTATTGTTATGTTGTCTTAAAGCAAAAATCCCCAGCTAATGTGGGGTATATATCAATCATGTGCACATGGTAAGTCTGCAGGTAAGTCGAGCGTACCCAATCCTTGTAAGGAAGAGTAATCCTAGCCGAAAGATTTGATCAACCTTATGTGTACTATTAATGAGTGAGCAAGGGTTAGGCTGCCACTCCAATCTTCATGTGGAACATATTTTGTCTCCAATTTAATGATTTTTGCTAAAATAATACAAATTAGGTAATGTTTGTGCATTACCTTTTATTTGTTACCAATATTTATTAGATCTTAATATGTCCTACATTTTATTGAATGTATACATTTAAGCAAAAATGGCTTCATCATTAATGAATACCCAAAGGAATCTTATTATTATTATTATTATAATAATAATTATTTTTTCTAAATATTAACCTGTACTTTATTTTCAGTTAATGTTTACTCATTGACCTTATCTCACACTCTTATAGTGTATTATTTTCAAGTAATAGAAGACTCCGCAATGGTACCTCAAGTATTCTCCTTTCCTTGAGGCTTGCCAAGTTGGTGTATGAAAGATTTCTCTAAATTCTTATAGGGTAAAGCATGTCAAGTTCCTTATTATTCATGGAGATAGGATGAGTACATGAAACCAAATCTAAATGCTTATGCCTCATAATTATTATTGTTGAGAATTGTAACCATATTGTTTTAATTGAAAATCCCAATTACTTTCATTGATATCATTAATGCCATTGGGACTTTCCCTTAAAGCAATCTTTGATCTATCCAAGCATCTATATATAAGTGTACAATGATTCTCTTCAACATTAAAATTGTAAAAGAGTTTGTTTCTTTCATATACAAATATTTTGTAAAAATGAACCTTTTCATTGAACCTAATTCTTCTAATTGGAAACCTATTGTACCTAAGGTAATTATCATTCTCATAAACTAGGTTCTTTATAAGAGCCATCGGCCTACCCATGAGAATCTAAATGACCATCATATAGAAAGAGTTAAACAATCCCTTTAAAGGCTGATGACTATATCATCTTAATTCTATCATTATAATTTATATATTTGTTTCAAATGTTATTGTAATGTTGTTTTGTAGTAGAAATCCCCTAGCTGATTTGGTGTATACATAAGTCATGTACACATCGTAAGCCTGCGGGTAGGGCAAGCCTACCCAACCTTTACTAGGAAGGGTAATCCTAACCATAAAATCTGATCAATCTTACATATATTGTTAATAAGCGAGCAAAGCTTAGGCTATCATTCCGATCTTCATATAGGACACATTTCATCTCCAGTTTAATGATTTGTATTAAAATAATACAAATCAAATAGCTACTGTGCATTATCGCTTATTTGTTACCAATCTTTATTGGATCTTAATGTGTCCTACATTTTATAGAATTTATACCTTTGAGCAAAAATGGCTCCATCATTAATGTATACTTAAAGGAATCTTATTATTATTATTATTATTATTATTATTATTATTATTATTATTATTATTATTATTATTATTATTATTATTATTATATGAATATTTACCTGTACTTTATTTTTAGTTAATGTATACTCACTGACCTTATTTCACACCCTTATAGTGTATTGTTTTCAGGTAGTAGAAGACCTTTTAATGGTACTTTAAGTATTCTCCTTTCTTCAAGTTGGTGTATGAAAGATTTCTTTAAATTCTTATAGGGTAAAGCATATCGAGGTCCTTATTATTCATAGAGATAGGGTGAGTACATGGAACCGAATGTAAATACTTATGCTTTATAATTATTATTATTCAGAATTATAACCATATTTTCTTAATTGAAAATCCTAATTACTTTCATTGATATTATTGTGCCATTGAGACTTCCCCTTAAAGCGATCTTTGGTCTATCCAAGCACTTATATATAAGTGTATACCATGATTCTCTTCAACATTAAATTTGTAGAAGAGCTTGTTTCTTTCATATGCAAATCTTTTGTAAAAATGAACCTTTTCATTGAATCTAATTCTACTAATTGGAAACCTATTCTTCCTAAAGTAATTATCATTCTCATAAGCCAAGTTCTTTAAAAGAGCTATAGACCTATCTATAAGAATCTAAATGACCATCATATGGAAAGAGTTAAGTGATCCCTTTAAAGACTGATGACTATATCATCTTAATTCTTATTGTCATTATAATTTACATATAGTTTTTTAAAATGCTATTTGTTATGTAGTTTTAAAGTAGAAATCCCTTAGTTAATGTGGGGTATACATCAGTTATGTTCATATGCTAAGCCTGCTAGTACATGCCCAATGCTAGGAAGGGTAATCCTAGCTATAAGATCTGATCAATCTTACTTATATTGTTAATGAGTGATCAAGGCTTAGACTGCTACTTCGTAGACTGTTAATGAGTGAACAAGATTAGGCTGCCACTTCGATCTTCATATGGAACATATTCCATTTCCAGTTTAATTATTTTTGCTAAAATAATACAAATTGATTAACCATTTTGTATCACCTCTTATTTGTTACTAATATTTATTGGATCTTAATGTGTCCTCATTTTATTGAATGTATACCTTTAAGCAAAAATGGCTTCATCATGAATGAATGCCCAAAGGAATCTTATTACTATTATTATCACCATTATCATCATCATCATCATCATCATTATTATTATTATTATCATTATTGTCTTTTACTTTATTTTGAGTTAATGTATACTCGCTAACCTTATTTGATACCCTGGTAGTGTATTATTTTCAGGTAGTAGAAGATCAATAATTATACCTCAAGCATTCTCCTTCCTTTGAGACTTGCTGAGTCATGTATGAAAGATTTCTTTAAATTCTTATAGGGTAAAGCATATCAGGATCCTTATTATTAACAGAGCTCTATGGATATATGCTGTAAATATTAATAAAATCAATTAAATGGTTTTGACTGTAATATGATAATATACCGATAGTGATGAGAATAATAGCAAATGATTGGTATACATATGGTATATAATTGATATATGTTGAGGATATATGTGGTATATATAATTGTAAACAATATCTAATTGGTATCTAAGTTGTATATTATAGGCATATGTATGGTATATGATACTGTAACTTAGGTTGTGACCTTAGGGATTATGTGTAATGAATATTAAATGTATTACTTTATAGAATAAGGGGGTTCTATAGATTATTGGTACCATTACGATTACTCATGCCCTAGGACCGTCACACTTCTAAGGTAGGGTGTGACAAAAAATCATCTGGTTGGTCTAGCTCTAATCAAATTGGCATTGCTTGTGGGAAATATTGGATGATCTCTTATCATACATCATTCTTTTCTTCCTCTGAGGACATTAACACGCTTTCCTTTCTTGGCCAACAAATACTATTTCTTATTTCCTAAGTAAAACTCAAAAACACTAACTTACTTGCAAAGAATAATCAAATACGATTAAGAAAATTCACCTAAACTCTTATAAAAAAAAAATGACTAACCTTCAAGAGCATGACTTTCGTAATCCCTCAACCTCTCAACATTCACCCCACTTTCTTACAACACTCAAACCTCATGCACTGTGGACCTAAACACCTCCTTTTAACTCCTAAATAGCATTCTCACCCAATAGTCTTTAGTAGGACCTAGTGGAGCCACTCTAGATCTTACTAATCCTGAGTTAGCCCCTATAGTGAAGTTTATAAATGCCTTTTCCTCTATTATCCAAGCCACTCCATGACAATCAACACCCTTGAATGAGAATGTGACTGTCATCCCTGAAATAATCCTTAGAAGGGAGACAGTTAGATGACTAACCTATAGGGACTAACCTTAAGGTGCTCTTAAAATAGTAGATGGTCAGAGAGCAATTAGAGATAAGGGAAAAAGGGTAAGATCCAAAGTGGTGAGAGGGGAGGAGGAAGATACCTCTAAAGGCAAAGAAGAGGATTCTGATGACTTTGAAATACCCCCTTCCAGAGTAGGTCATGTACACTCATATAGCAAGGACTCTCATGTAAATAGTTAGGAGCGAGCCAAAGATGGCCACCATTCACATCGTCATGAAAAGAATGATATTGAGTGGAACAATAGTAGAAAGAATGAAAGGAAGAGAGGAAGGTCGAGGAGCATAAGGGACCTTGATAAACAATATAGAAAGAGGGGGCAAAGGAATGATAGATCAGAGTTTGACTTTTCTTCATATAGGAGAGATCGAAGAGGTGAGGAAGTTAACAACAAAAGGAGGTATAGAGATGTGAGGGATGCAATGCAACAATTTATAGATGAGATGAAGCAAGACCAAAGTAAGAAGGGTATCAATAAAGTACTAAAATTAGCACTAAAATCTATTTTCACTAGGATCATCAAGGATTATCGCATGCCCAATAAGTGTAAGTCTCTATCTCTCAAGAAATATAATGGAGAATTAAACCTTAGAGTCCATATTTTAGACTATAAGCATGTAATAGAACTCCAAACTATTGATGACAAGGTATTGTGTAGGGCTTTTAGAGGCTCATTAGAAGAGGCAGCGACACATTGGTTTGATGGTTTGGAGGAGGGGAGAATTTCCTCTTTCATAGAGCTAGCCACCATTTTCATGCATCTCTTCACCTCTAGAATTCTTATGGAGCAAAAAACTCAATATCTCAAGTCAGTGATGTAGAAGGAAAATGAGTCGTTAAGGGACTACATGGCTCGATTAACAGAGAAGCATTGAAGGTCACCCAACTTGACTAGGAGAGTGGTTGAAGCCCTGTAAAATGCCTCTCATATAGACTATTTCAAAGCATTGTGCAGGCACGCCCCTCGCACTTTACAGGATGTAATGGGTCTTACTCACAAATACATAAGACAAGATGGATTTTAGTCAATTCTAAAAGAAGAGAAAGGAAAAAACAGTCTCCAAGGTTGAGGCAAAGCTGAAAAAATGAGTTAAGGTTTGAAAAGAAAGAGGAAGTTAAGAAGCTATAAGGAAGACGAAGAAATGGTAGAGGTCGAGACAATAGAGCACCACTTGCCTTCGAACTAAGCAAATTCACCCCCTTGAATGCTAATCAAGTGGAGTTATTTGCTATATTCAAGGATCAAAATACCTACGCTCACCTTAGACCTATGTTTGGTACATCAAAAATAAGAGACCGAAGTAAGCATTGCCTCTTTCATAATGCCTAAGGTCACAATAAAAATGACTACAGACAATTAATAGAAGAAATAGAAAGGTTGATAAAGCAGGAATATTACATAAATTTATAAAGAGAGACAGTGGAGATAAGGCAGGTCCTAGTAAGGGCAAAGGGAAACAACCTAAGAAGCCAAATGATGGTTCAATAGGGATCATTCACTGTATTACTGGAGGGCTATATGAAGCACCTGTAAGTAATAACATAACGAAGGCTCTAGCAAGTGGAAGGGAGGAGCCCGAATACATATATTGCAATGGGTCAAAAGTCAGAGTAGCCAGACCAGATGGAAGTACCCTTTGCACCCCATATGCAGATCCTTTGCTCATTCAAGTCGTAATAGGTAATAATATAGTGAAGCAAATTTTGGTTGATAAGGGCAGTTTAGTCAATTTATTGACAGCAGATACATATGTAAAGATGGGATTTAAAGAAGGTAGTTTGGAAGAAGTGAGCAACCCAGTCCATACCTTAGACAAAACAAAAGTCCTATCAATGGGAGTGGATAGTTGGCATAACCCCAGATAGTGTAATAGTCATGGCTACATCTGTAGTGATTAAAGTGCCGTTAGCTTACAATGTCTTGGTTGGTAAGTCCTTGCTATATAACCTCAATGCCTCCACTAATATAAGACATTTGAGGATGACAGTTCCTAAACCTGATGGAGGAAAATTCTATATATACAGTACACAAGAGAAGCAGGAGATTAGGGAAGAAAGAAAAAAGGTAAAGAAGGGTTCCATTACAGTGCAAGTCAAAGAAGTAGCTATAGTCGAAGCCACTATTAATCTTTCAAAGCAACAAATTGAGCTAGTTGAAAAGATGGAGAAGTTTCTAGTGAAAGAAGAAGAGCCAGAAAAATTCCTATTGATAAACTCTTCTTTAGAAGAAGATCAGAAGGTGGTTGCCTGATAATTCTTGATGGAAAATACAACCAATTTTGCTTAGTCCTCGGTAGATATAGAGGGAGTAAGCTCAAGGTGATAACTCACTAGCTAAATATAGATCCTGCCTACAGACCAATCAAGTAAAAAAAGAAATGCTTTGGCTCAAAGCTCCAAGTAGTGATCGAATAAGAAATGGATAAGCTGATAAAAATAGGGTTTATAGGAGAAGTGCAATATCAAGAATGGTTGGTGAATGCGGTGTTAGTCAAAAAGGTGAACGAGTCCTATAGAATGTGTGTGGACTTCACAGTCTTAAACAAAGCTTGTCCTAAGGATTCCTTCCCCTTATCCATGATAGACAACTGATGGACTCAATGGCTATGTAGGGATTTTTGTCTTCTCTTGAAGCAAAATAGGGTACCATCATATTAGAGTGCATCTCTAGATGATGAGGAGAAAACCTCACTCATTAAAGGCTATCTATTAACAAGATGTTCATAGAACAGTTAAGCAAGAACTTAAAGGTGTATGTAGATGATATGATAGTAAAAAGCAAAAGTTTCGAAGACTACCCCTGTGATTTAGATGAAGTATTCGGGGTGATGAATGAGTATGGAATGAAGCTCAATCCAAAGAAATGTACATTTTTTCATTCAACAAGGCAAATTCCTAGGATGTATGGTAAGCGAAAAGGGAATTGAGTCCAATCCGGACAAGGTGAAAGCTATTTTGGTCATAGCAACTTCTAGAAATGTTAAACAAGTGCAAAGACTACTAGGCCTGATCGTTGCATTGAACATATTCATGTCCAAATTAATAGAAAAATACCTTCCTTTCTTCAAGAAATTGAGAAAATCATCAACCTTTAAGTGGATAGAGGAATGTCAAGCTGTTTTCAAAAAGTTGAAGGCCTTCCTAAACTCAAAGCAAATTCTGAGTAGACCTTTACTGGGCAAAGAAGTGTTGATTTATCTATCTGCTTTAAATCAAGCTATGAGCTCAATATTAATAAAAAAAAAGAGGGATCAACTTAAAAGCTAATATATTATTATAGCAAAGTCCTCCAAGGGGCTTAGCTTAATTATTTGCTGATAGAAAAACTTGCATATGCCCTATTGTTTCCGGCGAGGAAGTATAAGGTGTATCTATAGGCCCATTAGGGAGTATTAGCCATAGACCAGCCTTTACAGAAAGTATTACATAAGCCAAAAACTTCTGGTATAATGCTATGTTGGTTAGTGGAGCTTGGGCAATATAGGCTACGGTAAAGAGCGAGGTCAATAATAAAGGCCTAAGCATTAGTAGATTTCATTTTTGAATTCTCCTTCAATCTTGAGCAAAGATAAACTGGAAGTTGTTTGTAGATGGGGCAAGCAGTAAAAAGGCAATGGCATAGGCATCATGCTAAAGAGTGTCTAAGGGCTCCTAGTAGAATATGCCCTTAGGTTAGGTTTCGAAGCCATTAATAACTTTGTAGAGCATGAGGCTATGATTTAACGCCTACTATTCGTTGATTGCCTTTGACTAGAAGAATTGATTATGCACAGTGACTCACAGCTAATGGTAGGTCAGATTAAAAGGGAGTTTGAAGCTAAAAAAGCAAACATGGCTGAATATTTACAAAAGATGAAGGCCATTATCTAGAATATGAGGGAAAGAGGGTTGAAGTTGTAATGTCAGAAGATTCTAAGAGAGGAAAATTACAGAGTTAATAGCCTTAACAAACTGGCAACGACCCAATCTTTTAAACTCCCTTAAAGAATATTTGTTGGGACTTTGGCCTTCCAAAGCACATAGGGATGAGGCAAAGTCATGGAAATAGATGAAGAGCTATGTTGGTTAGACCCTATTAAGATGTATTTAGAGAAAGGCAAGCTCCTAGAGGACTTGAAAGAAGCCAAGAAAGTTAAAAGGTGAAGTGCCCACTTTTCCTTGTACAATGGGATCCTATACAAATGAGCTTATGCTCTACCCTAGTTAAGGTGCCTAAAACCAAGTGAAGTTGAGTATGTCCTTAGGGAAATTCATGAGGGCTCTTGTGGAATGCATATAGGGGAAAACATTAGTTGTGAAGGTGATTATATAGGGGTACTATTAGCCTAGAATGAAGAATGACACCATGGCCTTCTTTAAGAATTGTCCCTCATGCCAAAAGTTTGACAATAGGAAGCATGTCTCGGTAATAGAACAAGTCCTATCTGAAATCTATGACCCTTTGCCAAATGGTGAATGGACATGACAGGACCTTTTCCTAAAGTTCCTTCTAGTGGTGGTGGAGTACTTCACCAAGTGGGTCGAAGGAAAAGCATTCGCCACCATCAGTGTTGATAAAGTTATTAACTTTTTATGGAGAAATGTTATGTGCAAGTTTCACATTCCATACCAATTTATCAGCGACAATAGAAAGCAGTTTGATAATGCCAAAGTGAGAGCTTTTTGTTCAAGTCTCCAGACTAGGCAAAACTTCTTATTAGTAGCCCATCCACAAACAAATTGCTAGAAAAAAGTGACTAATCGAATGATCTTACAAGGGTTGAAGTGAAGACTTGATAAAAATGGTTGAAGTTGGGCAGATGAACTGTATCACATCCTGTAGGCATAGTGGACAACCTAAGGCAACCAACTGGATAAACAGCTTTTAGCTTGACCTATGGAATAGAAGTAGTGATTCCTATGGATATTGGCTATCTAGTGGCAAGGTCAACTAATACGTAGATGAAGATAATGGCCGAGCCAGAAGGATAGATCTAGAACTTTTTGAAGAGCTCAGAGACATGACAAGCATCTGAGTGGCAACTTACAAACAACAATATACCAATTATTTCAATAAGAAAGTTAAAAACAGGGTGTTTAACGAAAGGGACTTCATCATGAGATTCCTTGAGGCCATAGGGAAGCGCAAAGCATGAGCAAGCTTGCGCCAACATGGGAAGGACCCTTCAAATTCTAGAAAGTTATAAGTTTAAGCACATGCAAACTTATAAACTATGGACAGTGATGAAGTTTCTCATACATGGAACATTCAGCATCTAAAGATGTATTAGCAATGAAAAACTAATAAAAAGGCAGACTTTACACATCAAAATTTCCTTTTCAATTATATGAATGAATGAACTCCAAAATTTTAATAAAAAACTAAGAAACCATTGGGATAAGCTCAAAAGAGAAAAGTAGAGTCAAAGGGCCAGCACTAGTGAGTATTCTAGGCAGAATCCCAACTAGCAAAGCTCAACTTGAGGGTAAATCCACTCATAACTAAACTATGCCTCGCAAATCGCAAGATAGGCTCCCCACAAATGGGGCAAGAATCTTGGTAAATTTAGGCAAAAGACCTAATGAGATTCTAAGCATGCAAACCTTATAAATAGTGAGATGGGCCTTTTTCAAGAAGAAATCAAAAGCCTTGGTGAATCTAGGTGAAGATGCCTAAGTGAAAGCCTAAGTGAGATAGCAAAAGTTTATGGGCGAAGGCCTACAAAGCAAAGGAGCCCTAAAAGATGTTTAATACAGTGTTTAAAGAAGGCCTCTCTCACTCAATCAATGAGAGGAATAAATCATAGCCTTAAATGCATTTATTCACATTTTTAGATGCAAAAGTATAGTAGTGAAAGTTCAAACACACAAGATGTTCAACAACATTGCAATTTAATAATTTGCAAAATGACTTTATTTTATTTCATATAAACAAGTGTACAAAAGATTTGTTTAAATTAAATTAAAAAAAGGGAGCCAAAGAAAAACACAAAATATATGAAAATGAAGAAGCCCTCTAATAAAGGATCTGTAGGAGGGTCTTCATTAAAGGGAATAATGGAAATTGAAGCGTTGCAAATAGTTAAAGAAGGATAGCCTTAAAAACTAGAGCACATAACAATAAAAATGGGCTCAACAAGTTGAGCTTCGCTAATACCTTTAGCCTATTTGCCTTCTTCTTTTTCATCTTCATTGGAAGACTTAGAAATAGGAGAAGTTAGCAGAGCTACTTCCTTCTCCCAAGAAGGGAAGTCCCCAAGCTATTGCTTATAAAACATTAGGAAAGTGGACCTCTGCATGTTATAGAGAGCTATTGTAATACTCAGTGGCTATTTTGTAAATGTGGTAGGTTATAATATCATATAAGCTTTTCGATTGTATAAAGCCTATAATAGCTCTTTTCCTATCTTTTTTGGACTATCTCCTCCACTCCTCTGTAACCTTGGCCCTTTTAAATGCCTATTTCTAATTGAAGTCAGTAACTCAGAGCTTCTGTTGAGTCTTCTTAAGATCCTAGCAAAGGGAAGGAATCTCTTTCACCTTTTTAGCATACTGTTGGTTGCTCTTCCCTAACTTCTCTAGTTGGGTATTTAGATTAGCGACAGCCTTATCTTTACTAGTCACCATAACTTAAAGATTATTCACTTCATCTTTAACTTTTTAGCAAGCCTCATTGTTCATCTTCGACTGAACCTTAGACTCAGACCTTTGCTTTTCTAGTTCTTTAATTAAGGCATTCCTTTGCCACTCCTCCTTTAGAGTCAACATGGTTACTTATAGCTCTAACTCTAACTTTAACATAATTCTTGCCTTTCCTCTGTAGCCTGCCTCACTGTATTATAATGATCCCTCAAGATACTAAGATCTGTGTGTAGAACCTTGGTGTTTAAAGCTGCCTGCAAAGCAAGGACAACAAGAGGAAAAAGAGTGGCCTCAGCAAAAACTTAAAAGCAGGAGTGAAAGAAATAGTGAAACTTACCTTTTCCAGTATCGCATCCTACCTTGCCAATGTCTCAAAAGCAGACCCAAACAACGAAGTGGGGACAGGTTGGAGGAATGTCAAAGAGGACAAAACCATTGGTAGAGGAGTAAAAGATCCTCCAGTACCTTAAGCAGGCTGGATTTATGCTAAGCTCTTGTTCCCCTTAGATGAAGGTAAGCCTTCCTCGACAACCTTCACCTAGTCCTCTACTCTCTGCTTCTTCACTAGAAGACTTGAGTCTTTGAGATCGACAAACTGCAAAGTCAGTGAGCGTACAGTTGGGTCCCCTATCATAGATGCATTTTAAGAAGGAGGAGGAGGAGGAAGAAGAACCCTTAAGGCTAGCCTCTTCCTTAGCATAAACTCCTTTATTGTCAATTTCTTCTTAGGAGGCTTAGGATGAGACTTGGTTGAGCCATAACATCCTAAGATTTTGAGACTAGCTCTACAGTAGGAGCCACGTTCACAGTAGTATCCTAAGCCTTTACAGCAGGCTTCATTACATTTTAAGGCTCCTTATGAGGCAAAGCATAATTGGTCCACACCGCCAAAGGTTTTGAAGTAGCGAAGTTAGACCTTGTAAAAATTAGAGCAACAATAATCTCCTTTAGGCCTAAAAAGCAAAGGGAAAAGGAATCAATAATAGAAAATAATGGGATTATGAAGCAAATTAATAAAGTGAAAGTGAAATTGCCTCTGAAAGAAATGGTCTTTTAATTATAGTCTTAGTGGAAGAAGGATAGAGAGCTCAGATTGTACTCAAATCGGGCAACGAATTCCTTTTCTCCACCAATTCCTCCAAAGATGCCACTTGTGTGGTAGCTGGGGGCCTCCCAGGCCTAATGCTCATCGACCATCTAAGAGAGTACTCTTAGGCTTTGTCATAGGATCAAGAACAAGGGATGGTGAAGATGGAAAGGTAGGATAATTACCTATCCCCAGCTCAATCACAGGCAAATTGAAATTCTTCGCTAGTAAATCCACTCTAGCGTCGAAATCAGCATTGCCAGTTATGTCCTCTAGCTACGGGAAAGTGTCAAGAATGTTGATCAAAGGAGTTCCCCTCTTCTTCAACTTCTGGGGGTTTAGATGTCACACTCCTTTCCTTTTCCCAACAATTAGAGAAGCATGAAGGGGAGGAGGTGCTCTAGAATCTTTCACCTTATTCTCTTTACCTCTGAATAAGCCTCAAAGGGGCTTCATTAATGTCATATATATGACATGCACCCTCTGAGGGCTCTAAATTTCTAAGAAGCTTTGAAAGAGATGGGTAGTGGGATATATACTATAGTTAAAGCACAGAACCTTAAAAAGGTGCATATCCCTTATCGAGTTAAGAGTCAACATCATAGGATTCACTTAGAAATATCTAAAACATTCTACTTTAAACCTAATGGGAAAAAAAAGGAGACCAACCTCTAATTGGTGGTAGAAGATGATGTAATGCTTGTTATCTTTGGGAATAGCAACCTTTGGATCACTAGAATAGATCCTTTCGCAAGATTGGGGTCATCAAAATAATAATTGATTGTTGATGTTCAAATTCTCACTGAAGGCAAGGAACTCAATAGTTTCACCCCTTATTCTTCCTCTAGAATCTTTTGGTACTTGTGAGGTCTCGCTTGAGCATCGGTTTGATCTGCTAAGTGGGATTGAAATGCTCATTTGGGTTTGAACTCACAATGAAACCCTTGGGTTCAGATAGATTGATTTTGAAAAGAGTTGCCACTTTAATTTTATTTTATTTGGGAAAAGATTAAGAGAAAAATCCAAATTAACTCTAATTAATATCCCAAAGGAAAAGATCGCTAGCCTCAAAACGAAAGAGGACTCGAGGACTAGTTTTTCAGTTTATTTAAAAAAAATGATTAGTTTGGCAAATTTAATACAAGATAACTTAAAATGAATTTCATGAACAATTTACATAATGTATGAACAATTATATAATGCATGAATAAACAAATAAATAAACATTGATTCAAGCGATAAAAGTAAAGCAATAAAGTAAAAGGAATTAACTTACAATTCAAAACCAAAATAGGGGATACTTCCTCTAGCTCTTATGGGTTCTAGGAAAGTTACACATTCCCTAAAATTATTTCAAAGCAATTATTAAAGAAAAATACTACAAAAGAAAGATAAAATCAATATTATAATAAAGAAAACAAATTAAAAGCAAATATTGCAAAGAAAAGAAATAATTCATAAAGTAACATATAAGAGAAAGGTTATGTTTTATTTAAATTGGATTTGATGCTTTAAACAAGCAAGCCTATGTATCCCTTTGATTGGGAATCAAAATCCACATAGTTTGCCCTTATTGCAAAAGGGTTAGTTTAGCCTAACCATTTTATCATGTTTCAGTTCATTAATTAAAAGGTGGGTTGATTGATTAAACAAGTAGAATTATTGATTACCAAGTTGTTAATTAGGTTAGGTTTTTAATTAACAAGTCGATGTATCAATTCAAATTATTTACCAAATTAACTAGATCATATTCTAATCAATATGCCTCAAAATAATGAAAGAAACAATAAAACATGCCAAGCAAAGAAATCATAAACGAAAAGAATAAACTAAGCAATCCTAAGAAAATGAAACAAAATATCAAAAGAAGAAAATAAATACCTTACGAGGACAAGGCTTAGGGATGTAGGGCAGATGAAGTCGATGGCCAGATCGCAATTCCACCTTCTCAGCTCGGCGGAATGACAACCTTCGAACGCCGACTAGGATAGCGTATTTGGGACCTCTTCAGACTGATTTGAGGAGAGCTACCTTGAAACAACCACCCAAATAAAAATTTAAACTAAAAATTCGTTCCTTTTGGACTAAACTTGTGTAGATGGTTCGCTTGATGCAAAGGCTACTCAAGCAAACCAAGAAGTTAAGAGGTGAAGAAAATAGAGTAGGAGGACCCCTATATATAGGAGAGAGGTTGGGGGAAGGTTCATGCACTTTCAATGTGGGAAAAGTGCACAAAATAAAGAAAAAATAAAAAAAATATGGAAAACATGACTGCTGCCGCAAGAAGCCCTAAAGCAGCCTTAGGGCTTCTGATGGCAGCTGCAGGTCAAGATGCAGCAGCTGTAGGATTTTGGCAGTAGCCGCTGGCCCTTCTGTGGCTGCCAAGCTCAACTTCACCTATTTTGCTATTTTGGCCCGTTTTCACCCGTTTCTCGTCTGTTTTAAGCCCGGTTTGATCTTATGGGTTCATAATCCAGTGTCGATTGTCTGGAGATGCAAATTTGAGGGTTCACAATACTATGTAGAGTTAGCTTGGACTCTCCTACTTGGTGCCATTCTTAAAGAAAAGTATAGGAGAAACTGAGAAGATGAAGAGAAGAGAAAGCATAGAGAGAATAAAGGAAGCAAGAAAAGAAAGCATAGAGAGAGAGAGAGAGAGAGAGAATAAGAGGAAAAATTTTTAGAGAAAGCAATGAAGCAAATAGGAGCTCTAAAATAAGGAACTGTATATATAACACAAAGGAAGTAAGAAAAGAAAGCATAGAGAGAGAGAGAGAGCAAGAGAATAAAAGGAAAAAATTTCAGAGAAAGCAATGAAGCAAATAAGAGCTCTAAAACAAGGAACTGATACACACACACACACACGTGTATTTGTATATGTTTACATATATATATATATGTGTGTGTGTGTGTTTATATATATATATATAACACACATGTGTATATATATATATATATATATATATATATATATATATATATATATATATATATATATATATATATATATATATATATATATATATATATATATATATATATATATATATATATATATATTACTTTATTACTTTATTACTTTCTTTGAAATTTTTTCCTCTTATTCTCTTGTTCTCTCTCTCTCTTTGTGTATATATATATACATACATACATACATATATATATATATATATATATATATATATATATATATATATATATATATATATATATATATATATATATATGATTGGTTAAATCACTGGTATGGCTATCAAAATCATGACTACCATAAACTCAATATGATTTGTTAAATCTATGCCTACAAGATTTGAAATCTATTTGAGAATATAATTCAACCATGTTTAAAATTACATCACAGCTGAAATTGTGTGGTAATAAAATTATATGCTCCTGTAGTAGCAGTATAAAAAGTGAAAATTTACAAATATTATTTTTCTAGTAGTTGCAAAGAATAATTGTTAATAAAAAATCATCAAACAATGCCCACTAGTACAACTGTATTATCTGAAGTGAATACTATAAATCATTTGGTAGATAATGAGAATTCTGAAGAATAATTGCTAACGAGAAATTATCAAATAATGCCCACTAGTACAACTGTATTCTCTGAAGTGAATACTATAAATCATTTGGTAAATCATGAGATTCTGAAACAGGAATCGCCCATATAAAAGACACAACTCAATTCAATATTGATGATTTTATATAAACTCCTTGAAGGAGTAATTTGCAAGAATTTTATAAGTTGTGTATTATAATGAGTTATTTAATTACTGTTTTATCCCTAGTATACATGCACAATATATTGCGTTGAACCTGCAGTACAAGCATTGAACTTATAGTTCAACAATTAAAAGTTTGGCATGAATGCCATTGTGTACATCATATATACTCTCCCTTGAAACTTGTATAAGGACATGAGTCATAAATTTTTTATGTGCCATAAATATATTAAATCTATCTCAATGTGCGGTATTGGGTCCACAAAAGAGACTATGAATTTATTTTGATGAGGCATATTTTTCGACATTAGGGGGAGGAAAAGCACCTACAGTGCTAAAGAATGTCGAGAAATTTATTAGAAGGAAAACCCTTTAAATAATTTTGGTCCATGTACAAGTTAGAGTGAAGTAGAAGTTCATAAAATAATACAGTTACAACAAATTGCAACTTAACTGCCAAATGCATTTATAGATACTAAAAGAGTGACAAAGTCTTATATTACAGCTACTAATACCCTAGCAAGGGTTGTGATTCCAATTGCAAATAGAAAATCAATCAATCTCACTACACGCCAGAAGCGTGGATAGTAAATTAGAACTAAAGACACAAATCTGCGAAAAAGAAAAGTAGCGCCACTCATAAAATCTCCTGAAGAGAAACCTCCTGAAGAGGAAGAACTCAGTCAAAGAGCTATAGCTAATTATGAGACACAGACTGAGACAACGGAACAATTAGATCCTCCAGATATGGCTTCTGGAGTTGATGATCATATAAATGAAAACTATGAGATCTCAATTATTTTGTGATATAAGAAAGAGTTGATAGAAATTTAATTATCGTCGACGATGAATTTGTCTCAATAGTAGCTTTTGCTGTTACAAGAGAAAATATGGATCCATAATCTATAAGTATAACTGAATATTAGCATAAACATGATTGATCATCATAGAATGAGGCAATTAAAGTAGAGCTAGACTTGTTCTATCATTGATTATGAGAAAAATAATTCTCTTATTATGGAAATGATCATGTTCTGATACTTAATTAATATGGCAGTTAATGAAAGGCTTATTGTACGCCTTATGAAAGTAATAAGAGTCCCAGAAGGACTAAGTATATCATAAATGAATACACATTAAACATGTGACATATATTTCATCAAATTGCAAAAATCTATGTATGGATTAAAGCAATATAGACATGTGGTATGATTGTTTTGAGTAAATTCTTATTGAAAGAAAGATATGTGAATAATACACTATGTCCATTTGTATTCATAAAAGACCATAGAATGGTATATGTTATTATTGCAGTATAAGTTGATTTAAATATCAATCTGACTCATAATGAACTCAAATAAGTATGTACCTGTTTGAAAAGTGAGTTTGAGATGAAAAATTTAAAGGAAATGAAATTTTGTATCGGCTTACAGACCGATTATTAAGGAGTCCTAATACACCAGTATACTTATGTGTAAAAGATATTTAAGTAATTTTTGCATTGATAAATCTTCTCCCTCAAGCACACCAATAGGTGGTCCGCTCACTAGAAGTGAAGAGAGACCCTTTTAGACCAAAAAAAGATAATAAAGAGCTGTTTGGTATTGAAATACCATATATAAGTGCTATAGGGCACTCTTGTGTCTTGCAAATTGCATCAGGCCTGATATTGCAATTGCAAAAAAAATTCCTAGCTAGGTATAGCTTTGCACCTACAAAGAGATATTAAAATGGTGTAAAAAGTTATCTTCAATATACTATTAATATTATAATTCATATTTGAAATTGGTTTACATGCGAATATTGGTTATTTACTTAGTCTCTATAATGGTAGATTTTAGACTGGCTATGCATTCACTTATAGTGGTACTGTAATTTTATAAAGATTTTTATGGTCCTGAACTACCTCACTAAAAGATACTCCCAGTGTATTTTGAGAATAATGCAATTTGTATTGCACAAATTAAAGGTGGTTATATTAAGGGTAATGAAGTAGACATAAACTTCAACCAAATTCTTGTATATACATAAGCTCCAGAAGAGATATCCATCAAATTCGCTTGAGTGACAATTTAATAGACTTATGTACTAAGTTTTTACCTAATATGGTATTTAAATGGCATCATTTCATCAATTAGTATACGCCGTGTTAAAATCTGTCATCATCAGGGGGAGCGAATTAGTATATGATTGTACTCTTTTTCCTTAGTCAAGTTTTTATCCCACAGGATTTTCTTGGACAAAGGTTTTAACGAGACAATCTGTGCAATGAAAAAAAATAGCGTATGAAATATACTCTTTTCCTTAGATATGTTTTTTCCCACTGGATTTTCTAATAAGGTTTTTAATGAGTTATATTCATAGCGCAAGTAATATCCTAAGGCAGTACTACAAATAAATTATTATATGTGGATATTACTTAAACATCATTAAGTATACGATTTGACAACTTGGCAGATTTGTTTACAAAGGTACTCATTACAATCACATTTGAAAAGTTAGTCAACAAAATTAGCATGCGTCAACTAAGAGATATTTGATAGAAATTATATTTTCATGAGGGGGAGATTTTAATACACTGTACTCTTTTTTCCTTAGCCTAGGTTTTGTTCCATTGGGTTTTCCTGGCAAGGTTTTTAACGAGGCAGTGTTATGGCGTAAATCCCTACAAGAATAATATAGTTTTTTTCCTTCACTAAGATTTTTTTCCCACAGGATTTTTCCTTAGTAAGGTTTTAACGAGACATATTCTTTGTAAAAGACATCAAGGGGGAGTGTTATGATATATTATAAGATTTGATTGATGTCTTTCCATATACATGAATATTCTACTTTCCATATTAGTATTGATTGTATTTTCCTTATTGAAAAAACTTCATATTTCTTGTATTTTCCTTATTGGAAAAGCTTCCTATTTCTTTCTCTTCTGTACTCTATATAAAGGGTTTAATACTATTGAATGAAACAACTAAAAAAATTATTCTCTTCTCTATATTCTTTGTTCATGTTCTTCTCTATTTTATTTATAACATTTTTTATATTTTTTATATTTAAACAAGTTGATTTTTTAATAAAACAATATAACATTTTTATATATAACTTTTGAAAAATTACTCCCATTGACTATGCATAATTTATGCCTAATTATATGGTAAATGTATTTATTTTACCATTTAATTAGGCATATAGTCTTTAGGTGATATTGTGATTAGTGGACTTATTTTAATTATTAGAAGGTTATAAATACTCTTTCCAAAGGCAATTATAAACATTTTATTATATTTTAATATTAATTAGAATTAAATTAAATTTATTTATTTTAAATTAAGATTATTTATTGTATTAAAATGTAGCTATAAAAAAGTAAATAAATTTATTTAATATATTATTTTACGCAAACCTCCCATTTTGCTAAAAAAAAAAAATCAATTTTAACCGAAATGGATCAAAACAAACTGTTTTTTAGCTTAGTTCGATTTAATTTTATATGTAAAATGGTTGGTTCGATTTTTAACATTAAAAAATTCAATTTTTTCAATTTGATTGGTTTGGTTTGATTCAAAAACCGAACGAATTGATGCCCCACCCTACTAGCGAGAGATGTGTCATTGAGGTGGTGAGGATGGTAAGTAGAGAACAAGCCACGTGTGCCACGTGACAAAATCAAGTAATTGTTTTTGTTTACAACAACCACGTGTGAATTTGAGGGAGCACCACATTAGCGCAAACCACGCCACAGCTTCCACCAAGTCCACCGGCAGTCACGACAGCGGGGACTTGGCAAACATGCAAAGGAGCTAATAGAGATTAACGTACCTTTTATAGAAAGATTGGAAGAAAAAGAATTTAAGCAGCGATCGAACTCCTTGGAAGAAAAATATTGACAACCAAAGGAGGGAGTTGCTTCCGAGAACCGATAGATACTCAAGTACAGAGTTGGGAGTTTCTTGTGCAGAGTTGAGAGACTATATTTGTAAGAAAAAGAATGAAAATGCGTATTTTGTAAAACTTTTATTATGCCCGTTTATTTTATTTATTTATTTATTTTTGTGTATTTGTGTAAAAATCCATTCTTTTCGATTAGTGATTAATATTATTTTTTTTTCTTCTCTTCGAATTCTTATTTCCTTTCTTTTCCTAGTTTTTTAATATTACTGATAGCAGAAAAGATGAATTCCAATTTTTCTTATCAGGTTGGCAAGAAAAGGGTTTGTTCTTGCCTAAATTTGGTTAAAAGAAGAGAGAAAATTTGGGTTCAAAGTTTAGAAATTTCTCGCTAGTCTTTGCTATTGAATCCAACCTTTATTAATGAAGTTATGGTTCTTTTTTCTGTTCAGCACTAAGATAATCACAAGTCCTACACTAGCAAAATACAGAGAATAAGCAAAAGAAGAGAATTTTCTGCCAAGTCATGGCACAGGAGGGTAATAAATACACAAAAGACACAGAGGAGGATAAATACACAAAAGATGGGACAGTAGATTACCTTGGGAATCCTGCTAATAAAAAGGAAACTGGAACATGGAGGGCCTGCACTTTCATTATAGGTACTTGTGAACTTCATTTAATACATTTCGTTAGACTTGTTCATGAAAATTTATAATTAAGCTAATGAAGGTTTAGATTTTACAATTAACAGGAAATGAATTCTGTGAAAGATTGGCTTACTATGGAATGAATTCAAATCTGGTTCTTTATTTCAAGAACATATTAAATCAGTCAAGTGCGACTGCTACTAAAAACAACTCTGAATGGATTGGAACCTGTTATATTACACCGTTGATCGGAGCATTTTTAGCTGATGCCTATCTAGGAAGATATTGGACTATTGCAATTTTCATGACCATTTATGTCATTGTAAGTTTTACCAACTTGAAACTCTTAATGTTTCGTGATCTTATGCTTTTTGTATAGATTTCAGGTTTCAACTCATAGAAGATTGTTCAGGTAAAAAAAAAAAAAAAAAGCTAGATATTGCATATAAGAAATAATTCATACTTCTGTTGATTACCTCTCGTTGATTACCTTTGGAGAGGTAATCTTTAAGGACAATTCTCAAGCACGCCTCAGATTTCCTATTTTCCGCATTATCCATTTCATTTTTAACATTTTGAAGCATTTATTCTTGTTAAATAACGCAATAAGGCTTTTGTTTTTATAGGGTATGACACTTTTAGCAATGTCAGCATCTGTTCCTGGTTTAAAGCCAAAATGTTATGCAAAAAACGACTGTGATCCAACTGATGCGCAAAATGCAGTATGCTTTGTAGCACTTTACCTGGTAGCATTAGGAGCCGGAGGGATTAAGCCTTGTGTGTCATCTTATGGAGCAGATCAGTTTGACGATACAGATGAGGTTGAGAAGAAGCATAAAGGCTCTTACTTTAACTGGTTCTATTTTTCACTTAATGTTGGAGATCTTATTGCTTCTTCTGTGCTGGTTTATGTACAAGATAACTGGAGTTGGGGATGGGGTTTTGGCATTCCTGCAATAGCCATGGCAATTGCTGTTACTAGCTTCTTTTTAGGTACTCAATTGTACAGGAATCAAAAACCAGGAGGCAGCCCTCTCATCCGTCTCTTCCAAGTGATAGTGGCATCCATCAGGAAGTACAATGTTAAAGTGCCTGCTGACAAGGCTCTTTTGTATGAAACAGCAGATGCGGAATATTCCAACATCAAAGGAAGCCGAAAGGTTGAGCACACTAGCGATTTCAGGTTAGTGTCTGAGCTAACGAACTACCATATGTAATTACAATCTATTAGAATTCAAAGAGTTTGCTTGGCTTCGAGAATTGAATTACTTTTCCATAAGAGCACCATTTTAAGTGTTTTTTGCAAAAGCGGTTTGAGTGTGTTTTTGAATTGTTTTGAAGTCTTTATAATTAGCACACGAGAAATTCACCTTAAAAACAAATTTTAATATTTTTTGTCAACATGATGTTAGGTTTCTAATTAAAACTTGATCTTAGGTTCCTAATTATTCTTATTATATTTGTATATATTTTAGGCTCCTAATTAGCATCAATGGGTTCCTAATTAGACTATTATTTTTCTTTTTCTTTCACACTTTTGTATATATAAAGAGGTATTATTTCATTGTATCATACACATAGAAATACGAAGTTCCTTTTCTCATAACATGGTATTAGAGCCCCTCTGAAATTTTTTTTCTTGTGTTTTCGGCTTTTTTTTTTGGTAATTTTTCTTTGACCAAACCAACTCCTCTCTCTTTGACCAAAACAGTTCAGTCCTTTCCCAATCGGTTTTTTAACAACCTAGAGCAATTCCTAAAGAATTTCGGCCCTCTGAATTCAATTTTTCAGTTTATTTTCCTAAATTTTATCTCTATTTTTCCATACTCATTAAAATTGAGAAATTAGATATTGCAAAATCAATTGCAACAATTCTGAATAGATCCAACTACAATCTTTGAGTTCAAGGAATGAAAAGTTTTTTGATTGGTCGCAATCTTTGGCATCTTGTCACTGGAGATGTCACTAAACCAACTAGAGATCCAGAAGAAACTGATGCTAAATTTATTGATCGTCTTAAAGATTGGGATAGCAAGAATCATCATATTATCACTTGGTTCCGCAAAACTTCTATCCCATCTATCCATATTCAATTTGCTGATTTTGATACTGCTAAAGAAATTTGAGAATTTTTAGCCAATCGATATCAAACCACTGGACTTACTCACTATTTTCAGCTATGGACTACACTCCATAATTTCAAACAAGAACCTGGTAAATATATGAATGAGTCTCTTGCTCAAGTGCAACTGATTTGGAATAAAATCTTTCAGTTCAAAATTAATGAAGATCATCCCCATCTTATTCAAGTCCTTATGGCTTTTCGACCTGAATATGAAGCTGTCTGTGCCTCCCTACTCCATCGTAATCCTCTTCCTACTTTAGATATGGCTATACAATAACTTATCTTTGAGGAAACTCGTCTCTATCTTGATAAGACTCCCAATTTTGAACTTGCTCTTGCAACTACTTGACCCCCACATCAGAAATCTAGTAATTGAATATGTAAGAATTGTAATCAGTTTGGTCATAATTTTACTAACTGTCCTACTATAGAATGCAGATACTGTCATGGTCTTGGTCATATTTTTGAGCAATGCCCAATTTGTCCTCCACGACTAAAAAGAGGGTATTCTAAGTCCAATAAATTTTCAAAGCCTGGATCAACTTCTGTCATTGCTGTTGTCACTGAAGGCTCTACTGCTATCACTATGAGTGATCTTGAGGCTCTTCTCAAACAAGTTATCTCTTCCAATTCCCTTACTGCCATATCTATCACCTCGGGTAACTCTCATTGGCGTTTTGACTTTGCATGTTGTAACCATATGATTACTAATATTAGCCTCTTATCTCCTAAACAACCTATTTTTTCCTTGCCACCAATTCACACTGCAAATGGAACAACAATGAACATCGCTCACACTAGTCATACGTCTACCCCCAAACTCAGTCTTCCTCATACCTATTGTATTCCTAACACTTAACCTTATGTCTGTTGGTCAATTATGTGAAACCGTACTAAATGTTATCTTTTCTCCTTTTGGTTATCAGGTACAAGATCCACAAACGGGGTAGATTCTTGGGACAAGTCGCAAGGTGGGGGCGATTATTTGAGCTTATAGCTCTTCATCTGCCTCAAAATTTTGTGTCCACTGCTACAACCACTAATTCTTCCATTCAACAATGGCATCTTCGTCTTGGTCATGCCTTAGCTAGTAAAATTCAGCCTTTAATTTCTTGTGGCTTGTTAGGATCTACAAAGTTTGAGTCTTTCAATTGTTTACATTGTCAACTTGCAAAACAACCTTCTTTGTTTTTTCAGACTAGTAATTCTATCTCAAATAGTCCTTTTCAATTAATTCATTATGACATTTGGGGCCTTCCCCTATTTCTTTAGTGAATGTTTTTTGTTATTTTGTATTATTTACTGATGATTTCTCCATATTTACTTGGATATGTTTCTTAAAAAATCATTTTGAATTACCACAAATTTATATTAACTTTGCTAATATGATTAAAACTCAGTTTTCTTGTCCCATTAAAATTCTTCGTATAGACAATGCTATGGAATATCGGGACTCTTCCTTGCTTCATTTCCTTCATCAATAAGGCACTGTTATTCAACAATCTTGTCCTCACGCCTCTCAATAGAATGGTCGTGCTGAACATAAACATCATCATATCTTAGACTCTATTCATACCCTTCTACTTTTTGCCTCATGTCCAGAAAAATTTTAGGAAGAAGCAATTCTTATTGCTCTTTATACAATTAATCGAGTTCCTATCTTAGTACTTCACAATTTATCCCCTTTTGAAAAGTTGTTTGGTAAAACTCTTGACTATCTTAAACCTTTTGGCTGTGCTTGTTTTGTCTTATTACAACTTCATGAATGTACAAAATTAGAATATCGTGCACGTTTATGCTGTTTTCTCAGTTATGGGATAGAACACAAAGAAATTCATTGCTAGGATCCTATTTCTAATAAACTACGTATCTCTCGTTATGTTACCTTTTAGAAAAACACCATGTTCTCCTCTCTCTCAGTTTCATCACTCTATCAATACTGGCTCTTTGTTTTTTTTACTGATTCTTCTATTGAGTTATTTCGTAGTTTTGATGCAGGTGATTCTAATACATTCAATACTGGCCGTGCCCCACTTGCCCTCCCTCATGACAATACTCTTCATCGTTCCACTCGAGTAAGAGAAACTCATCAGTATCTTAAAGACTTTCACTGCTACTCTACTATTGCAAACCTTCATGAGCCTCACTCTTATCGTGAGGCAAGTATTGACCCTTGTTAGCAGCAAGTTATGACTGAAGAACTTTAGGCTTTAGAGAAAACTCATACTTGGGATTTAATAGATCTTCCTCCAAACAAGACTCCTATTGGTTGTAAGTGTATCTATCAGATCAAAACTCATTATGATGGATCTGTTAAACGATACAAAGCTTGCCTAGTAGCAAAAGGCTACACTCAAGAATATGGTATACACTATGAAGAAACTTTTTCTCCAGTGGCTCGTTTAGCAATTGTTCGTAGTCTTTTAGCCATTGCTTTAGTCCATAAATGGTAGCTTTTTCATATGGATGTCAAAAATGCCTTTCTCCATGGTGATTTATCAGAAGAAGTTTATATGCATCCTCCTCCTGGTTATCATTCTCCTCATCAAGTCTATAAGCTTTGATGTGCTTTATATGGATTGAAACAAGCTCTCAAAGCCTAGTTTGCTAAATTTAGTTGCACTCTTACTCAATTTAGCTTTGTTTCTAGTTCTTATGATTTTGCATTATTCATTCATCGCACTGACCATGGTATTGTCCTTTTGTTACTTTATGTTGATGATATGATCATAACAGAAAGTGATACATCTAGTATTTCAGAATTACAATACTACCTTAGCCTACATTTTTAAATGAAGGATCTCAGTTCTCTCAGCTATTTTTTGGGTCTTGAAGTTTCTCATAATTCTGATGGCTATTATCTCTCCCAAGCCAAATATGCATCAGATCTTCTTTCCCGAGCTGGTATTACTAATAGTAAAACTATTCCCACACCTTTGGAACTAAATTGTAAACTTACGCCTATGGATGACACTCCTCTTGATGATCCTACTTTATATCGCTAGCTTGTTAGAAGTCTTGTTTATCTCACTGTTAGTCGACCTTATATCTCCTATGCTGTTTATCTATCAGTCAGTTAATGTCTGCTCCTCGCTCATCTAATTTTTCTATTGTACTTCGGATCATTTGTTATATTAAAGAAACTCTTTTTCATGGTTTACATTTTTCTGCTATCTCCTTTTTGGTATTATCAGGCTATTCTAATGTTGACTGGGCCGGTGATCCAACTAACTGTCATTTTGCCACTGGTAATTGTTTCTTTCTGGGTGATTCTCTTAGCTCTTAGCGAAGCAAAAAGCAAATTGTGGTTGCTCGCTCCAGCACAGAATATAAATATCGTGCTCTTGTTGATGCCACATCTGAATTACTTTGGTCACGATGGTTATTAGCTAATATGGGTGTTACACATCCTTCTGCCATTGTATTTCATTATGATAATTGAAGTCTTATCCAAATCTCTCATAATGATGTTTTCCATAAACGCACCGAATACATTGAAATCGATTGTCACTTTGTCCGCCATCATATTACTCAAGACACAATACGTCTACTTCTTGTCTCATCTTTCAATCAAGCAATTGATATTTTTACCAAAACTCATCTTCCCACACGCTTTTAAGATTTACTAAGCAAACTCAAACTAGCTTCTATTATATCACCTAGAGTTTGAGGGGGGGTGGTGTGTTAACATGATGTTGGGTTCCTAATTAAGTCTTAATCTTAGGTTCCTAATTAGACTTGTTACTATATTTGTATATATTTTAGGCTCCTAATTAAGCTTAATTATGAGTTCCTAATTAGGCTATTATTTTTCTTTTTCTTTCACACCTTCATGTATATAAAGAGATGTTATTTCATAGAGATGTTATTTCATTGTATCATACACACAGAAATACAAAGTTCCTTTTCTCATAACACTTCTAATCAAACTCAAATTTAGTTTCTTACCCGTTGTTGCGATCATGCTCTTTCAGTTTCTTTGACAAGGCAGCAGTTGAAACAGAAAAATATCATTTTAGAGATTCAGTAAACCCATGGACACTTTCCACTGTAACTCAAGTTGAGGAGCTAAAATCCATCATTCGGTTGCTTCCCGTATGGGCTACTGGTATAATATTTGCTGCAGTATGCAGTCAAATGAGCAACTTATTTGTATTGCAAGGTGATAAAATGAATAAATATGTTGGCAATAGCAATTTCAAGATCCCATCTGCATCTCTTTCCGTCTTCAACAGCCTTAGTGTTATTCTTTGGGTCCCTATCTATGATAGAATCATTGTGTCATATGCAAAAAAATATACAGGATATAAAAATGGCTTGACTCAACTACAAAGAATCGGAATTGGCTTTATCATATCAGTATTTGCAATGGTATCTGCAGCAGTTTTAGAAATGATAAGACTTGGATTGGTTAGAAGACACAACTACTATCAAGTTAAAGAAGTACCCATATCAGTATTTTGGCAAGTTCCACAGTATTTCCTGATAGGATGTGCAGAAGTTTTCACAAGCATTGGACAACTAGAATTCTTCTACCAAGAAGCACCTGATGCTATGAGAAGCATGTGTTCTGCTTTATCACTAACTAAAGTCGCGCTCGGTAATTATCTGAGCTCTCTTCTTGTAACTATTACTACAAGCTTTACTGCAGAGAATGAAAAACGAGGGTGGATACCAGACAACTTAAATTATGGTCATATTGATTACTTCTTCTGGGTATTGACAGTATTGAGTGGATTAAATTTAGGGGCTTTTCTCTTGATTTCAAAGTGGTACACATACAAAACACCATTAGGAACTCTGCGTTGATCATTATTTCTTGGATTTGCTGTTTGTTGTGTTGTTGAAACAACTGCAAAAAAATACAAAATAAAATTCTGCGAGTGTTCGAGAATATGTTTCTTTCACCAGTAGTATGTAAAATATAGTCAAAGCAGTGTACAATTGGGAGTAAAATTGTTATCTCTATGTATTTTTGTTCTCAAATGACGTAACAGAAAATCAAAAAAAATCAAGGAAAGCAAGTGTCTAGTCACAACTGCATGTATAATTTTTTTTTTTTCCTCTGGTTCTAAGGTTAAAGCTTAAGGTTATTTTCAGGTTAGCTTGTGTGTCTACTAAGTCTAGGCACGGAATCTTGCATTTTGTTTATGCTTTAGAAATTGCGCTTTATAATATATGAATAGGCCTATTTTCTACTGCTAAATTTTATACTCTCCTTATACAATGACAAAAATATTGGTAATGCTAACTCTACGCACTAAAAAGCTTAAAGGTAAATATAATTTATAACAAATATCAAACGAAAATAGAATGATGTTGTATGAGATAATTGAGACAGCCTATATATACTTGCTCTTGAGTCAAGTTTGAGTTTGGAAACTGCTCAATTTTTTAAAGACTTGATCCGATTGACCTGTAATTTTTTTCACTAATTGAAACTTATGATCCAATCCACAAATAGGTCTAAGGATAAAAGAGTTTAATATGCCAAGTATTTTTATAAGATCTTTTCCATCCTAATTATGGCCCAAAGGCAATTGCCCTATTGAAATCTAAGAAATTTAGTTGTGGATAATGGATTCAGATGGATAACAAATCTAGTTCCTCTTGAGATTAAAATATAAAAAAGTATAATATGATTTCAACTTTTTACACTTTGAGATCTATAAATTGTTTTATATATAAATAAGTTTTAATTTCGGATTCATAGTCCTAGTACCGTGAATATCTGCATAATGAGATTTATCGCAAGTAAATGCCATATATCAGCATACTTCGTATTTTCATCAAAAGAAATCTCATATTCAATTTTGTCAAAAACAATTTCACAAATTTCAAAGAGTAAAAGAATCAAACAATATGATATGTTTTCGTACTTTCTTCTTCTTTTTATCGATAATATACTTATACACTTGGTGCATTATTTAGCAAATAATTCTCATAAAAAAGAAAATTTAAGTTTCATTTACTGTTATATTATTATTATTATTATTGAAAAATATATGATAATAAAAATATATTTAACAAATATATAATTTTTGTATAAAAAGACCATAGTAAATTTTTTATTTTTATATGTATTGATGAGGGATAAAAAATAACCATATAAGGGGTCTCTATTTTCCCTATATTAAAAGGAAAGATGTTTACAAATCCATGATCATAAAAAATTCAAATCACTATCACAGCCTACAGTTTGCTATCCAATTCCACAATAGATATAAGTAATCTAAATTCAACTTAATATAAGAATCATTATCCAATTTATGTATAGAAATATTATCTATAAATACCTCATATGTAAGCCTGCAAGAGGCAGATTATCATTAGATCAACATAATATTAATACACATCAAAATCACACATTCAATTCATTCTATTTTTATTTGGTTGAATTTATCTCAATCAAATTAGTCACAAAAAGTCGTGTTCCTATGGTTTATCTTCATCGAAATTGAAATTTCTAGTCACAATTTTTTTTTTGTATCGAATCCTTCATCATCTCCATCAGATCAACCAAAAAAAAAAAGGGAAAATCAGTTCGAAGAGAGAGAAAGTGACGAGAGAGGAGAGAGGATTCCAAGCTTGTAGTGGTCCACACTGCCACCACCATCAGCTCCCCCACCATCTGTTTTGGTACCAACCAAGCCACCAATCTATCGCTGAAGTAGGATAATAGAAAATGACCCATTGGACATTTTAGAGTCATTCTCGGCCAAACGAAGGAGATTCACGGTTAGTGGAGATCAGATTTGGACTCTTGGCAATGAGGTGCTTTTGTTAATATAAACCATGATCTCCCGAGCAACCACTACCTGCAGCAAGTAGCCGGAAGGTGGTATCATGTGGTTGGCATATGAGACCAAGCTTGGACAGTTCTGTTTTGGTTTCTAGTCATTTTTTGTAACCCTGGTTCACTTATTTTTGCATTAGAATACTTCAAATGAGTCAATAACACATTCAAAAGCAGCTTATTCAGTTTTACAATTGATTTTATGGATCTAAAAATCAGTCCAAGCAATTTATTAATCGCACCAAGATTTATAATTTTATGCTTTAATTTAAATTTTGTGATATTATTTGTTGAAAATAAAAATGCAATTAAATAAATAAAAGTCTTTTGAACGAGGCAAAATAGCCTTATTGAAACTAGCCTAAAAGATAGTAAGACTAGGCATTAAAGACCTATTTAGACTAGCTTAAAAGACCAACAAGGCCACTAAAAGAAAGCAAAAATTCCAAACTGAGTCTAGGCAAAAGTCCAATAGAAAAAAGACCTAGGAAAGGCTAGGAAAAAGATTGCAAGGCAAAAGACTTAGCAAGTACAGGTGAAAGTCCAAAAAGCACCAAAGACATAATTTGGCTAGGCAAAAACCCTTAATTGACAAAGCATCAAAGATCACTACACAAGGCAAATTCTTAAAAGTCCTCAATTGATGAGGCATATTTTATAAAGACCTCTAAGCGAGGCTAGTTACTATTGTTATCTAAATTCTATATATGAAATAAGATTTTTTCAAGCTATGTTAGCCAAGCAAGCTTCAAAGTCCTTATAATGGGGCTTCACTAATTGTTTAAGCATGATCAGTGAAGCACATGATGAAGAAAATCAGGCGAAGCGCATGGCAAACCACTCGAATTAGCAAAACACATCAAGCGAAGGCTTTAAATCATGAAGCGAACTGTGCAATTAGCGAAGTACATCAAATTGTAGATTATCAACTCCTTAATCCCGCTCTTCAATAAACTTGATCGAACTAGGGAGCGAGGGCTTCTAATAAGGGACAAAAAATGACCATATAGGGGATCCCTATTTTCTTTATATTAAAAGGAAATGTGTTTACAAATTAATGATCATAAAGAATTGAAATCACTATCCTAGCCTACAGTTTGCTATCCAATTTCAAAATGGATATAAGTAATTTGAATTCAACTCAATACAAGAATCCTTCTCTAATTTATGTATGAGAATATTATATATAAATACTTCGCATGTAAGCCTAAAAGATGTGGATCATCATTAGATCAACATAATATCCATACATATTAAAATCATACATTCAATTCATTCTATTTCTATTTGGTCAAATTTATCTCGATCAAATTTGCTTCTATTTTTTCTTCTTAGGTTCCCTCACTTTTTTCCCATATAATATGTGAACTGGTGTCCCCACATCTTGTAGCTCGCTTTCTTTTAGCCTCATTTTGGCATATACATCAGTGGTGAGGAGATTAATGGAACTGCCATCATCGACCAAGATCCTTCTCACTAAAAAAATTTATGATCACAGCTTGTATGACTAAGGGGTTTAAGTAAGGGTATTGTAGGCTGCTTCTATTCTTTTTACGAGCTGGTTCTCTGCCTCTATTGCAAAAAAATAAATTCAGGAGAAGGGAGGTCTTAATTTGTTTGTGGCTTATTAGTTCATCAGTCCTCCTAATTAGATAGTTGATCACCCCTGCTGAGCCATCATTCATTGCCTGCTTCCATTTATCCTTGTTTGCCTTTATTTGATTGTCATAATTATTCTTCACAAAGTTTCTCAAATACCTTTGCTTGATTAATCTTTCTATTTCTTTCATTAGCTACCAGTAGTCATTAATATTATGTCCATGGGTGTTGTAGAACAAACAAAACTTACTTTTGCTCCTTTAATCTACTGGTTTTAATAAGGGCTGAGGGTAAACCCATCTACTGGTTTTAATAAGGGCTGAGGGTAAACCCAGATATCTTTGTCTTTCAATGATGTGAACACCTCGGCCGGACTTGCAATTAAAGGAGTCATTTTTGACAAATCTGGGGTATAGGATGCTCAACTTTTGTTGCTTTTTCCTCTCGTTGAATTCCTTTTGGTTCCTTCATCTTGTTTCTTTATTTTAACATCTCCTTTTGGGGCTCCCCCCATTTTATTCTTTTTGAAGACGAAGGCATTGTCTTGTCTTGACTAATGGCCATGGCCTTTTCCAGAGTAGTAGGCTCATGTCTACATAGTTCTTTAAAATAATCAGTGTGATTGGTGCCATTATATAATGCCTCCACTTCTCAAGCTTGATCCAGTTGAGTGATATTTAGGGCTTCTCTATTGAAGCAAGCTACAGTCTCTTAGGGACTCCCCCCTGTGTGATTGCTTCCCAACTTTGAGTTCATTTTTTCTATAAGAATGTTAGCTACAAAACTCTGCATGAAAATGGTAGCAAGCTAAACAAAATTAGAGATACTCTCTTTTTTAAACTATCAAACTACTTGGTTGCCACTCCTTATAATGAGCCTTGAAAAGCTCTTTATAGCACCTCATCACTCCTTGTTTGGAGTTTAACTGCATGTTTGTAATCCATTACATGGACTTTAGGATCTCTCTCTCCACTGTATTTTTTTAGGGGTAAAGGTTTGAACTTGCTAGGCATCTTGTATTCTTGGATGAACCTAGCAAAAGGAGACTTTAGCGTTATTTTAAGGCTTTATCCACCGACTTCCTCCCTATCTCCTCAGCGAGCTCATCTAGAAATTTTTTTTATTGTGTCCCTTATATCTTTTGTGTTTCTGTAATTAGCCACTTATTGTTCGTATCGACTTTTATTGTGAGATAAGGATTCAAAAGAACTTTGCTCATTCTCTCTACATCTTTTCTTATATCTTTTATCTCTCTGATCATTCCAATCTTGATCATCCCTCTCCCAAGTTCCTTGTCTCTTTAGGCTTCAACTTAGACTTAGACTTATGGTATGAGTGCTTCGCTCTTGGCTAGTAAAGTGTGTCCTTTTAGGTAAAAGGGCATCTTCCTCACCATAAAATGGCCCTCTGAGTTGGGATTTGTTTACTTAAGATCTTCTTCCTATGCTTCGTTCAATTCAATGACCCCTTTCTAGATCCTCTCTGGGTGATTGCTTGAAGTCTAACCTTCAGTTCAAGTCTCCTCCTTGTACTATTTCTATGTTAGCTAGAGTGTTAAGTATTGGAGTATTTTATGGTTTTGCATCACTGTCAATAATAGTTGCAATACAGACGTAGCTTCTAGTGTTATGACCATAGATTGATTATTACTCATTCTAGGAATGGTAGAGTTGATTTGTTGTAGTGCTGTATTGATGTTGGTACGTCCTGTGCGACCTATGATTGGAGTGAGTCTCATCCTGGTTATGAGTCTTCGAATGAGTTCAAATTATTTCTAGGGTCTCTAAGGAGATTTTCCTAATTGTCATGACTACTACCTACCATGATAGAGATTCTTGCAAAAACTATGAATGATTTTTAGGGATACAATTCAAATAATCATTCTCCATAGAAGACACCAATATAATCGAGCTAAACTAGACCAAACAAGGATTGATTGAATAAAGTGAATTACATTGGATTAAATGAAACTGAGTTGAATAAACTGAATATTCAAAGAAATTTATTGAGTGTGGTTTAGTTACAATATGGCTAAATCTGCCCTTGAGACTTTACAATTGAGGTATTTATAGATTACATATTTTTGCATTGTTCAGACAAGGATTCCAGTTCCAGTTTGGAATAGATGTTGGATTCAGCTTGTTTTACTAGTTCATTATGGATTTGTTATACACATAATGAATGGAGGCCTTGTTTAATGAACTGGGCTTTGCTGGGCCTTGTTTTCTTATTGGGCCTGGGTCCAGTTTGGCATATTTTATCCCTCATCAGTTATAAAATATAAATGCTAAAAGTTTGAGCATAAGATTAGGTTAATTTCACCCGATGGTCATTGTCCTCGAAGTATTCACTAATGCATATTATTATCATCGAACTCAATTTTATTATATAAATATCAGTTAAGTTCACTTAATGATCACTTAAATATCATTTAAAGTTGTTTCTCATTACAAGTTCTAACAGAAACATGACATGGTAAACTAATGAACAATTTTAATTTAAAAAATGCCACTTAAACTTCCTCAGCTTAGTTTTTATCTCTCCTTATGTGGGAAAATACGATGAAGGTCATGAGGTGAACTCTACAAAGTGACGATGGTGAATTCCTCCATAATGAGCATTCAAAATGTGTAACAAATGTGACTTTACTTTATGTCTTAAATTTTTAGAATCAAATTGATTGTAAATTAAAGAGGAAGGGATTAGCAACACTACTAGAAACTGTCAAATTAGCGACTAACTTTAGAGAGTAACATTATTGAATCTCCAATTAGCAATTAAGCATATAAGATGATAAAATATTGAAATTAAGGGATCAATTAGTGAGTAAAATGTCACCAAAATGACCGCCAAAAAAAGGTGGGACATTGAGCTAATAACTTTTAGTCACTAACTATAGACTAAATATCATCTAATTGGTATAAACATGAGACTGGAAAATGGAAGGAGAAATAAATCCGATGGCACGAAAGAGTTCAGTGACTATATATAATCGCTAATTAGAAACTAACATTAATCGCTAAACACATTCGCTTAAGTAAATGACAACCAATTTAGTTATTTTAATTTTATTTATTAGTTTAGTGACTATACTGTTTAGTTGCTAATATTTTAGTGTTAAAAGTCTAGTCTCCTTCCTCTCTCTCTATCTCTCTGTCTCTCTCTCTTTCTATGTGTGTGTGTGTGTGCAGTGCCGCTGCTTTCCTTTCCCCCCTCCCCAAATAAAAATAAAAAAAAAATTCCAACACAATAATTTGCTGCTAAGAGGAGGGTGCTTTCACCGCTAACTGACTATCAAGCATCAATTTGGTTCTTCACCAACGTCAATTTTGATTCTACAACCAATTTGGGCTTATTTCCTTTGTCGGATTTTTGTTGTACTCTC
>CANTUT010001199.1:0-45000 GCA_947687605.1 Reutealis trisperma
ATATATATATATATATATATATATTTCTATGATTCATCAGTCACAATCAAATGTTATATGCATCTATGCAATAATAGTGCATAATATATATATATATATATATATATATAATATATATATATTATATATATATATATATATTATATATATATATATATATATATATATATATATATATATATATATATATATATATATATATATATATATATACAATAAATGCATATGCATATGCAAACAGAATAACGTATTAGGGAGTATCACTCACCTAATTGACGATGTGTCTAACTGACTTTCCTTGGAAGTGCAACTCTTGGAACCAGGAAGATGCCATAACACCGTCACTGAACAACAAAGGATATTATCAGAATACGAATGACTCACATATCCAGATATAACTAAGAGACCAATGAGACTCTTGCCGAGATTTCGGCAGAACCACACTAAACTCAGATACCACCCAAATCAACACGAAACATAATACTTCTAAAACAACCTTAATAGTCAACACAATCTCAACAACCCCTCTTGGGTCCTCCTAACTCATACTCATCAATAGAACTCAACAATCACTTAAAAATTACAAACTAGAATCTGCTAAATGTAACATAAATCAATTAACAACTGAGATATAAGAGTTTCAGGTTTACCCTCATAGTTCCAATTGAATGAACATCGCGGATCACACTGGAATGAAAACCAGAGCTGGCAAAACTTCTCCTACGTGTCGCCGCCGAAGTGTCGCTGGCTGGCCACACGCCGTCGCTACCAGTGGCAGATCTAGGTGATCTTCATACCAAAATGTTCATCTCGAAGCCAGGATCTCAAAAATACCCGCCACTTGCCGCCACACACCGCCGTCTCACCGGAAAATGCCCTTAACCGTTCAGCTTCCACATCTTTGATCTTTGCTTCCGGCGAGCCTCAGGGGATGAGACAGGTACCAATTGAAAGCTCTCAAGGTGAGGAGTCGAATGGCACCTGTCTCACTTCGTTTGGCCACCAGAGTCGGCCAGAATCTGCTGATGAAGTTTTGGAGCCAACGGGGCTTCTCTCCTCGCATACGCCGCCGTCCGCCACCCGATCGGAATGCTGCCCGCCTCCCTTGAGGTCGCCGAACAATGAGCTAGCCACTAGAGGTGGCGATGCAGCCCATCGCCGACCGGACAGTGGTCCCCCAGCATGAACACCGTTCGCTCTCTCTCTCTTTCTCTCTCTCTCTCTCTCTCCTTCTCTTTTCTGTTTCTTCTTTCTTTCCTTTTTGGCATCCGACTGATTGGTCCACTAGGACCAATCAAGCTACTACTCTCACTTCTTAATTCTTCTAATCTTCATTTACAACTTAAACATAAGTATATATATAAAACAATAATAATAATAATAATAATAATAATAATAATAATAATAATAATAATAATAATAATAATAATAATAATAATAATAATAATAATAATAATAATAATAATAATAATAATAATAATAATAAAACCATAATTTACATAATAATAATTCAATTAACAAAACTTATTTATAATAATAGTAATTATAACAAAATCCCAACTTCTAGTAAAATATATAATTAACAATATAATTTAGATTAATCGAACATAATATTAATTAATATCAATATTAATATTCAAATATCAAAATATAATTTCTCCAAATACCTACTATAATGTTTTCATAAATAATTATAAATACTTTTTCAATGATATATACATATATAATATTTAAAGAGAGTTACCATTAATAATACATATTCAAATAGTATGAATATGTACAATTTAATAAAATATAACTTCAATTCTTGCTTTAATAAGAAAAATACTAAAATAATATATTTCCGTACAAAATAGGATTTTATAAAAATAATTGAAAATTCAAGGTATTACACCCTTCCCCCCTTAAGAAAATTCATCCTCAAGTTTTCAAATACAATACCTCTCAAATAAACTTCTCCACCATGCTTCCATTGCGCACTCTGACATACTATCTTAACAACAAATAACATATCAAGTTCAAGAGAACACATACTTCATAATATCATAAAAATTATAAATAAACCTCCAACATAATTTATTCCAATATCAATATCTAGTCTAACTAAACCTTAAACAATTCCTTAATAATTCCTTACTCCTAAATCTTGGTTTAATCTTAAATAAACTAATATAACTTTTTGATTTCACACTCAATCAATGGTAATCTTAAACATATCTTTTCCTTAAGTCCTTATTAAAACCAATTGTCATATGAAACTCCAACAAATAATTCTAAATTAATAACACTCTTTGATATTCCATAATTCCTTTCCGTACTCATAATTATTACTTAATTTATTATAACCTCAATAAATATTTTCATGTTTAATATTTCGCAAAAATTACAATTTCTATTATATATGATTATCAACAATAACTCCAATAATAATTCCCTTATTCATTTCACTCATCAATTAAAACATATCAAAACTTAACAATTCTTTTCGTAATCTTACTTGCTCTAGCTAATTTCTCCAATATATATATACTTTTCTCTTATCAACTTAAAAAAATCAGCACATACGTGTACACACTAATTGATATACAAAACCATTAATTCTAGAATTCATCTCAACATCCCTATTTTAACAAAGTCATCAAGAAATTTTGTTAACTCTAAAACATATCTCAGACTTACTATCTTTCTATAAAATACTTTGGTATCATGACTTAAACAGCTATTGCCTCGTAATCATATACAATTAACCCATAACATATTTTGTCTTTAAATTTCCACTAACATCTTATTATATTTCATATTTCTAATCATTCAATTTATCCACACAAAAATAGTGAATTCACTACTACCTCTGATATTCAATAAAATCTCTATGCAACTATTATGTCTTTACCAATCTATGTTATTCTAAGTTCATCTCAGCTTCAAACATATATACTTCATAAGTGCTCCCAATTAATAACTTCACTTTATTACATAATAAAATTCTTTTCCCCACCAAAATCATTAACTAATCTTTAATCATTCCCATAACACAGTATTAAATCTAATACTTCAAAATATTATCTCATCCCAAGGACTTAAATCCATTTTAGGTATGCTCAAAATCATTCAAATTTGCAAAGCTATTTAGAATCATTTGTGAGAATCAAAACATTTTCATTTTTATTTTAAAACTCAAGGTACTGTGTCCAAGGATGCTAAACAATGTGTAACCTTAATGCAATGATCAATGAGGGACATGATGTATGAATAATGACTGATGATGGTCTAATGCCTGACTCAACGTATATAGACAGACAAACACACTAAACACAAGTACAAAGTCTCAAAATAATAAACTCTGGAAACTATTTTTAAAATTATACTTTGAAATCGGTTATCATCTTTAAACTCGTTTAAAACATCCCTTTTCAAACCATTTAAAATTTTGAATTAAATCATTTTATACCCTTCTAGATTAAGTTCCGGGGGATCCTCAAATTCAGAATTCATACAGCCTTAACATCTTATCACTTTATAAAAGCTCAAATCATTGCACTCTGATCATATTCTACTCATCCAAAGACTTTCACCACTATAGAATTTTTTTTCTAATACCACACATACATATGTCCTTTTTCCCATAATCACAACTCTAAGAAGATCATCAAATTCATCATATCATACAAACATACAACAAACACAATGACATAATTAATATCAATACTCATTGTAACACCATGTTTACGGTGAATTAGAAGCAAAAGAAACTCAAGAAGACAAATAGGAATTTTATTCTTCGCATGTTACAGAAATAAGGACCCACAACACTGAATATACTAGAGGTCACAAGATCTCTGCTCTGATACCATCTTTGTCATGCTCCGAACCCAAGGGCACATGACCGGCACTAGGACACGGGACATGCATGTGGCTACCAGTGCCCGTAGTAAGCCTGACCTCACACAACCCAACAAACCATCTCACAATAGGGCTATGGGCCCATACAAGTTAAGCAGATCCAATCCAACATCAATTTAAAACAAAGCCATGCTTGGCTAATAACTCAATAATCTCATAAATATAATATCATTTATCATACAACTGGATTCTGCTTAACAAACAATATCTCAGCTTGAAATATACAACTCATCTGAATAATAAACAATATACAAGTAAAAGATGTAATATTGCAGAGTTCTATAACTATGATACAATTATACATATTATATACATAACTCAGTACTTATATACAACATACTACCGAAGGGCAATTGGCAGTTCTACTCAGTTTACAATTCCTTCACCAGCTCAATCTCCAACCTGAAAAATAATAAGTTAACAGGAATGAGTGTTCGACTCAATGAATGATACCAGCTAATACATTAAACTAGTGTCCTACAGACAGGTTTCTAATGATCATGCTATGCACTATGTTACATAGACAGCCAGATCACACAAACAAGCAAGGATGAGATACAGTCCATAGTACCACACTAATAACCAATGTGGGGAGCCAATCCCCCTATCTTGGCTCTCTCAATCCAATAATCTGTCTCTTATGTCCAATGGGCCCGACCGTCATTGGTCTGTACCAAGTAGCCCTGACTCGACTGATAGTAGCCTTGGCGATGAGCAGGCTCGGCCAGTATCTACCAGTCATAGCTCATCTTCTCATATCCATCACAATCACAATCATAACCAAAATCACAATCATACCTATGATCCTAGGTGGTACTGTATCCTCCTGATCTCCATCCTTCAACCACTAGAATATCGATTCATCAGTCACAATCAAATGTTATATGCATTTATGCAATAATAGTGCATAATATACATACATACATACATACATACATACATACATACATACATACATATATATATATATATATATATATATATATATATATATATATATATATATATATATATATATATATATATATATATATATATATATATATATATATATATATATATATATATATGCAAACAAAATAACGTATTAGGGAGTATCACTCATCTAATTGACGACTCGTCTGACTGACTTCCCTCGGAAGTCCAACTCTGGGAACTAGGAAGACGCTAGAACACTGATACTAAACAATAAAGGATATTATCAGAATACGAATGATTCACATATCCAGACATAATATACATACATACATACATACATACATACATACATACATACATACATACATATATATATATATATATATATATATATATATATATATATATATATATATATATATATATATATATATATATATATATATATATATATATATATATATATATATATATATATATATATATATATATATATATATATATATATATATATATATATGCAAACAAAATAACGTATTAGGGAGTATCACTCATCTAATTGACGACTCGTCTGACTGACTTCCCTCGGAAGTCCAACTCTGGGAACTAGGAAGACGCTAGAACACTGATACTAAACAATAAAGGATATTATCAGAATACGAATGATTCACATATCCAGACATAACTAAGAGACCAATGAGACTCTTGCTGAGATTTCGGCAGAACCACACTAAACTCAAATATCACCCAAATCAACAGGAAACATAATACTTCTAAAACACTCTTGACAGTCAACACAATCTCAGTGACCCCTCCTAGGTCCTCCCAACTTGTACTCATCAATAAAACTTAACAACCACTTAACAATTACAAACTAAAATCTGCTAAACGTAATATAAATCAATTAACAACTGAGATATAAGAGTTTCGGGTTTACCCTCACAATTCCAATCGAGCGAATATCGCGGGTCACACTGGAATGAAAACCAGAGCTGGCAAACCTCTCCCACACTCCACTACCAGAGTGTCGCCGGTTAGCCATGCTCCGCCATTGCCGGTGGAGGATCTGGGCGATCTTCATGCCAAAATGTTTGGCTCAAAGCCAGGATCCCAAAAATAGCCACCACACACCACCATCTCGCCGGAAAATGCCCTCAACTATTTGGCTTCCACATCTTCGATCTCTGCTTTTTGCGAGCCTTAGGGGACAAGACAGGTACCAATCGAAAGCTCTCGAGGTGAGGAGTCGACCGGCACCAGTCTCGCTTCGTTTGCACGAGACAGGTACCAATCGAAATCTACTGATGAAGTTTCGGCGCCGGCAGCGCTTCTCTCCTCGCGTACACCGCCGTCCGCCACCCGATCAGAGTGTTGCCGTCTCCCTTGAGGTCGTCGGACAGTGGGCTAGCCACTGGAGGTGGCGGTGCAGCCCACTGCCGATCGGATGGTGGTCCCCCAGCATGAACACCGCTCACTCACTCTCTCTCTTACTCTTTCTCTCTCTCTCTCCTTCTCTTTTCTGTTTCTTCTTTCTTTCCTTTTTGGCAGCCGGCTGATTGGTCCACTAGGACCAATCAAGCTATTGGTCTCACTTCTTAATTCTTCTAATCTTCATTTACAACTTAAACATAATAATAATAATAATAATAATAATAATAATAATAATAATAATAATAATAATAATAATAATAATAATAATTCAATTAACAAAACTTATTTATAATAATAGTAATTATAACAAAATCCCAATGTTTGGTAAATTATATAATTAACAATATAATTTAGATTAATCGAACATAATATTAATTAATATCAATATTAATATTCAAATATTAAAATATAATTTCTCCAAATACCCACTATAATATTTTCATAAATAATTATAAATACTTTTTCAATGATATATACATATATAATATTTAAAGAGAGTTACCATTAATAGTACATATTCAAATAGTATGAATATATATAATTTAATAAAATATAACTTCAATTCTTGCTTTAATAAGAAAAATACTAAAATAATATATTTCCGTACAAAATAGGATTTTATAAAGTATTAAAACTAGTTTCTTCATGATCTAGAATTTAAAATATAGATAATTATTAATTCAATTAGTTCTTTAAGAATTATAAATAATACTAGTTTCTTCAGGAATTAGAATTTAGAATATGGTACTAGTTTTTCGAGAACTATAAATAATACTAGTTTCTTCAAGAACTAAAATTTAAAATATAGTGCTAGTTTTTCAGGAACTAGAATTTGATTAATATCAAATAATATCTCTATAAAAGAAATTATAAATAGTTGTAAAAAAAATGATAATATATAGTAAATATACTCATTTTATGCATATATTAAATTATATGCTAAAAGAATTTGAACTGTAAATTACATACATATAACGATTTCATAATATGCTAAATATCCTCGTTTTATATTAAAATAAATAAAACTTAATAATATCAAATTTGTAAAACCAAAATGATTTCATGTTTATAATCGATATTCAAACTCAATTCTATAGAAAATAGAAATAAAAGAAAACTGTTTGCAATGCCCATATCAAAAAGGCATAAAAATATATATATATTTAATTTCATTGACACAATAAGATAAATATATCTCAAATATATATGCGTATTAAGCCATGAGTAAATGTCTTTTTGAGAACATATATGATTCATATGTCATTCGAAATGAGAAAAAAATACCTTGAAAAAGCTTAAAAAAATGGTAAAACAAATTCATACTGATAACGTGTTATAAATATAATGGATAAAAATAAAAACAAAGAATATAGAGAAGAAAATTATTTTTCTAGATTTTCTATTAAATAGTATTAGACTTTTTATATAGAGTACATAACAGAAAAAAAAAAGAAAGTTTTTCTAATAAGGAAAATACAATCAATATTAATATGGAAACTAAAGTATTCATATATATGGAAAGACATCAATCAAATCCTATAATATATTATAACAGGTCTTAATTTTTTCAAATAATACATGTTTATCTTTAAAAGTCGTATAATTTTTAAAAAGTTAAGTAAAGAAATTTTGTGGGAAATAAGTGCTTTTTCAAATATGGAAATAGAATTATTTAATTAATTACTTGTCTTTTTTTTTTTTTTTTAAATACTAAGAAGGAGGAATACTTCATAAAAATACAATATGCTACAATAAGGGGTAATCTTCCCTTTTAATATTTCTTATCAAATTAGTAACAACTATTTATAATTTAGAGGATTCAAACCTAAGATCTCCAACTTATAACCGGTCTCAAGAGTTGGCCAGCTAGGCTGCCACCTAGGATCTCTCCAATGAGGGGCCTCATATTTTTATTCTTGAGCATGTAATTTTTTTTAATTTTTAATAAAAAATAATTTACCAAATTAAAATTTATATTACAGTCCTACTGTATTTTAAAAAAAAATTATAATCTAACTAACATTTTTTTAAGAAAAATTCATAATGGTGCTCGTTGAAATTTTATTTTAATTATATATTTTACTAAAATCTCTCAATAAATCATATATATCATATAAATATAAATAAATTATAGGATTAACTTAACAAGTAAATATTCTAATAATCATATGCACATTATTATAAAAAAATAATATTTTTGAAATTATTACATTATTTTCAATATTTGTTGAGAATAACATTTTCATTTTTTATTTAATTAATTAACTTTATTGATAATAATAATAAAAAAAAAGTTTGCTTCTGAAATAAAATTAAGTAGAATATAAAAATTAAAAGAAAGTTCATTTTATAACATGTACAAATGAAAAATTTTATTATGATAATTTCCCATATAAAATATTTTGTATTTATTTAATAAAATTTTTATTCTTATATTTTTCTAAAAAGTAAAACATATAGACAACAATATTTTCAAGAATTAAAAATATTAATAATAAAAAATATTATATTATATTTAACTTCTAATTATATTGCATTTTAAATTTATTAAATTTACTGGATTTTATATTTATTAAATAAATATTTATATAGAAGGATGGATTATACATGGCCTCTAAAATGCTAGAGCCTGCTCTGCTCCCACTTCTCACTCTTTTAAAAGAGATGAGAAAATCAGCTAGATCATACCTAATTAGTGTAAAAAAATTATTATTTAATGGTAATCAATAAGATAAATATAGTATTTTAAGTATTTCAAGGAATAGAATTATCAATTAAAATAATAAAATTTATGAGTAAAAATCATTTGAGAGATGCTAATATTGGAACCCAAAACAAATTTATGGGTAAAATGTACCAAAAATCATTAAATTTTTAGTGATTTTCTGTTTTGCTCAATAAATATTAATTTATTATAAAAGTGTCACTAACTTGTAATTTTTTTTTTTACCAACTAGTCACTAAGCCAATTTCAATGAAGAACTCACAAAAAACTAACATGGTATTCCATATCATCTGCAAATGCTAACTAAGCTAGACACGTTATCTTGCCATGTCATATTATTAAATTGCATGTAAAGTCACTAAAATTTATACTTTTTTCTAATTTGGTCATTAACCTTCAATTTTTTCAATTTGATTACTAAGCTTTAATTTATTTTTTTTTCATATGAAAGTCACAAAGACAAATTCGATACATCTAAAGATGATTTTTATCATTTTCGGCCATACTTTTGAGAGTTTTTAGTATCATTTAACTCTCCGCATCTGATGCTTTACTTCAATACATGTTTCATCACTTAATGTTGAACGGAGATGGAGATCAGAAAATGAAACTATTGAAATTTTTTGCCATTTTTGGCGAAAAAGAGGAGAGTGAGGCAAGTGACTCATATTTTTATATTCTTGATATCGAGATGAGTTTATTGAAGTCAATTTCAATGAGTTTTTTATCGAATTTGCGTCTTTTGTGACTCACATGTATAAAAAAAAATTAAATCTTAATTATTAAATTATAAGAAATCAAAAGTTAGTGATCAAATTAAATTAGTGACTTTGCACGTAATTTTAATAATCTAACATGAAAAACTAACCTGTGCAATTTAATCGATATTTACAAGTAATGTAAAATACTACGTTAGATTTTCGGTGAGTTTTTTATCATAATTAACTTAGTGATTTGCCAGAAAACTAAAAAGTTAATAAAATTTTTGTAATAAATTAATTTTTAATAAGTAAAATAAAAAATACTAAAAATATTTGGTACGTTTTATCCTAAACTTAAAATAAAAAACATCAAAATTAGACATTCCTGCCGGCGATTGGATGTTTGAGACAGAGTCACAAAGGCCGTACACGCGAGACAACGTCGGTGAAGCCAAATTCAGTTGAAATAACCGATGGATTTGGCTTTTTTCTTTGTTTTTTTACGTGCGTGTTCTTTAATTATTGGGGAAGGATTTTGAATTTAAATTTATTATTCAAATTATATATGTGTTTAGTGTTAGATTATATTTAAATATGTGAATGAATTAAATTTTTTATTTATCAAATAAAAATAATTTTAATTTTAATAATAACAATGAGTTGGTTGGTCGCACAGACTTTGGAAAAAAAAAAAAAAAATGTTGGTCGCATAGAAGCTACTAAGCTAGAGAGAGAGAGAGAGAGTGAGTTTAATTTCAATAATAACAGTGAGTTGATCACATAGAAGCTAGAGAGAGAGAGAGAGAGAGAGAGAGAGAGAGGAAAAAAAAAAAATCACATGAAAGGATGATGGCTGCTTTGCTTGCATGTGACGTTGATGAACAAAAGCTTTAAACATTTCCAGCAATTTCGTTGCACAACTATCTTTCCCTCGCTTCATATATATATATATATATATATATATATATATATATATATATAAGGTAAATGTTGATTATCTGTAAATCATTTTCTTCTTCATCACCGTCATGATCATTACTTCAATTAGATGATTTATTGAATTTTATTTACATAATTTCTACATATATCTACATCAATGTATAATCAATAGGGAAGCTTATTTTTTTAGATTGACTTTTGTTCCTTATGTTGGGAATATATTGAGGATTAAGTCTTCGTTTAGAAAAATCCATTTGAATAAATTCAATTCAATTCTATGAATAGACTTGAATTGAAAAGTTGTTCTAAATATTGTGTATATAAATAATGAATTCATTTTATTCAACTTTTTTTAATTATTTATATTTAATTAATAATAACTAATAGTATTAAAATTTTAGAAGATTATGATATCTGTTTATAAAAATTGACGATAAACTAAATTTTATTTAAATTTAATTTTTTAAATAACATATTTTTATTTGATTTAGTTTGAAATAATTTATTTTCTACTAGAATATAAAGTATCTCATTCTAAACATTAAAATTGAAAAAATATAATTAATTTGAATTGAATTCTTGCAAATCTGATATTCCAGACAAGGATTAGAGTTGAATAAATTGCAATATGCACCTCTTTAAACTTATCACAACTTTTTGCATCAATTTTTCAAGCTATATTTTTTTTATTTTTATTAATTTTATTCTAATTTCAAAAGTTTGTGTTAAGTTTACCCCAAGTTAAAATTGAAAGAAAATCTTCATTATTGTATTATCTATATACTATACAGTAAGGGAGAAATTTAGATAATTTTAGAATGAGTTGAGAAGTTAGATAATTAATTTTATAATTTTTTTAGTAATTTTTTAAAATTATGATATAAAAAATTGATGCAATTAGTTGTTTAAAAATCTCTCACATATATTAGCTAATTATAATTATTATATAATAATCGCATACTTAAATTGCAAAAATAAGTGTGTGTATATATATAAATATATATATATGTTTTGAGTTTCCCAACTTATACATGGAACAATTTAATTTTAATTATGCTTTTAATTAATAATAATTTAATTAAATCAATATAACTTTTAAGTTTCTTTAAATAAATGAAATTTAATATTTCAAAAAAAAAAAAATATCAACTCATATGATTTTAGATTCAACGTAACTTACCATAAAAAAAAATGATAATAAAGTAAACTATTTTAGTAATGGATTTTTTATCAAAAGACTGTAAAATATGGAACTTTTGATGTTCGGATAGTTTAGGTACAAATTTTTAACTTCTATCTTATGGGTTTATTTTTGCATTAATAATCATTAATTCTTTTTATCTCATTGAGTTTTTAATATATTTAAAACTAATTACTTACAATAAATATTGTACGATTCAGAAAACCAAATGTATTTGTAATACTTAATATTTTATTGTTTGTTATATATTTTTTTAAGATAATAAATATTAAATATAAATTATAAAAAAATCTCTGTGAAACGCTGGCTTGCATTCTACTTTATTAGAAGCCAAAAGATTAAATTAACTCTTAAGTTTATTGTACTAAATTGTTAATTTAGTTTTCAAATTTCAATTTATTATACTAAATTGTCAATTTATCGGACCATTTAACTTGCACAAATTCATTATTTGAGTAATTACTTTCATTACTTGTAGTTTAGCAAATTCTTAAAATTGGAAATTGCAATTAACTTTAATGGAAATTTACAAACTAAATTGATAATATAGCATAATATGTTCAAAAGCTAATTATAATTTTTTGTTCTAATATTAATAAGAAAATAAGGTTAATTTATTTTCAATTTTAATTTATAGTATCTGCAATTAAATCAACACTAACATCAATGATATAAGCAACTTTCCCAATAAATAAATAAATAAACAAATATAACTTAATAATCTTATATTAATTGTTGGAAAATCTCAAATTAAATAAAGAGAAAATATGTGGGTCTATTTAGATAATTATAGTCATTTGGTATCACCTATTTTTTAGAAATGATTGAATATATAAAATTTGAAACAATTTATATTTTTATGCTTTTATATTTGAAATTCAAATTCAAATTTACTATAATTTCAAATAATCATTTATTCAAACAAACTATAAATAGATTCTAGGACTTTGCCACTTGTAAGTCTACTATGTACAAGCATATGAATTTTAATATTAATTGCTTTAATATTTTTGTTTTCAGGGAAAATTCCTTTATGTACATGTTCTAGTAGTTCTATAATTATTTAATAGGATCATGTTGTTGTAGTATTGGAGAATTCATGCGGTGATCCCTCCACTAAGCTTGAGATTTGAGATGCAGAGCTCCTCATCTTCGCCGCATTCTTTAGCTTTATTCTTTTTCCTTGGTGCAATAGTTGTTATCATTATATTGCTAATTCTTCTCCTAGTCTTTTGGAAAATTTTCAAATCTACACAAGTGGTGGAATTTATATCAAGAAGAAACAAAAGGCAGAAAGGTACTAGTAAAAGTTTTGTTGCTTTATATATATATAAATGAGTACTAACTATTACCTACTTATAAACTCAATATCAGAATAAAGATGTTCATTGATCGGATTCAAATTTAGAAAATGTTAAATTTTTTAAAAGTCAGCCCATCCAATCGATAATTTCCTTTATAAACTAATATCCGAAATTCGAACAACAAACTTGTCTATATAAAAACAATAAAATAATATGAGGAACTCTAACACACATATGACATATATATAATTCCTAATATTTTATAGTAATTGCAGGTTCTACTGATTTGTGGAGTGGGAACCTTCGAACGATAACCTACTTTGACTTTCAAATATTGAAGAAAGCAACTAAAAATTTTCAAGCAAGTAATCTTCTCGGAAGAGGTGGATTTGGACCTATTTATCGGGTATGCATGCATATGTTCAATCGAAAACTAATGTACATTTTGTCTGTTTAAATTGTTTAATTATAAAATTAGTTAATATGATGTTTATTGTTGGCATTTCACAAGGAAAGTTAAGTGATGGTAGAATGGTTGCAGTTAAAATGTTGTCTCTTGACAAATCTCAACAAGGAGAATCAGAATTTCTTTCAGAAGTGAGGATGATCACAAGCATCCAACACAAGAACTTGGTTCGTCTTTTAGGGTGTTGCTCCGATGGACCCCAACGACTACTCGTCTATGAATACATGAAGAATAGGAGCCTAGATCTCATAATATATGGTATCATCTCTCACTAATTCTTTTTAACATGCAATCCACAATATAATGGTCGTGATTTCTCTTATGCAGGAAATAGTGATCAATTTTTGGATTGGAACACAAGGTTCCAAATAATTTTAGGGATTGCTCGAGGACTTCAATACCTACACGAGGATTCACATCTAAGAATTGTTCATAGAGATATTAAAGCCAGCAACATTCTTCTTGATGATAAATTTCAACCTAGAATTGGAGATTTTGGTCTAGCTAGGTTCTTCCCAGAAGACCAAGATTACCTTAGCACTACATTTGCTGGAACTTTGTAAGTTTTTAATTATTGCACAAGTAACAATTATGGAAATTGTTTGGTATAGATGATGTCGGGAAATTATCAAATTGCACTGGGTGCGTGAAGATATTAGTTTATTTTACATCTATAAATACATGAGATTCAATTGAATTTATTGGAAATGGATGCTACATTTATGTGAATAATGATGCATTATACTCCTTGCACTCAATAATTTAAAAAATTGTTATATATAATATAAAATATATTTAAAATTATATAAAATTTTTAATATTTGACTAAGCTTACAAGCCACTCGAGTCGAGTATTATAATACTCAAATTTAGCTTGACTCATCTATATCTTTAATTGGAATTGTTTCTAAGTTGAAAAATCTCGAGTTCTAGTCCTAGTTAGAGCCAAATTAATAATAACTAATTAGAGTCGTCTCTAAGTTGAAAATCTCGAGTTCTAATCCCCGTCGGAGCTAAATTAATAATAATAAAAAATTATAGCTAAAAAAATTCAATTCTTTTGAGTTACAAAAATGATTGATTTTGCACGTCTAGGCATACCCTAGTAACAAGTTTGAACAATAAGCCAAATTTAATTCCCCCTTCTCTAATGCTTAAAAAAAAAGAGTTATTTTGAAAAAAACGAAATCATGCTAAAATAGAAAAATTTTGCAAGAATTCAATTCATTTAATGAATTCTATTACTAAAAATTCAAAATGTACTAATTATTAAATATTACTCTTTCTATAGAAAGGTTAAATAGAAAATATATGTATATACTTTTTTAGTTATTCTAACCATAGAAATCCAATGAATTCAATCACTTTAAAATTTATTCCAAACACATAAATTATATCATTAATTAAATTGAATTCTATTAATAAAATTTAATTGAATTGAATGTTTGTAGATGATTTATTTCAGATTGCATCTTAAAGAAGTTAAGTAATTTTGAAGAAGGATATAATGGATAAATATTTTGAAGATGGGTATAGTAATTTTGGTTAACTGGAATAATAAAATTGGAGTAGAAATAAAATATTTATTCCAAAATCTGTATTGTTTGGTAAATCGGAATAAGAACAATTGGAATAAAAGGCCCGAAATAAAATTAAAATATTTCTAGATTTTTATTCTTGAGAGGGGACATAGGAATTAGTGGGAATATAAAATATGAGAATAAAAATTTAGATGCAGGAATAAAATATACTGTGATAATTTTATTACCATTCCCATATTTTGGTTACCAATTACAATATGCAAATTTATATTCCAATTCCTATTCTCATAGTCTCATTTCAATTGAATTATTTTTAATCTCATTCCTACATAGTGGTAATCAAACGCACACTTATAGTCAATGGTCTTTGAACTATACAATGGAAATAGTCACACAACATTAATTTGTCGACATTCCTTTACTAAATTTTAATTTTGTTAGCCATATTAACAATAGATATTACCAACTGTATAAATCCAATATATGTTGTGTGTTTGTCAGAGGTTACACGGCCCCTGAGTATACCATTAGAGGAGAATTATCTGAAAAAGCAGACATCTATAGCTATGGAGTGCTTGTGCTTGAAATTATCAGCTGCAGGAAAAACACAGATCTTACTTTAACATCAGAAATGCAATACCTCCCTGAATATGTATGATGTTGCAGCTGCCTTAATTAATTAATTACATTGAGTGAATTAAATAAATTAATGGTTTAATTAATATTCTTATAATTAAATTATCTTAATTTGCAGGCATGGAAATTGTATGAGAGGTCTAGTGTAATTGATTTGGTTGATCCAACGATGCGAGGACATGGATTTTTGGAGAAAGATGTATTCCAAGTAATTCGAGTAGCTTTATTCTGCCTTCAACCTAATGCTAATTTGCGACCTCCCATGTCAGAGATTGTAGCCATGTTAACTTGCAGAGTTGAAATGGCTGGCACACCTATTAAGCCTGCTTTCTTGGACAGAAGACGGAAAAGAGAAAACCTTTCTTGGGATAAAATATCTGAGGTTTTCCCTTCTCCTTTGCCGAGTGAATCTCCTCCATAACCTCGACAACCAAAGTGAGCTTCATTCATGCTTTTTTTGGGAACATTAATTTGAAACTTGAAGATTTTGTTTCATATATAAATATTTCTCTACCATTTCAAACATTGAATACGGCCTTTTCTAGAAACGTCATAATATAATATAGAGAAGAGAAATGAAGTTTTTTTTTAGGATGCACTTGATTTACAAATAAATATGGATTTATAATCATCAATTCGCTTATTTTTAATTTTGGCTGTTAGCTAAGATAATTATTGGTAAATCGATAAGTTAATCAGCTGATTTAAAATATTAAAATATTAAAATTTAAAAATAAAAAAGAAGAAAAAAAAAAGATCATTGATGGATTTCTTCATGAAATCCTGGTCTAGGTATCAAAAAATAAAAATAATAATAATAATCTCTAAACCTAACTTCCGATGATTTGAAAGTACAAGGCAAGAAGTTTTTATCTCCTCCTTCATTGAATGTCTTTGGCAAAACATTTGAAGGTGAAAATTAATTAGTAGGGATGTTGGCAAGGCTACTACTGGCCTCAAATCTCCATGGCTGATGCAAGCAAACGCCATTCTGCCATGGTCGAGCATCCTCGCTGGCAAAGCTAGCCTTGATCTCAACCTTGTTGATATTGTCGAACACTAACACTATTTCTCTTTTGTTAGGATTAAGACTCAAAATCCTAATGAGATTGAGAAGAAAACCTTTTTCTAATTTGTGTGTGAGAAATATTCCTCAATTGAGCGGAAGATTATTTCCTTTGTAGAGTAGAATTCTTATTTTAATATTGTTTTTAATTGGATGATAATTCTTATTGAGTTAGAATTGATAGCGGGTAACATTATAAATAGAAATATTATAAGAGAGGTGATTTAGCTATTGCCTAACAATTGAATTGGGACTTTTACTCAGTAATTGAGTTGGGATTTTCGCCCATTGAATGTTATATTAAATGCATGGATAGAGTACCTTTGTGATGTATGATGATATTATGAGAGGGTTTGCAATTTTGTTTGTACAAAAATTATAATATGTTGATTTAATAGAATATTCTTTCGAGGAACCATGGATGTATTTCTATTAAGAGACTAAACTATATAAAATTTGTTTATTTTGTTTTTTTCTTTTCTTATCGTTGCACTTATAACTCTGATTTTCCTTAACAACTAGTATTAGAGTTATTGGTTCTTGTTTTGGGGTTCAAGGTTATTTTAGAAAAGGGAAAATATTAAAAATTAAGAAAATGATGAATGGTGAAGAAACATCAATTGAGAGACATTAGAAAGTGTGAATCCTCAATTTTACACCCTCATCATCCAATTGCAGTCTTAGCACTTACTGAGTTTAACGCGTTATGCATAGCTATTATGGTGGTCCCGCTAACCGATTAGCGGGCGGGAGTTTAGGAGCAGCGCACTTGAAAGAAAATTTTTTTAGCCTTTGATTATGTTGCCACTGGACATCCAAATTTCCTAAACTCCAAACTACCAACCAATCTCTAAAAAAAAAAAAAAAAAAGAGGTGCGCCGCCCAGAACCCTGGAGGCCTTCCCCAAAGGCCCGGTGGCACCACCAGCCCCTCCGATGGGGCGGTCCCCACTACCCTTTTTGCAGTTCCCAAAATGCCCCTAATATGATTTTTCAGCATTTTTTCAGCCCTATCCTTTTAGTCTTTTCACTTTTTCACTTCCTAAACTACCCTCACCCGCTTCTCCTATAAATACCTCCCCATTTTCTCCATTTCAACAAACCTCCAAAGTTGATATAGATAGTTATCTATAAACTTTTCTTCTGCTTCTCTCTCCAATCACTCTCTAATTAATTAATTAATCTTTTTAATTAATTAATTACCTCACCTTAATCAAGTTAATTAATCTTTTTAATTAACTAAAACTATTTTTTAATTAAAATTAATCACTCAATTAATTAATTAATCTTTTTAATTAATTAATTAATCACTTTTTTCCAAAACCAAATTAATTTTTGTTCTCAATCCACCTTTTATCCAAATTAATTAAGTAATCTTTTTAATTAATTAATCCATCCACCCTATTCATCATATTAATTAATCCTTTTAATTAATTAATTAATCCTCCAAAATTAACCATTTTCTTAACTCACCTTTCGCCCAAATTAATTAATTAATCCATCCACCATTTTCATCATATTAATTAGTTAATTAATCATTTTAATTAATTAATTAATCTCCCAATCAATTCAATTACTTTGTCTCGATAAAATGGAATTTCGGTCTGGTAAAACCCTCCACCTGCTAAAAGTAAAGGTATTAGCCTTTTTTCTTCACTATCAAAACACTTAAACCAAAATTAATCTGATCAATTTCTAAACCACTCCACTTAATTGTGGAATAAACAACGTGGGTTTTGATCATCCTTTAATGGGGTACGTAGGCACATTTAGAATCTAAATTCAAACCTCAAATCCAAATTTTTATCAATCTCTTTTTCCCTTTTTAATTTGTGAATATTTTATTTTAATTTTCACCTTGCACTCATGTCATATTCATGCATCTTATTCACAAATTATCATCTTATAATATTTGTCATTCATGAAATCAAATTTTCAAAGTCAAATTAAACTTAAGAGCCAAATTTTGATTATTTAAAACAAAAAACCTAGTCCCTGAGCTCAACATGGTTTGAGACTAGTGATTTTATCCATGGGCAAATTGAAGTAGAAAATTAATAAATTGGAGTCAAATTGGATTTTTCCTTAGTTTTCCCATTTAAAAATAAATTAGGGTAGCGACTTCCAAAATCATTTTCAAAATCAACCAAATCCGAACCCGAGGGTTCCATCATGAGTTTAAACCCGAATGAGCATCCTAGTTCCCTCTAATGGACTAGACCGGTGCTCGGGCTAGGCCTTATAGCAAGGTAGAGTATCGCTGCTCAAAATTGGAAGAATATTTGAAGAGTTTAAAGAAATTGCAAGAGAAGATGAAGGGCAAACTGGAAATTGATGATGAAGATGATTCCTCAACTAATGTGTTAGGATGATGAGTTGTAAAAGTGTATAAGAAGTTCTTATTAAAGTGAAGCTCTAAAATCAAGCAAGCATGAATGTTTGATACTTTAACACTTCTAAGCTTTTGAAGATTGTATGATTGAGGCAAGATGGAGATTGTCGGAATTTTTGAAAATTGCAAGATTATGAGATTTTGAATCATCAAGATTTTTAGAATTATGAATCAAAATCCTAAGGGGACTTGGAAAAAACCTTTTACTATTTTGCATGTGAGAAACATTTCTCAATTGAGTGGGCGATTATCTCCTTTCTATATTAAAATTTTTATTTTAATATTATTCCTAATTGGGTGAAGATTCTTATTTAGTTGGGATTGATAGTAGACAACATTATAAATATAAGTATTATGGAAGAATTTATTCAGCTCTTGCCCAATAGTTAAACTGGGGCTTCTACTTAATATTTGAGCTAGGACTTTTGCCGATTGATGGAGTGTTACACAAAGTGTATGGGTATAGTACCTCTATGATGTGTTATGACATTATCTCTGTCTTAGCAATTTTGTCCATTCAAAAATTGTAATATGTTAATTTAATAGAATATCCCTTTAAGGAACCGTGGATGTAGGTCAATTAAGAGACTAAATCACGTAAAATTTATTTATGTTGATTTTCTGTTTTCCTATCGCTACGCTTATAACACTGATTTTCCCTAACATCTTAAATTTTGCTCCTCTTCTCTTACTTTGCTGTTACAATCAAGAAAATAAAAAATGGAAGAGTTTCAGAGAGAACAGTGAAATAGAAGAAAAGTGGAGAATTTAGAGGGAAGAATAGTGGTATTTTTATATGATTTTGATAGCAATTAGCCTTCACCCTCATTAAAAATAAGGTATTTTTTGTTAGATGAGTTGATAGCTACTGCTATAGAGGAAGGGATCGATACAGAGGAGCAGGGTCGGCTTGAGAAAACAAATTTGATTTTTCTCTCCATTACCTTTATTGTGGACATTTGTAATAGTCTATTTTAGATTGGATTTATAAAGTTTATGAGCTATTATAATAATTCTTGTAGGAGGCTTTGTAAAAATAGTGCACTTTGCTATTGAAAATTCAAATTCATTTTTAGGTTATGTTCAAGTGGAGATGATTGATTGCTGGCTATTTTCAATTAACCGATTTCATAGTTTGTTGTACTCCCTCTAGCATTTGATTTGCATTGGTTTACATCTCTAAGAACCATTAGTCAGAGATAACTTTTGGTTATTCCAATGGGTATATAATTTCAAAGCATTATTTCCTTTATCAATGGTGCAAATTTGGAATTTGAAACTATTGGTTATTGCCATTGATTTGACTTATTAACCTGGGATCTTAGCTAAAATTATCTTAAATTATGTACCCCAACCGAGAAATTAATTATTTTTTCAACGAGGGTTAAAAGTTGGCAGAGGCAGACTAGAATAAAATGGTACAAGCAGCAATGTGATAATGTTAACCCAACTTTCTTCAACATGAAATTCACCAGGTAAATTGCTATGGGGGTCACTAAACTATAGAGTTTGTATCAAATTGACCATTAACCCTTTTTTCATCTTAGATGCATCACTAACTTTTTAAAATTGTATCAATATATAATCACCTAATCATATTGAAGATAAATTTCTACTGGTATGCTGATGTGTCATGCCATGTCAACATATTAAACATATCAACATGAAACATCATCACTGTATCAGTGCCACATTATCTATTATTGTCTCGTAATATGTCAGGCCACTTACTACTATGGAGGACACTAAACTATGGGGTTGTATCAAATTGATCACTAACCTTTATAGTATGAATAAGGATCATTTTGTAATTGCCATTTGGGATCAAAATATAATTTCAATTTTTTAAAACTATGTTGTTTTGGTTATAGTTTTATTTTCCCTTTTAATCCTAAGTATATATTCATCTTTAACTTCATTTTCATTCATCTTAGTTCTAAAGAAATTTTTAGATAGAATGAGAGAGAGGGCAAATGGCACAGGTGAGAAACGGTGGTAGAGGGACTTCTACCATGTGTGGGCACCCATTGGTTACTATAACAACTCATAGAGGCCTCTTTCCACTGAAGCTAGGCCCTTCTTTCCTTTTTTATTTTTGCTTTTCTTAGTTGTTCTCTGTCTACATTCTGTATCACTTAGGTCTATAAATTCTTTTTTGTTCCTTGTGATTCTTAGTTTGGATTTGACATGTGTGAACCCTCAAAATTGCACCCTTAGGATTCGGTTGTAGATTGACACTTGTTAAGATTAGTGCGCTACGCAGAGCCAATACGATAGTCCAGTTAGCAGGTTAGCGGGCAGGGGTCAAGAGGCAGCGCCCCATTAAAAAATAATTTTTTTGAATCTTTCACCTTTAGATGACCAGTTTTTGATTATGAATCCATAGAATCAAACCAGACTCAAATCGGATAAGAAATGGAACAAAATCGGCCAAAATAGTACAAAATTAGGTTGAACCAGAGAGTTGGTGGTGTGCTAGGCGTCCCACCATGTTAGGCGGCATGCCCAAAGTGCCAACAGCATGGGCGGCACACCAAGCATGCCAGCAGTAAGGCGGCACCAACGGCATGCTCCGGGGCAACATCAACGGTGCCTTATCAGAAGCTCTATAAATAGAGCCTCCCTCAAGCTCATTTGGGACTATTTCTAAGGTAGAAATTCACCTTTATTGCTCTACTTTTTGTGCTAAAATTTTCTTTAAAATTTGATACTAAAAGGCTGTCGTTTCAAATTCTTTAATTTGCATTTATTATTCTATTTTTGCTAACCTTTTGCTGTTTAAGGTTCAACTTTAGGATTCTTAAATCCAAGATGGAGCTTAGATTCAAAGTTAAGCTTGCCCCATTCATCTGAAAATCAAGGAAAGCAAAGGTATAATTCCTTTTCTTTTTTTCCATTTCTAAAATTCTAAACTTAGTTCTAGAATTCTTTTTAGGTCTAAAGCAGAAAAAATATAAAATTTATTAATTTAAAGATCAAGTTAAATTAATAAATCAAACCAACATTTTTTTTAAAACCCCTCCTTTGCAAAATGGAAAAACTGCGTGGGGTTTGATTTTTATTTAATAGGATACGTAGGCTGCTATTCTGTAAGGCATCAACTCCAAAATATTTTTCAATAACATTTTCCCTTTTCTTTTGTTATTTATTTGTATGTGTTGAATTCTGTATTTTCATTTTTGTAATTCAATTGAGGAATATGTGCTTTTCCTAGTATCCATAAGGGCTAGAGGAAAGATCCTTTTTATTTCATTCATTTTGATTTTGTAATAATTAAGTATGATTTATTCTTTGCTTGTTTATTTACAATTATCATTTCATTCTATCATTTATAATTGTTTCATTCATCATTTTACTCATATTCATGCATACACTAAAATTATCCTTTTTTAAAGAGTTATTTCGCAATTTTTAGCTAAACATTTGTTTAAATACCAAAACCTGATCCTCGAGCCATCTTTGGTCACTCACGGATTATTGCTTTTTTATTGGGATAAATCAAAACATTTTTGGAGTCAATCAATTTGGGTTTTCTTTAATTTTCCCAATTAAAATAAGTAAATTAAAGTGGCGACTCCTTTCTATAAATAACAAACTGCAAAATCAATTTTCTAAATTTATAGTGAGTTCCAATCGTAGAGTTTCTCCCGAAGAGCATTTCAATTACCCTCAGCGGATCGGACCGGTGCTCGAGCGAGGCCTCACAGCATGCAGAGACTTTGTGGTTTTAAATCTTTATTTATTTAGTGATATATAGTGATTTGGGTGTTGTGGTGGCCAGTGTCTTTGATTTATTTTGATTTGAATGGGTTAGTCTAATCAGGGCTACATATACAAATTTATGATTAGATTTGAGTTTCTAAAACTTTTAATTAAAATTTCAAATTTCTCTTTAAATTTTTAATTCATTATCTTGGTTTGCTTGAGTCTTTGGGGGATAAAAGAGTTTTGCAGAAAATCACATAGTAGACTATGGTGACAAACTGATGTTACAGAGAAGGAAGATGACTTAAGAAGTTTTTTAATTTTTTTTATGCTTTTATGTAATTTGTTAGGAACTAGTTTGTAGCTAAGTGTCTTATTTAGGGATTAAAATATAATTGTTAGATTTTAATGGGCTTTTAATAATTTTAGGGATAAGCTAATAAAAATTAATTATTGTTCCTTCTATTTATTTTTAATTATTTTAATTTTTAACAATAATTTTTTATTGATAATTAATTTTTAATCATAATTAAATTAAATTATCTTTAATTTTTATACCACATGGCATGTACAATTAGTGTTATGTGCCAATGACACATGCCACATCAGCTAATAAGTGCCACATGTGAAAGAAACTAACAATGCATTGACGGCAAGCCTCAAATTTGCTAACGAAATGAACCACATACTTGGTTTTTCAAAAAAAAAAAAAAATTACCACAAGGCCTTTTTTGCAAATTCACGAAACCACATGATACTTTTTTGTACTTAACTTATAATTTTATTTTTTATTTTCCTATGAGTGTGAAATGACTAATAATAATAATAAATACACATATACACACAGATATATATATATATATATGTGTGTGTGTGTGTGTATATACACATACACACACACACACACACACACACACACATATATGTGTGTGTGTGTGTGTGTGTGTGTATGTATAGAGATATATGTGTATATATATATATATATATATATATATATATGTGTATATATATATATATGTGTGTGTGTGTGTGTGTATATATATATATATACTATCACGACGCATCTTTAAGCCATGATTGTCCTAGGGCATAGAGAGACTTAAGATCACTTAAATCCGTAAAACTCTCTTATAAGTTATTAAGTTATGAGGAAAGCCACGCTACCCTTATCCCAAGATCAGAACCAAGACAACCATTCCTTATCATTAATTACCATATCATTCATCTATAAGATAACATTTATCATTATTTTAGTTATAACCCATTCATACATTACTTAAGTACTTACACTAAAGTAAAATAATATCAACCCATACACATACTATGAATATCCTAAATTACATCATTATTACAAACCTTACAATCCATGGAGCTCTACAGTGAGACTTTCAAAATATAACATAGTATATACAACATAACACCAAAATAGTAGTGCAATTACCAAACAGAGACGTAGAATTTGGAATTTACCTTGCTGATCTATCAGCTAGTCCTAAACATGAACAACTATGGGGTGAGACAAATCTCAGTGAGTACAAAATAATATCAAAGGTTAAATAATAGTGTATGCTCAAAAGTGATTCTTTATAGTAATAGAGTAAAGTGGATCAAAATTATTTTTATGAAACAATTTTCCTATATGTATGTATCAAATATTATATCTTTAGCAGAACAATTCCTTTTTTGGAAACGGTATGTTTCCCCTATAATTAATCGAGTGGCGACATACGCTTTGCTCACTCTCATAAACCTCGTCACAAGTACAACTGATCAGGCAATACATACTGGCGACATTAAACCCTTCCTAGCTAGGGTTTGGATATTTTTTACCCTATCCGTGGGTCCCTTATCCACAATGTTTGATGTATTGCCCCACATCAGAGGGGTATTCTGCTTATCATAGTATCATTATAACATTTTTCCTTTCTATCCATGAAATAATTCAATGGATAATATATCAATAACAATTAGGTTCTCATCATTGATCACATTATAAGATCAAAACAATATAGGCTCATTTGGCTAAGTGCCATAAAGGAATGTTTGATTCACTTTAGCTTAATAATCAAGAAAGTAAATAATGCTTGCCAAAGAATTGTAATGCATTCCAAATTGGAAATGAATTAACATTTATGCTTATATTTAAAGCTCAAGTTGAGAAATATTATCAAGTACTTACCTCCTACTCCTTTGCTCCTATATTGACAACTTAACACAAACTATAACGAGGCTCCTTGGTATCCCAAGCAATGCCTTTATCTTTCGATTCTACAAACACATCCAAACAATATATATCAATTTCTATTCCTTTAACCTTCTAACTAAACTCTAACCATTTCATATAAACATATCATTCATCAATGTCTTATATCATAGGATTATGAATGAGGAAATCCATAAAAATATTAATAAAATAATATAGTATTAAGTCATAAACACTAGGACCAACTATTCTAATATGGCTTCCCACGGGTGAAACCTTAGCCATGCCTCCACCTGTGGGAGGCTTCTGGATGAAATCCTAAACTTCCGTTATTACATGGCTGGAACCCCAGTGGTGGGGCCACCTGTGTCTGCCCAACTCCCCTTAATCTTCTCATGCTTTCTTTGTTACCTCTTACTTATTAAACCCTAAATTTCACCCATTTTCATATTCCCTTATTTAACATGTAACCTAAATCCTCCCTTGAATCTCTCCATCAAAAAAACCATAGAAATCAAAAGAAAAGTATATACTTGCTAAGAACTTATCATTCTTAGGTTAGAAACAAGGAAAGAAACACTTAAACATGAAATCTTACCTTGAAATGCTTTGAATTTGGTCCTATGATGAAGAATAAGTTAAGAGAATTTAGCTTTTGGTAAGGGTGTGATTTTGATGTTAGGTTATAAATGAGAGGAATTTACTATTTTCACTTTATATGTAAATGAAATCAATGGTGATGATTTAATCTCACAAGATCAATGGTCATATTTTTGTCTAAATTGGATGGTTAAGATTGATCAAGATGGATGGTTAGGATTGCCCTTAGGTGTATGGTGACTTGGCACCATAATGATGATTTTCATAATCACCAAAATGCATGTGGACAAGGTGATGGGAAAGTGGATTAGCTTAGGTGTCAAAATTGACAATAGTCAACAAAGATGGCTGTCATTCAAATGGTGACTAACCTAACCTAACCTCACCCTAACCCTTAGTTAACTTATTCTAACCTTAGTTAAGTTAAGTCCCACCAAATTTGGACCTTGGTGGGTTGGCCAATCCATGGGGTTGGGCCTTGAGTCCAAGGTCCATTAACAAGCCCGACTGAACACGTTTTTCGAACCTAAAAATTTTCCATGGCTTTTTCCTTTCCCTTTCACTTGACATTTCAAATCCTACCTTCCCATATCATAATAAACTCAAACTAAGACATATTACCTTAAATTAACTCAATAAAACACACATGAACATTCACACTTTATAAAGATACACAATCATGCACTTAATATCAAAAAGGGTTTCTTCATCCCATCACTATATCATTGGTACTATGTTCATTGAAATTTATACTTTATGGTATTATTATAACTCTAATGAGTTATAAAAATCTTGGGTATTACATTCTACCCCCCTTAAAATAATTCATCTATGAATTTTAAAAACTTACCCGTTGTCTGAAATAAGTATGGGTACCTTTGTAGCATATCATTCTCGCTTTCCCATGTGCATTCCTCCATATTGTGGTTATGTCATTGCACTTTCACCATCAGTACTTCTTTGTTTCTTAGCTTTTTTGCTTCGCGATCTAAAATGGCAATTGGAACTTCTTCATAGGAAAGGTCTCTATCAATCTCAATGTGCTGAGGTTGCAATATGTGCGACGGATCAAAACAATACTTCCTCAACATCAACATATGAAAAACTAGATGTACGTGTTCTAGTGTAGTTAGTAGTGCTAACTTGTAAGAAACTTTTCTAACAATCTCGAAAGTTCTGATGAATCGAGGAGATAACTTTCCTTTCTTGCCAAATCTTATCACTCCTTTCATTGGTGAAACCTTCAAGAATACATGGTCCCTCACCACAAAGTGAAAATCCTTCCTCTGAAGATCAGCATAACTCTTATGATGACTAAAAGCAGTTTTTAGTCTCTCCTGGATAACCTTCACCTTTTTTGTGGCTTCTCTTACCATGTTAGGGGCTTCAAGATATTTATCGCCAACCTCCATCCAATATATCAGAGATCGACACTTTTTACCGTATAATGCTTCATAAGGCACCATTCCTATAGAAGAATGATAACTATCAATGTATGAAAATTCAATAAGTGGAAGGTTCTTATCCTAGCCACCTCTAAAGTCCAGAACACACATATGAAGCATATCCTCCAGTGTCTGAATTATTCTTTTAGCTTGTCCATCTGTCTGCGGATGGAAAGCAGTGCTGAAGTTGAGTTGTGTTCCCAATGCCTCTTATAATCTTTGCCAAAATCTCGAAGTAAACTGGGTACCTTGATCCAAAATAATCGAGAGTGGAACTCTGTGCATTCTCACAATATCATAAGTATAAATATGAGCATAATCAATCGCTGTATATGTGGTCTTCACTTCAATGAAGTGTGCTGACTTCATCAGTCAATCTACTATGACCCAAATAGAATCATAACCATTTATCGTCCTAGGTAGTCTCACTATAAAATCCATAGTGACATGTTTCCATTTCCACTTGGGCAATTTTATCTCCTGAAGTAATCTAGATGGTCGCTGATGTTCGAATTTTACCTGCTGACAAGTGAGACAAGAAGCAACAAACTTTGCCACGTCCTTATTTAATCTTAACCACCAATACAAACCTTTAACATCATGGTACATTTTGGTGGCACCTGGATGAACACTATAAGAAGTCTGGTGTGCTTCCTTCAGAATCCTCTTTCTTAGCCCTTCTATATTTGGCACACAAAGCCGATCGCCACATTTCAAAATGTCTTCTTTTACCCTAAACTCTGGAGCTTGTCCCTTTTCTAAATCTTCCTTAATTTTCATCAAATGAGGATCTCGACTCTAAAAAGTCTTGATTTCATTGATAAGCTTTGGCTTCACTTGGAAGTAAGCTAACAATACTTGTGAATCATTTACCTCCAATTGCAAGCCTTTATCAAACATCTGCTTTAACTCCCTCACTATAGGTCTTCTTCATCCCGCTACATGAGAAAGACTTCCCATGGATTTTCTACTAAGAGCATCTGCAACAAAGTTAGCTTTACCAGGATGATAGAAGATCTAACAGTCATAGTCTTTGAGTAACTCTACCCATTGCTGTTGTCTCAAATTTAAATCCCTTTGCCTTAAAATATACTGAAGACTCTTATGATCAGTAAAGATCTCACACTTCTCCCCATACAAATAGTGTCTCCAAATTTTTAAAGCAAAGATAACCGCTGCCATTTCTAGATCGTGAGTAGGATAATTCACTTCATGTCTCTTCAATTGCCTAGATGCATAGGCAATAACCTTCCCATTCTACATTGGTACACAACCTAAACCAACTCTTGAGGCATCATAGTATATAGTAAAACCTTCATCTCCATCTAGTAAAGCTAATACTGGAGCTAAAATTAAGAGATCTTTAAGCCTTTAGAAACTCTCCTCGCAAGCTTCATCCCATTTATATCTAACCTGCTTCCTAGTAAGCTTCGTTAATGGTGCAACTATCTTGGAGAAGTCTTTTATGAATCGGCGATAATAACCTGCCAACCTTAAGAAACTCCTCACCCCCGTGATTGTAGGGGGTCGAGGCTAATTCGCTACTGCTTCTACTTTCTTGGGATCTACTTTGATTCCTTCCTTACTCACCACATGTCCAAGGAAACATACTTGCTCTAACCAAAAGTCACACTTTGACAGCTTAGCGTAAAACTTATGTTCCCTCAAATTTTGCAACACCATTCTCAAATGTTCTTCATGGTCCTCCTTACTCTTCGAGTAAATCAAAATATCATCAATAAACATGATCACAAACCTATCCAAGAAAGGTTTGAATACCCGATTCATCAAGTTTATAAAAGCTGTTGGTGCATTGGTCAGTCCAAATGGCAACACGGTGAACTCATAATGACCATATCTCATTCTAAATGCGGTCTTACAAATGTCTCCACCTTGAATCTTTAACTGGTGATATCCCAATCGCAAATCAATCTTTGAAAAATAACTGGCTCCTTGTAGCTGATCGAATAAATCATTTATCCTTAGAAGAGGATATCTATTTTTCACAGTCACCTTGTTCAACTGCCTATAATCAATACATAATCTAAGAGATCCATCATTTTTTTGACAAATAAATCCGGAGCACCCTACGGGGAACTACTCAATTTAATAAAACCCTTGTCAAGTAAAGCTTGCAGCTGAACCTTCAATTCCCATAATTTTGAAGGTGCCATCCGGTAAGGTGGTATCGATATCGGTTGAGTTCTAGATAGGAGCTCAATAAAAAACTCAACTTCCCTATCCAGTGGCATTCCTGGCAAATCCTTAAGAAAAACATCAGAAAAATCTTGTACAATAGGTATCTTCTTAAGATTGCTACCCTCCTTATCAACATCTACTACCTGTGCCAAAAATGCTTGGCATCCCTTCTTTAGCATCCTTTTTACTCCTATGGTCGGAATGAGATTCATAGGAAAATTACTTTGATTCCCCTGAAATCTAAATTCCATCCCATATTCTCCTTTAAAATCAATTCTTTTTCCCAGATAGTCTAAACTGGCATTATATCTGGCTAACCAATCCATACCTAAAATGACATCAAATCCTAATATTTCCAGTTCAATCAAGTCTACAAGAAGTTTTCTACCTTCAATTTCAACACTATAGTCTATGTATAATTGGTCTACTATCACATCATTTCTTAGTGGTGTGCTTATAATCAAAGGTTCATACATAACTTCCTTATTCCTTCCCAACTTTCTAGTAAAATAAGGCGAAACAAAAGAATATGTCACACCCGAATCAAACAAGCAGCTAGCACTTATAGATTGAATAGAAATAGTACCTGTAACAGCATTATTCGAAGCTCCTGCTTCTTGTTGATTAAGAGCATACACTCTTCCTTGACCTCTACCTTCTATAGCTTTGACATTATTCGAGGATTGCCCTGACCCTCTTCCTCGTCCTCTTTGGCTATAGTCTTCCGATTGATACATATGCACAGTAGGTTGTGACACTGCCATCATTTCTCTTTGATTGATCATTTGTGGACAATCTTTGATGAAATGCCCCATCTGGCCACATTTCAAACATGCTTCCGAGGCTCTCCTACATCATCCCTTATGTGGCCTTTCACATAAAACACATATAGGAGTAGCTGAATTATTTGTATTACCTATTATTGATACCATCAGAACACTATTAGCCCGAAATTGATTTTGTCCACTTTCTTATAGCTAGAAAGGGGTGGAAATAGGGAAAGTCTGCTCCAAATCCCTATTCTGACCAAAACTACCTCACTGCTAGTTACCCAATCCCCTATTCTTATTCTTCTGTCTTTAGTCCCTTTCCATTAATTCTGTTTTTTCTGCCTTATGCCTCGCCTCCATGACCTTAGCCTTCTAAATCAATTTGGCCATAGTGGGAAACTCAATGGCCAGCAGAACATGATATAATGGAGCTACTAATCCTCGACGGAATCGGTCAACTTTACTTGCTTCCATTGGCACGATATGAGCAACATACTTGCTCAACCTTTTGAATTCCCAGGCATACTCTGATACTGACATCCCAGGCCTTTACTTCAATTGCTCAAACTAAAGTGCACGATCCTGTCTCTCCCTTTCAGATAGAAATTCATTCATCAGCTCCTATTTGAACTCTTCCCAAGTAGGTGGATCATCTCCATACAATCGCTCTTTGATATTCCTTTGAAACCAATCCCATGTATCACTCTGAAGTTGAACTCCTGTCAACTCAATCAATTTCTCATCACAGCATGTCATCCTCTAGGCTATCATATCCATTTCCTCCAAAAATTTCTAGGGATCCTCCCCTTCTTCCCCCGAAAATTCTAGTGATTTGAACTTCTTTAAATCATGCATCGTAACTCCTTCTCTCGGTAACATTCGCCTTCTTACCTTACATGGTGCTCATGGTGTGATGGGAGGTACGTCATCCACTTGTGGCGCAGGTGGCACCATAGGTGGTGGTGGAACTTCCTGATGTTGACGCCCTAATTCCAAAAGTTTCGGCCTTATCATTTCATATTGTTGGGTATTTTCCACAAGTATGCGGAGTCCACAAGTAATATAAAGTGAGTAGAGTATCATTCCTACGAGGACTACGTTTTATCCGCCTATCCACTATTCCTTTCTTTGTTTAAGGCTTAATGCATTAATTTTGCTTTTTAAATCAAATAAAATAACTAAATTTAATAAAATAATTTGAAGAGAAATAATGAGATTTAATGGTCAAGAATTAATATTTATCCACACTCAATCAATCAACTACCTTAATATCTAAATAGTGTATGATCCAGGTTATCCTATAGCATTGATTAAATTCTCTCGATATTTAATCAACTAAACAAAATTCAAGTTATCTCTAAACAGTTCAACCAATTCTCATTACATTAAACTATTTGTTGATTTCATAGATTTAAGGATATTTAATTACTAATTATAATCTCTTATCAATTAGTAATCAAACAAGTATTTGTAAGTCTATTGTATTACCATCTCTCAATGCATAACACAACACAAATCACAACTTCATTGGCCAAACAAAGTCAAGCATTACTCATAGCAAATACCACATACCACAATGAATTAAATTATATAGATAATTGAAAGAAATTGTGTTTCAAAACATTAATATCTAACTAAAGAGTTAGTTAAACATGATTGCAATGAAAGCCAAATACCAAGAAGAAAAGAAATTCATAAACCCAAGGTTGTAGGAGATAAGGAAATTGGATTTCTCAATCTTCAATCCTTAAGCTTCAATCTTGATTTTCTTGAATTTAATCTCTCTTTAGGATTTTTCTTCCTTGTTCTCTTCCTCTTCTCCCATTTTTCTTCTCTTTTTATTCTATTTATAGTGCAATCAGCTTCCATATCCAATTAGGTTTAAAAGATTAGCCCTTGGACGAAATAAAATCGAACTAGGAATTCATTCCTGTCATGCCCACAATAGGTGTCATGCCTGCAACACTGGAACTTCTGCCTTCAGTGTGCCCGCACCACCTGGTGCACCCGGACGTGCCTTTGCTTCTAATTTGGAAGCCTTTCTCAACCATTTCGGTTCCGCACTAGCCTCCATTCAATCCCCCATCTAATTTTGCTTCATTTAGGCTTTTTCACCCTACAAAACCTCAGAAGACCTTTCTCAAATGAAATACATAAACTATGAATAAAATTAAGTCAAAATGCACCCTAACACTTATAATTTCTAAGGAAAAATACCTACACACATACATTTTATATGCACACATCAAATTCCCCCACACTTTAACTTTTGCTTGTCCTCAAGCAAATACTCACATCTTCATTCTCAAATCTTTTTACCATCCCATTGGACACATTCAATCTCAATGAACATTCATCACATGCTTTACTTATGCACTCCTAAGCACCCTAAAATCAAGAATTTTTATCAACAAGGATGCTTAGGACAAGAATTCTCACATAAAGAGTATACTTACAAAGAAAAGAAAAAACACATATCTTAACACATAATTTAGCAATTATAATTAGATAACTTGCCAAAAATTACCAAATATAATTAAGCTTAATGGGAATCAATAGGATTTTTAAAACACTTGAGCACAAAGGGGTTAATTAATTAATTTGTTTATTACATATATGTTTTTTTTTTGTTGTGAGTGCGTTTTACGCTCCATCTCACCTTTGCAAATGCGTTTTACGCTCCATCTTGCAAATATTTTTTTTCTTTTTATTGTTATTAACTAACTAACCTCCCTTTTATTATTGATTCCCCTATATCATATTCCCAATTAACAAAAATCTTTTGGTCCTTTTCTAGCTAGTTGTACTTAATTATGAAAGGTAAATTATTAGTTAGCTAATGTGTTCAAAAATTTCTAAACAAACATAATCTAAATGTGAGAGTTCTTAAACTAATCATCCATTTAATAAACTTTCTTAGATTAAGGGATTACTAGGGAGAGCATCCTTTATAGTTTAAAATTCATTCAATTAAATTATGTCCAATGTTCAAGCTCTAATTGAGAATGACAATGTTATACTCCATCCAACCAAATATAATCCAACAAAAACACATGAAAAGAAAATGATTACAACACCCCCCCCCCCCTCGCCCACACTTGAATATCACATTGTCCCTAATGTGATTTCCAATATGCAAACAAAATGATTATATGAAATATACAAATAAAACGAATAAGAGAGAGAGGTTTAAGAAATGCCCTTGCTAAGTTAGAGGTGATGGTGGAGGAGATGGAATGTTGAGGCCTGATTGATCGAAGAACTTGGAAAGCTTGTATCTTTGGTAGGATTGCTCCTTCTCCACATGTCGAAGGCGTAAATCTTTATCATCCAATTTAGTGCTTACCCTTTGGTTGTGTTCATCAACAACATCCAACCACCATAGGACTTACTTCCAACCGACTTCCTCCTTATTATCATCCTCTTCTTCTTCTTCATCTCCACTCTCCTCTTCCTCATCCTCCTCCTCATGAGTTGAGGAAGTAGCCATAATGCTTGATTGCATGCCATGCCTTAGCTGTTGACATTTTCGAGTGGTGGGGTCTTTCAGGGACATATCTACCTCAATGATCTTGGACCGAATCAGTGCATCTATTGTAAAGCTTCCTCCCTTCAACTCTTCCATTACTGGACTATTCTCATCAAAAACTTAGAAATACATAGCAAGTCCAGTTACAATATGGCCCATGGCAATGGTTGCCTTGGGGTGAGTCACAATATACATCAAACTTTGAAAAATATAATAAGTGGTGGAAATTTTATGATTTATATGCAAACACCACAACATGAACAATTCTTTTGTAGAGACCTTATTACTTTCTAGTTTGCCAAAAATAGCATGATACATGAATTTATGCAAAAGCAAGTAACTATGATCTCTAATCAACTCATTTGATGCTTTGTGAGGATCAAAATTATCTAACCCTATTAGTTTCTTCCAAAATTTACTAACATCAAAATTTTTCACAAAATTTGTACTTCCTCCCTTAGACAATCCAAAAGTTCTAAACATAATATCATAATCAATTTGGTATTCTTTTCCTAACATCCTACATTCCAAAAATTTTTCACTAGAAGTGGAATACTTTAAGGTAGTGAAAAACTCATGAGTTAATTCCATAAATGTAGGATTTTTCATCTCTATAATTTTCCCCAACTAAGTTTAGCACATAATGTTTCACTTTTTCCTTTAATTTTATAGTTTCTAAGGCATGATCATCTAAATATCTACAAGAGTGCATTGTACGTTTAATTAAAAAAACATATCTCTTGCCTTTCTCCTCACTAAAAATGGGAAATGGAGCACCAAATTTGTAGGCAAGATTGCTTATTTCTTCTTCATCCATTCTTGCTTTCCCTTTCCTTGAGCTAGCCTTCTTAGCCATACTCTTGACCCTTAAAGCCATGGATTCTTGTTAATATGAAGGAATTTGGGGTTGGGTTGATGTTTAAGAGAAGAAATTGGGAGGAATTTGGGAAGATTTGAGAGTTTAGGGGTTAGGGATTTGAAGAGAGGTAGAGATAGATGCAAAAATTTTAGGGAAAAAGATGAGGAATGGGGGTTTTAGGCTGCTCACGTGCTGCTGTTTTAAGAGACTTTTTTTTTTTTTGTCTACCAACATGTCGCGCCCGCAACAAATGGTGCGGTAGCAATGTAGCTAGTTGCTATGCCCTCTGTTGCGGGCACGACGGCTAGTGTGCCAATGACGAGGCCTGGGTGCCAGCAGGCTTATGCACCCATGCCTGCTTGCCTGCTCATTGTGCCCGTGACGTTTGGTGCTCCCGTACAGCTGAGTTTTCCTCTAGGATGACCTCCCACATACTCTGTTACCTAAGAAATAAGAAAAGAACTAAAACAAACCATGAACTAAAAGTGAAAAATCATAAATGAACACTAATTAACAACCACAAATCCTTAACTAAAATTAATGAACCAAAAATTATTAGGAAATAACAAAGGATAACTTGGGTTGCCTCCTAAGAAGTGCTTCTTTAACATCGTGATAGCTGGACGTTGAGGATATTGTCTTTACTGAATTTCAACTAGGGAGATTGATTCCCTTGCTTGAGTCATAATATCACCGTAGTAGAGTTTGCATCTATGCCCATTAACCTTAAAGGTTTCCCCTTTTGAATTCTCAATTTCTAAAGCACCATGGAGGAATACTCAAGTCACTTTGAACAGTCCACTCCACCTTGATTTCAACTTGCCTAGGAAAAGTTTCAGCCTTGAATTGAATAATAAGACTAAATCTCCTTCCTTAAAGTCTTTTCTGAGGATGTGAGCATCATGCCATCTCTTGGTCTTCTCTTTGTAGATCTTGGCATTCTCATAAGCTAAGTGTCAAATTTCCTCCAATTCATTCAAATGCAGTAGCCTCTTGCCTTTAGTAGCCTTTAGATCAAAATTTAGCAATTTTATTGCCTAATAAGCTTGATGTTCTAGCTCTACCGGTAGGTTACATGCCTTGCCATACACCAACCGGTATGGTGACATACCAATAGGTGTTTTGTAGGCCGTCCTATACGCCCATAAAGCATCATCAAGCTTTGCCGCCTAATCTTTCTGGGACCCATTGACTATCTTCTCAAGGATTCTTTCTAGTCCTCTATTGGACATCTCCACTTGACCACTAGTTTGAGGATGGTAGAGTGTGACTACCTTATGATGGACTCCATATTTCTTGAGTAAGGACTCAAAATTTTTGTTGCAAAAATGAGTGCCTTCATCACTGATTGTAGCTTTTGGAACTCTGAACCTTGAAAAGAGCTTCTTTAAAAACCTGATCACCATCTTGGCATCATTAGTAGGTGTAGCAATCGCTTTGACCCATTTAGATACATAGTCAACCCCTACTAAGATGTATTTGTTCCCATAAGAAGAGGGAAATGGACCCATGAAGTCAAGTCCCTACACATTGAACAGTTCCACTTCCTAAATGGAAGTGAGTGGCATCTCATTCCTCTTTGATAGATTTCTAGCTCTTTGACATCAATCACAATGGGTAATGAAGTTCTTGGTGTCTTGAAATAAAGTGGGCCAAAAGAATTTGCTCTCTAGAATTCGAGCAATAGTTTTGGTGGCCCCAAAATGGCTTGCATAAACTGAACTGTGGCATTGATTTAGTACCTCTAACATCTCTTCCTCGGGTACACATCTTTTAATCAATCCATCCCCATAAATTTTATAGAGGAAAGGCTCATCCCAAAGATAGTGATTGGTATCAAACAAGAACCTTTTCTTCTGTTGATAAGACAGATCTGGGGGTAGTATGCCACAAACCAAGTAATTTGCCATATATGTGTACCAAGGGGTGCTTATTTGTTCAATGAACATGAGAGATTCATCAGGGAAGTGCTCATTTATGCCTTGTTTATCCTTGTACTTATGCTCCATTCCTTCTAATTGAGATAAATGATCTGCTACTAGATTTTCTGATCCTTTCTTGTCTTTTATCTCTATATCGAACTCCTGGAGAAGCAAAGCCCATTGAATGAGCCGAGGCTTGGCATTTTTCTTAGCAAAAAGGTATCTCAGAGCTACATGATCGGTGAAGATGATAACCCTTGAGCCAAGAAGATATGATCGAAATTTGTCAATTGCAAACACCACAGCCAGCATCTCCTTCTTTGTAGTTGTGTAATTAAGTTGAGCTCCAGCTAATGTCTTGCTTGTATAATAAATCACATGGAGATTTTTATCTTTTTGCTGTCCTAATACACAACCCAAGGCTTGATCACTTGTCTCGCACATGATTTCGAAGGGAAGAGCCTAATCAGGAGGAGAGATAATTGGGGCTGACACTAAGGCTTCTTTCAATCTCTTAAAAGCATCCAAACATTGAGTATCAAAATCAAAAGGAGTGTCTTTAACCAATAAGTTAGTGAGAGGTTTAGCAATCAAAGAAAAAGCTTTGATAAATCGCCTATAGAACCCCACATGACCCAAAAATGCTCGAACTCCTTTTACTAAAGTTGGTAGAGGCAATCTCTCTATGACTTCAGTTTTTTCTCTATCAACCTCCAGGCCCTTGCTTGAAATTTTATGTCCCAATACTATCCCTTCATCTATCGTGAAATGACACTTCTCCTAATTTAGCACCAGGTTTGTGTCTTCACATCTTTTGAGTACCCAATCTAAATTAGCTGGACATTGATCAAAAGAATCTCCAAATATAGAGAAATCATCCATAAAGACCTCTATAATGTCCTCAATCATGTCTGAAAATATAGCCATCATGCATCTTTGGAAAGTAGCAGGTGCATTGCATAGTCCAAAAGGCATATGTCTATAAGCGAAGGTACCATAAGGACATGTGAAACTGGTCTTGTCTTGGTCTTTTAGAGAGATAAAAATTTGGTTGTACCCTGAATACCCATCAAAGAAGCAATAGTGAGTATGGCTTGCAATTCGCTCCAACATCTGATCAATGAATGGGAGAGGAAAGTGATCCTTCCTTGTTGCTGAATTGAGCTTCCTATAATCAATGCAAACTCTCCAACCGTTGATTGTCCTCTTGAAATTAGCTCCCCATCTTCACTTTCCACTACCGTCATACCCCCTTTTTTAGGAACACATTGAACCGGGCTCACCCAAGAGCTATCGGAGATAGGATAAATGATCCCTGCATCTAAGAGCTTTATGATCTCCTTTTTGACCACCTCCTTCATGTTAGGATTTAGTATCCTTTGCCTTTCTACTGTAGCTCGAAACCCATCCTCCATATGGATTTTATGCATGACAATGGAAGGACTAATACCTTTGATGTCGGAGATTTGCCATCCAATAGCTTTTATTCTTTGTTGTACCAGGTTCACTACTTTTCTTTCTTGCTCTTTTGAGAGTTTGCTTGAAATTATGATTGGTAGTGTCTCTTCCCCTCTCAAAAAGGTGTATCTCAGGTGGTTTGGAAGTGGTTTAAGTTCTACTTAGGGAGGCTTTTCAATACATGGTGGGGTAGGGTTGTCATTTCTCACCAAAAGTTCAGAATTCCTGAGAACATGGGTGTCGTGCCAGCTACAGGTGTCACAGTCGCACCACGTCCCTCTAATCCCAGCTTCAGATCCAACTTCAGCCAATGTCGCGCCTGCGACACTGGTGATTTTTGCATTCATTAAGCCTGCGACAAGTGTTGCACCTGTGACACTAGTCTGCTCCAAAAATGTAGCTTTTTCCCATTCCTTTTCCTTAATTTCTGAAATGCATTCATCAATCACATCAATCCTCATGCAAGCCTCCTCTTCTATAGGATGTTTTATGGCATTAAACATGTTGAACTTCACCTTTTCATCCCTAATCCTTAAGGTGAGCTTCCCCTCATATACATCTACCAAGGCTCAACCTGTGTTTAGGAATGGTCACCCAAGGATCAATGAGCCATCTTTATCTTCCTTAAAGTCAAGCACCATGGAATCTTCTAGAATGATGAATTTATTTACTTTGACAAGCATATCTTCAATGATTCCATATGGTCTTTTAATTGAGTGGTTTGCTAATTGCAAGAGCATAGAGATAGGCTTTGTTCCCCCAAACTAAGTTTCTTGAAGATAGACATCGGCATCAAGTTAATTCCAGCCCCAAGATCACATAGACAATCAAAGAATTCTAAGTTCCCCATAAAGTATGGTATTGTAAAGCTTCCTAGATCTTTCAGTTTAACTGGCATTTTGCTTGTAATGATTGAGCTACAATTTTCTGTTAGAGGCACAGTTTGCCCTTCATCCCACTTCCTCTTGTTGGTTATGATGTCTTTAAGAAACTTTGAATATTTCGGCATTTGAGCTAGAGCCTCAGCAAAAGGAATGTTGATTTGCAACTTCTTAAAAATTTCCAGGAACTTGGAAAACTGCTGGTCCACTTGTAGCTTCCTCAACCTTTGTGGAAATGGAACCTTTGGTTTATATAGAGGCGGAGGAGGGTTTATGGATTGTTGATCTGATCCTTCTTGTGCCTTATCCCCTACACTTTCATTCACCTGTTTTTCATCTTCTCTGGCTCTTTGATTTGGCGAAGGTGGTGCTAACTCCTTACCACTTCTCAAAGTGATGGCTTTTAGCTGCTCCCTTGGATTAGGCTTTGTGTTACTTGGAAGATTTTCTTGATTTCTAATTGCTAGTGTATTACCAAGCTACCCCACTTGTACCTCCAGAATATGGATTGAGGAAGAATGATTCTTTGCAATTTGATCGAATTTTGCCTCCATCCTTCACTAGTTTTCATCTTGACTAGCCATTTTGTTGTTGAGAGCTTCCATGAACTTGTCCATCTTTGACTCAAAGCTTGCAAGCCTATCTTGTGGTGGTTATTGAAATCCAGTTGGTCCTTGTTGCTTGTTGAAATTTGATTGCTCCACATTATGTCCACCCCAAGAAAAATTGGGATGATTCCTCCATCCTGGATTGTATGTATTTGAGTAGGGCTTGTTGCTTGACCTTTCTTAGAATTGATTTCCCATATAGTTGACTTGTTCCATGTGATTCCCAGCTGTAAGGTTAGCTATATAACAGTCATTGCTTGTGTACCCCATCTCCCTACAATAATCACAACCACTTCAAACTGCTGCAACAGTGTTTAGAGGAACATTTAAAGTGCCCAGTTGCTTTTATAGGATAGCAACTTGTGCGTATAAAGATATCAGCTAATCCACCACCAAAACTCCTCTTTGATCTCTTCCTTATGGTTGCTTGGTATGCTCAGTAGGCCATGAAGAATTATTGCCATCTCTTCTAAAAGCTCAATTGCCCCCTCCGCAATCTTCTTCATCAATGAACCTCTAGCTGCTGCGTCAATGGTGCCCCTTGTGTGAGAATTGCACCCATTATTGAAAGTTTGGATCAAAAGTTCATTGGGAAGGTGACGGTGTGGGCAGCTCCTTTGAAGTTCATTATACCGCTCCCACGTTTCATCTAAAGATTCTCCTTTAAGTTGTTGGAAGTTGGTGATCTCCTTGATAATCCTTGTGGTCTTTGCTAGAGGAAAGTACTTTGGAAGGAATGCTTGGGCGAGTTGCTCCCATATAGTGATAGATCCGGATGATAGTGAATTTAGCCATGTTTTTGCCCTATCCTTCAGAGTGAAAGGAAATAATCTAAGTCTCATCGCATCATTCGAAACAAACTCCATTATACTTGAAAGTATCACAGATTTCTAGGAAATTGGCTATATGGGCATTGGGATCCTCATTAGTCAATCCATTGAATTAAACACTTGATTGAAGCATTTGGAGGAGAGTAGGCTTGATCTCAAAATTGTTTGCATTGACCCTTAGTCTAGCAACTCCTAGTTGTGTGCCATTCAAACCCGGCATAGAGAATTCCAAACAAAGTTCTTTGATTCCCTCTCTGATTTCCATGTGGGTTCTCTTGCTGCTCTTGATTCACCTCTCCAAGTCCTGTTTCATCTGCCATCTCTGCTATTTCTTTTTGTCTTGCTTTCTTGATCTCTCTTTCGTATATAGTTAGCTCAGGTATATAAGGGATGAGTGCAAATTTTGACCTTCGAGTATTGTGCATACACAAAAATCAATACCTGAAAATAAAAGAAACTCAAAACAAAAGTTAATAAAGAAAAGTAAAATGTGCCTTAAATCAAACAAAATCAAGTAGATTATGATGTTAAATTAATAGTCCCAGGCAATGGTGCCAAAAACTTATTGGGTATTTTCCACAAGTATACGGAGTCCACAAGTAATATAAAGTGAGTAGAGTATCGTTCCCATGAGGACTATGTTTATCCACCTATCCACTATTCCTTTCTTTGTTTAAGACTTAATGAATTAATTTTGCTTTTTAAATCAAATAAAACAACTAAATTTAATGAAATAATTTGAAGAGAAACAATAAGATTTAATGGTCAGGAATTAATATTTATCCACAGTCAATCAATCAACTACCGTAATATCTAAATAGTGTATGATCTAGGTTATCCTATGGCATTGATTAAATTCTCTCGATATTTAATCAACTAAACAAAATTCAAGTTATCTCTAAACAGTTCAACCAATTCTCATTGCATTAAACTATTTGTTGATTTCATAGATTTAGCTCTTAAGCAAACCCTAAGGATATTTAATTACTAACTATAATCTCTTACAAATTAGTAATCAAATAAGTATTTGCAAGTCTATTGTATTACCATCTCTCAATGCATAACACAACACAAATCACAACTTTATTGGCCAAACAAAGTCAAGCATTAATCATAGCAAATACCACATACCACAATGAATTAGATATATAGATAATTGAAAGAAATTGTGTTTCAAAACATTAATCCCTAACTAAAGAATTAGTTAAACATAATTGCAATGAAAACCAAATAACAAGAAGAAAATAAATTCATAAACCCAAGGTTGTAGGAGATAAGGAAATTGGATTTCTCAATCTTCAATCCTTAAGCTTTAATCTTTATTTTCTTGAATTTAATCTCTCTTTAGGGTTTTTCTTCCTTGTTCTCTTCCTCTTCTCTCATTCCCGTCTCGCTCGCGACACTGGAACTTCTGCCTTTGGTGCACCCGCACCACTTATGGCACCTGTGACATGCCTCCGCTTCTGATTTGGAAGCCTTTCTTGACCATTCCAGTTCTGCACTGGCCTCCATTCAATCCCCTATCTAATTTTGCTTCATTTAGGCTCTTTGACCCTACAAAATCTTAGAAGCCCTTTCTCAAATGCAATATATAAACTATGAATAAAATTAAGTTAAAATGCACCCTAACACTTATAATTTCTAAGGAAAAATACCTACACACATACATTCTATATGCATACATCACATATTCTCGTCAAAATGCTTCCATATCCCCTGGTGGTCCTTATTCTCCACCACTTGCAGTACGCTGCCAAGATCGAGAAGATTCTTGATTGGTAATTCGAACAGAAGCAGCATGAGATGCTACATCTAGAATAATGGTATCAACTTCTTGGGACCCCTGTCCCTCTAGCTGAGCAACCCTATGGGGCAACATCTATGCCAAAAACAACATACACAGTGTCATTCACACATCACAATTTTGATATTCAACATACAATTTTTCATATATGCATGAATCTCTGATTTACCTTACTTATATCATCTCATTAATCATACCCATACCATTTAGCCATTACATGTGATTTATAAAGCAAAGTCATTATCACAAATACCCTTTTTCCATATAAACATACTCATTGTTATTCCTTCATTTTGTAGTTTACACACCTATGTACAAGTACTACATACTATAGCATTCTTTTAGTCATCCTACTTTTAGATCATCCATACTATTTTTATACATATAACCATACCATACCCAAAATGTGATCATGGTATACTCATCCATGATCTATATCACTAATCCTCAGAGTTCCTCTCATCATTGGAGGCCTCTCTCTCTGCTGACCCCACCTGCCTACGACCTATAGACATCATAGATGAGGACAACAAACATCTCCTCATAGAACAACTCTCCTCTGAGTGGTCAAACCTCCCACATGTAGCACACAGATGTTTGGGAAATCCCGGCATCAAATCCCTAAGAGGTGGAATTGGATCCGCCTCCAAATTCCTATACATATTACTAACCCTTGCTAGTTCCCACTTCAAGTCCCTCAATATCCTTCTCAGATTAAGTACCTCATCTCGTAACATGTGTAGCTCTCCCAAAATCTCTTCATTCTTAGCCTTCATCCTAGCTACCCAAATAGGATCAGGATCCCCATCTAGATCAGTCTCCTCCGAGTTAGGATAAGCAACCGAGGCTGCATCAGATACATCCCTCTCCTCATCAAGATTATGAATCCTCGGCATTCACACATTTCCAGTCACAAACAACATTTCCACAACTCAGTAATATTATGTAATAACAACATGTAAAATCTCCCAAGTATCACAGAAAGATGATAACCTAATGTAATATGTTAACGCAGATATGACCTAATGAGATACTTTACAGACAACAATGAATCCTATGCTCCATAGTTTAACTTATAACCCGAAATAAGTATAAAGACCTAAATCTTCGCACTAATACCACCTTTGTCATGACCCATCTTTGAGCCATGACTATCTTAGGGCATAGGGAGACTTAAGGTCACCTAAACCCGTAAAACCCTCTTATAAGTTATTAAGTTTTGAGGACCCTTATCCCAAGATCGGAAACAAGATAACCATTCCTTATCATTAATTACCATATCATTCATCTATAAGATAACATTTATCATTATTTTAGCTATAACCCATTCATACATTACTCAAGTACTTAGACTAAAGTAAAATAATATCAACACATATAAATACTATGAATATCTTAAATTACATCATTATTACAGACCTTACAATCCATAGAGCTCTAGAGTGAGACTTTCAAAATATAACATAGTATATACAACATAACACCAAAATAGTAATGCAATTTCCAAATGGAGATGCAGAACTTAGAATTTACCTTGCCGATCTATTAGCTAGTCCTGAAAATGAACAACCACTATAGGGTGAGACAAAGCTCAGTGAGTACAAAATTATATCAAAGGTTAAACAATAGTGTATGCTCAAAAGTGATTCTTTATAGCAATAGAGTAAAGTGGATTAGAAATTATTTTTGCGAAATAATTTTCCCATATGTATGTATCAAATATTATATCTTTAGCAGAACAATTCCTTTCTTGGAAATGGTATGTTTCCCTTATAATTAATCGAGTGGCGGTATACACCTTGCTCACTCCCATAAACCTCGTAACACGTACAACTGATCAGGCCATATGTATTGGGGACATTAAACCCTTCCTAGCTAGGATTCAGATATTCTTTACCCTATCCATAAGTCTATTACCATTGTGCATAATGTCTGATGTATTGTCCCACATCAAAGGGGTATTCTGCTTATCATAGTATCATTATAACATTTTTCCTTTCTATCCACAAAATAATTCAATGGATAATATATCAATAATAATTAGGTTCTCATCATTGATCACATTATAAGATCAAAACAATATAGGCTCATTTGGCCAAGTGCCATAAAGGAATGTTTGATTCACTTTAGCTTAATAATAAAAAAAGTAAATAATGCTTGCCAAAGAATTGCAATGCATTCCAAGTTGGAAATGAATTAACATTTATGCTTATATTTAAAGCTCAAGTTGAGAAATATTATTAAGTACTCACCTCCTACTCCTTTGCTCCTATATTGACAACTTAACGCAAACTATAATGAGGCTCCTCGGTACCCCAAGCAATGCCTTTGCCTTTCGATTCTACAAACACATCTAACAATATACATCAATTTCTATTCCTTTAACCTTCTAATTAAACTTTAACCATTTCATATAAACATATAATTCATCAAATTCTTATATCATAAGATTACAAATGAGGAAATCCATAAAAATATTAATAAAATAATCTAGTATTAAGTCATGAACACTAGGACCAACTATTCTAATATGGCTAAAAACATGGCTTCCCATGGGTGAAACCTCAGCCGTGCCTCAACCTGTGGGAGGCTTCTGGACGAAATTCTAAACTTCCCTTATCACACTACTAGAACCCCAGTGGTGGGGCCATCCATGTTTGCCTAACTCCCCTTAATCTTCTCATGCTTTCTTTATTACCTCTTACTTATTAAACCCCAAATTTCACCCATTTTCATATTCCCTCATCTAACATGTAACCTAAATCCTCCCTTGAATCTCTCCATCAAAATCAACCATAGAAATCAAAAGAAAAGTATATACTTGCTAACAACTTATCATTCTTAGGTTAGAAACAAGGAAAGAAACACTTAAACATGAAATCTTACCTTGAAATGCTTTGAATTTGGTCCTATGATGAAGAACAAGTTGAGAGAATTCAGCTTTTGGTGAGGGTGTGATTTTCAT
>CANTUT010001199.1:50000-155000 GCA_947687605.1 Reutealis trisperma
TCAAATTCCTTCGTTTGGACCCTTAAATAAGCAATTTTTCCATTTATGACAATTTTTTTTATTTTAGTTGTGACTTTTAATAGAGAACCCGATTTAGGTGCAATTTGTAGCATTTTTTTCTTGTTTAATTGTCTATTTTCATTTGAAGTAATTTTGTAATTGTCATTTTTTGGCAGTTTTATATCTAAGATTTTAAACTCTATTTAAACTCTAATTTTGGCATGTTTCAAAAAATCGAATAATACAAAAAACTTCAAAATCCTAATTTTGTCATTTATTTAAGCTGCGTCACTTTAAAAACATGAACCCCACAAAGAAACCTAAAGCAGCCTACTATCAATAAGTAAAAAAGAGAGACTTATAGATAAAATAGATATACTACAAAGAGCTAAAAGAAAAATGTCACATCTCATATTAGTTTTATTTATTATACAATGCAAATTAAGTTTTGGATAGATAGCACATAAACCATACAACATTGATATTATAAACAAGCTGACGTTATTAATTATACAGGACTCAAGCTAAGTCATTGCTTTCGGCAATAAGCGACGTCATTTTCTAATCAAATTCCTTTGTTTGGACCCTTAAATAAGCAATTTTTCCATTTATGACAATTTTTTATTTTAGTTGACTTTTAATAGAGAACCCGATTTAAGTGCAATTTATAGCATTTTTCTTATTTAATTGTCTATTTTCATTTGGAGTAATTTTGTAATTGTCATTTTTTTGGTAGTTTTATATCTAAGATTTTAAACTTTATTTAAACTCTAATTTTGGCATGTTTCAAAAAATCGAATAATATAGAAAACTTCGAAATCCTAATTTTGTCATTTATTTAAGCTATGTCAATTTAAAAACATGAACCCCACAAAGAAACCTAAAGCAACCTACTATCAGTATGTAAAAATGAGAGGCTTATAGATAAAATAGATATACTTCAAAGAGCCAAAAGAAAAATGTCACATCTCATATTAGTTTTATTTATTATACAATACAAATTAAGTTTTGGACAGATAGCACATAAACCATACAACATTGATATTATAAACAAGCTGACGTTGTTAATTATACAGGACTCAAGTTGTCATTAGATTGCTTAGCACACTATTCTCTTGCCATCTACAAGCTTTCTCCAATACTGAGTGATCTCTTCTTATATCTCTCTCTCAGTCTTTTTAACAAGCTTTTTCTCTTTAGGGTTAACCATTGTTTTATCAACAATGGTAGTTTTGGTGGAAATACGGGCAGGAATTGAGTCCATTTCCTTCAAAACTTGCTCAATGTTCGATACAAGTCTTTTTGCTAGGCTCCGGCTGAAATCCTCCTGGACCACTACCCTAAGTATAGCAATGTGCTTAGCATTTGCAGGCATAGTGTAGGCTGGAACAATCCAGCCGAACCTCCTCAAATTCTCAAAGATCTCAAACACGATATATTTACTACTGTCTTTTAGAGAGAAAGCAACAAGGGGCACTCTGACGTCCTTAGAGACAATGTTGAACTAGCCTGTCTTCTCTAGTCCTTCTTTCAGCACCATTGTGTTGTTCATGCAGTTCTCGATAATTTTCTTATAACCCTTGCACAAGACCAAAGTATAATAATAAAAATAAAGCACACTAAATTGCAAATGTCTTACATAAAAAGCAATCATTTCCTTGCATATATATATTCCTTTTCAAATCCATTAAAGATTTCATGACTTTACAAGCCGTATGCCATATTATAAAGATAATATGAAGTCATCACCATGATTGAATCCAGCCGAACCTCCTCAAATTCTCAAAGATCTCAAACACGATATATTTACTACTGTCTTTTAGAGAGAAAGCAACAAGGGGCACTCTGACGTCCTTAGAGACAATGTTGAACTAGCCTGTCTTCTCTAGTCCTTCTTTCAGCACCATTGTGTTGTTCATGCAGTTCTCGATAATTTTCTTATAACCCTTGCACAAGACCAAAGTATAATAATAAAAATAAAGCACACTAAATTGCAAATGTCTTACATAAAAAGCAATCATTTCCTTGCATATATATATTCCTTTTCAAATCCATTAAAGATTTCATGACTTTACAAGCCGTATGCCATATTATAAAGATAATATGAAGTCATCACCATGATTGACTGATGCAGGTTAACCTCAAAGAAAGATAGTAGCAAGAGATCTTATGTAAATACTTTCTCAATTTTCCAAATGGGAGTTACCTCCTAACTTTATTTAGGAAGAGCATAAATCTCTTGCAAGACTGCAAGGGACTGAATATATATAATAGTGAAATTTACCTCAAAGCCAAGCCTTATAAACTAATAATATTGAGCAATTATTTGACTAGAGCCTGCCAAAACGAGGGACATGAAAATCGGTGTTAGTAGAATGAGAACAATAATACCTAAAAGAATAAATAAATTTTTACTTGACCTAGTTAATATTATATTAAAATGAGTAAAATATGAATCTAGAAGACAACCAATAAAGCATTCCACCCGAAATGAAGTAATTAATGGGATGGGTTAATGTTATCATTAAAAAAAAAAAAAAAAGGCTTTACTTAGCACAAAATTGGAAAGATAAACCAAACCTTCATGAAATGGGTATTCATATGTAAAAAAGAAAGATGCTAATACTTGTGACTAATAAACCTCTAATTTCAGATATTATTTATTATTATTTTTTTTTTACCTTCCATATTTATTTCATTGATTCAAGTGCTTACCTTTCGAGAAGTTGAGAGTGAAAGTGGGTTGATCAGCACCAAGGTAGTTAATGTGAAAGATAAGCTCCTCTGGCAAATCGTCCTTAGTCCTCCAAACAACCCAACCAACACCGGCATAAACAAGGCCGTACTTATGGCCACTAATATTAATGCTCTTCACCAATGGTAAACGAAAATCCCATTCAAGATTTGGATAAAGGAAAGGAGCAATGAATCCTCCACTGGCAGCATCGACATGAATTGGGGTGTCCCAACCAGTCTCTTTGTTCTTTTTGGTGAGAAGTTCATTAAGAAGCATCACATCTTCAAACTCTCCAGTCAAGGTTGATCCTAAAATGGTTGCAATACATATTGTATTCTCATCTACCATCTCAATAGCTTTCACAGGGTCCATCACATAATAACCCTTAGTCAGCTTCACCTCCTTCAGTTCAACTTCAAAGTATCTCGCAAATTTCTCCCAGCAAACCTATGCAACAGAATTTGGGCGCATTAAACATTAGTTAATGTGATTATTCTAAACTAAAAACATTTTCTACAACTATAAATATAATGACTAGTGACTATTGATGTCATAAACTTAAGATAATTAATTACCTGCAGATTTCACTTCTAAAAAGAAGCAACACCATAAAATTTAAGACTCACCTGCACGTTAGCTCCAGTTACTATATTAGGCTTATCATATGGTTTGCCTTATGCTTTTCTCTTGTTCTACCACTTCCTTTTAAAAGCTAATCCAGCCAGCATTATTGCCTTTGATGATCCTACAGTCCTAACACCAACAGCAGTTTCATCATCCCCAACAGGAGCATGGAATAGGTGAGAGATCATATTCACACACCGATTCTGCATAAGCAGAGAATTACAGTGACAAATTGATCCCACTTATTCAAAACAATAGTGCCTCATCCATAAAATTTTAATTTGGCTACAATTAACAAAATTCATCATACATATAATGAGAATTGAGGGGAAAAAAAAAGAAAGAAATTTTGCATTTTGAAGAGTAGATTCGCCAATTTATCTAAAATCACCCAACACAAAATTTCCCGGATAGACATTCTCCATTGCATATTAAGCCAACCATATTTTGCAAAGTGAAATTCCAATTCAAAAACACCAAGAGCTTTATAAGTGCTTTACTATTTGTATACAATAATATAAATGTTTCATTCATATATAATCCCCACCATCAAGAGTAGGTTTAATTTACAGTTTATATTTTTCCTTATGTTTTAAAATAGCTTGAGAAAAAAATAATTGAATATTTTCATATGAATAATTTAAAGAAATAATATGCTCAGTTTGTTTAATTGAATAATCAGAAGAAAAGCTAAAAGAACTAATTTTATGAATAGCACTAATATCTTGTTTAAGAATTGACCAATTATATGAATTATTTTCTATTTTAGTTATATTAACTTCCTGAGTGTTTATTTCTTTTTCAAGACCTGTATTAAAATTATTGGTGTTAAATTAGAATTATAGTAATTTACTCATTGTTTTTACCTAAGTTCTTTTCTTTTTTTGTTTAATTATCGAGACCACCAAACCTTGGATTGCCCAACACTAATTTAAACAAACATAAAGACAAAAAAAAAAAAAAATTACAGACAAAATTGTAAATTATTGACAAAATTCTTCAAGAAAATTTTTGTCCTAAAAACTCAATATTCAGTTTAATGAAAAGGAATATTTTGTTTTAAATATTCAATATTGTTTACTAAAAAATGAATGGGATGATCTATTAGTAAATAACGTCTAAGTAATTGTTAATTCTAAAATTCTAAATTTTCTAATTAAATTTGAAGTTCAAACTTTAATTATCTTAAACAAAATCTATTATGGAAACTATCTGTGCCCACTTTGCTAGATAGAAAATACTAATTGACTAGCTTTTACCCAAGGAGTAAGATCTACATATAACTATTAAACTCTAAGGTATTATGCTTTAATAATGTAAGATTAATTAACAAAGGGTTGAGCTCTGAGACCAGTGTGTAGCGAAGCAAGATCAAAGGCAAGAGATTGATCAATTAGGTAAACAAATCTATTTTAATGCAGAAATTTAGATGAATATTTTTAAAACAAGTGCAAAATTTTTTAATTAAAATATGACTGAAGAAATACTTAAATTAAAATAGAGTTTGAGCAAGGAAAAACCTTACAATTAAAAGCCAAGAATAATATGGATAAAGTTGATTGGAAAACAAAAATTAGCATTTAATTTTTAGAGGGAGCAGGGAAAAGTTATTAACAAAAGAAAGCTGTTATTTTTTAGTTATTTGTTTGTTTTGATCCAAAATACACAGACTTGATTTGATTTATATTACAGACTGATTTTGCATGCACACAGATTGACAAGTGTAGCCTTGCATGAAGTGAACATATGTATTGCCTACATCACAAATATTTACATGTACAAAAGTTGAAGCATTTGAATGCATGCAAGTTGACACAAAAGCAATTTAAACAAAGGCATGCAAGTTGACACAAAAGCTATTTACAACAGTAAATTTAAACACTTTTGTGAAGAAAATGAAGGCTACATTTTCTCTCATTACGCAGCAAACAATACAACTAATGTTTATATACACCTGCTCCATATGAGCTACAAAGTAATTAATAGACACTTATAACTAATAGCTGACTAGGCTAACTGATCTAACTAACTAACAAATATAACAAACTTATAACTAAATGTTAACTACTACACGGCAAAGCTATTATATATTATACTAGTTCCCCTCAACCTGAAGCATACACAGAGTGGATGTCCAGTTTAAAAATAGGATTGTGGAAGCAAACAACATTGTAGAACAATCATCAACCTTTTCCATTCTTTTCTAACCGCAAAACTCTCATTCAGGAAGCAACCTTTACCAATTCCAAATGAGAATTAGACTACAACATCACCATAATTATATTGACAAGGCTGACAAGGCCAAACTCGAACCAGCTAAACCGTCTGTTTATACTTGGTGGGAACTCATTGACAAATACTACCATCTTATAAAATCTAAGAAAGATAAGTCCACTGCAATCTCTACATTCTTCAATTTCCCAGTCATTAAGATGAGTATACAATGATATGCAATGGAGAAGCCTTTTCAAGTAAGAGGACAACCACCAAAATGATGTAACCCAAATGACCAAAAACAATAATCCACCAACAAAATTTCAAAGTCATGGTACTGCCAATTACTCTTAAGCTGAAGCCTATACATAAACAACCAACTCACCATCACATGTACCAATAAAACCACTAAAGAAACCTATGCATTGATTGTATTCTTAAGTTTGCTTTGTAATACCCAAGAGTTCCATAGCTCATTATAGTCACTAAAGATGCTATAGAACATGATTTTCAAAAGTTAATATAGTAAAGAAAGAAGATGGAATTGGGTAGGAACTTTGGGATGCCATTTGAATTGTTTGCCTAGTTGATAGTTTTACCATGACTATATGTGTTCTATGAATTAAATAGAGTCTACATGATAATAAATAGGGTTTCTAAAGATGTTAGAGAATGCAAATTAGAATGTTAAACTGAAAGAAATAAAGGTAGTTAAAAGAAAAAAAAATGTTAAGTATGAAATGTGCATAGGGGCTTGTTAATGGGCTTTTGAATTCCAAAGGCCAAAGCCCATTAGATGTCTAGCCCATTAAAGCTCATAAATGGATAGAAACAGTGCTTTACTAGGGTTAAGAATGATTAACCAAGGTTAAGTTGGCGTAGAATGAGTTAGCCACCAAATTTGACTAAAGTCAAACTCTTAAACAAAATGAACTCTCACTTTTCCTACATAAAGTCTAGATGCATTTTTATTCTTTCCACACCATATGATGATCATCATCCACCTAGATGAGATCCTAGCCATCCAACTTGATTAAATCATAGCCACCTATCTTGATTAAATCCTGGCCGTTAGATTAAGTGTGATTAAATCACCACCATTCAACATTTCATATATAAATAAAAATATGTTCATTTCTCACTATTATGCAATCTTTATACCAAAAACACAACACCAATCAAAAGAAAAATCTATCCATATTGTCATCATCATAGAAATTCAAAATCAAAATTTCCCAAGGTAAGAAAGCATGCTCATCTTCTCCCTTTTTTGTTCTAAGCATGACTTTGTTGTTATAGTTACAAAAGCTCTTTTTTTCTTCCATCTATATGGTTAGTCCAAAGAGAAGTGAAATTAGGAAATGTTTGTTTTGTATTTTCTTTGAATAAACATTGAAATTGGGCTTGAGAATTTAAGGTTTAATATGTAACAACAAACAAAGGAAGTATGAAAGTCACTTAAACCTCACCAGGGGAGTTCAGACACTTTAGTGAAAAATTAGGGGAAATATTCTAAATTTTATTTGAGAGTATCTAAGGTTATTTTGGGTGGAGAAAAATAATTTGGAAATGTCAAAAAGAATTATGGAAGCTTGGTTCAAGACTTTAAAATTTTGTAGACTTGAAAATTTTGTAGACATAAACTTAGTTCAACAGAAGACTTTGTGTTCTGGTGTTTGTTTTTGATGCTTGATTAATCATGTAGATTCTTTATCATGCCAATTTCATATTTTTATGATTAATTGAAGATTTGATAATAAATTATAAGTTTTTCCAAAATTTTTCCTAAGTTGGAAAATTAGGATTTCGTAAATTAAAATAATCTAATTTCAAATAATTGATAGGAATTGTCTAAGTGTTAAGTTGAAACTATGATCAATTTGAAATTTGAATGAGAAATTGATGGTTTCCCCCCTAAATTCTAGGGTTTATGGACCAAATTAGAGATTTTGAGATTTAAACTTCAATTCATGAAATTAAATGGAAAATTAAGCTTGGAAATAGTGTAATATAATTTATGTAATCTTAGTTTTAAAATTGAATTGCTAAAAATTAATTTTCCCAAATTTAATGAATTAAGCACAATTATGGAATTAAAAGGTAAAAGTAGAATTAATTCCATTAAATATTGAAAAATTGTTTAACTAGGTCTAATTGAGCGATATAAAGTTAAAAATGTGAAATTAAAAAGAAAAAATTATTTCCCATATACAAGAATATTCGGCCATTATAGGAAGCAATTAAAGGAATTGCTAAAAAAATGATAATATGTATATGTATGGCATTGTTGATCTGCTTCAATTATGAATTAAAATGATAAAACAAGTAAGGGTAGGTTGAAAAGGGTAATGACAAGGATTAGTTAAATTATGATTAGTAACATTACTAGGTACTAATTAATATGTAATTGAAATGATATGATTGTAAAATCCAAAGGCAAAGGCAAAGTTATTGTACAATATAGTAAGGAGAAATATTTTAATCAAGATTGAATACTAATAGGAGCAAAGGAGTTCAAGGTAAGTAATTAACAATATGATATAATTGTTCCATACTTATATACAATTGTTTTAAGTACCACCCATTGAAATGCACTTTGAATTGATAATGAACATGAGTTGCCTATTGATTTTTGGAACCATTGAAATACAATGCTTTTCTTGTATGGCGTTCAGCCATTGTTGGTTACCTACATTAGTCCTACATTGTCATCAATGATGAGAACTATATATATTCCGTTATATTTTCCATTGAATTTCCAATATAAAATTTTACATGTGCCCTTTTTTTGATACCTATCGTTAAGCAGAAATACCCTTCTGATGTGGAGTAATACATCAAATCTTGTGCACTTAGTATAAGTTTGCGGGGTAGGGCGAGAGTACCCAACCTCTGTTGGGGGAGAACGCCCAGCCGCAAGACCTGATTACTCTTACGTAATGTGCTGTGTATAAGTGAGCAACGCTTAAGCCACCACTGTTCAAATTATATGTGTGGGGAAGCACTCCGCTTCCAAGAATTTATTATTTCTACTAAAGATATTGTTCATGTCTTAAATGAAAAATTTATTCATAATGATAATTTTGATTAACATCGCTCCATTGTCACATTTGAACCTATATGGACAATGACCTCTTAATTCACCTTATATTATATTATATTATCATGTACTTATTGAGCTTGTCTCATCTTGTAATTGTTTAAATTTTTATGGTTAAGGTGACGAGCTAGCAAGGTAAATTCCAAGCTATGGTCGACTGTTTGGGAATTGCTCAACTAATTTTGGTTATGTTACTCTAAAAGCCATTAATCTAGAGCTCTATGGTTATTGAAAGTTTAGTATTAATATGTTATCAAATTTATAAGTATTGTAAACCATATAGTAATACTTATTATGTAATGAAGTAAGTAATGGATACATGGATGATATACAATATGTGAAATGGGAAATTAAAACATAACAATATTTGAGGATAGTATTAATGTCACTTGGTAATATATAAACTGAAAAGGTAATAACTGACAATAGAAAAGGGTAAACGGGTTTCAAACTTAAGATAAGATATAACATTGTAAATGATAAGTAATAATAAGTATAGTGGGGTTCTGCAAATTTAGTTGACTTTATGTCTCTTTATGCCCTAGAATCGTTATTACCTAAAATTTGGGTCATGATAACTTTGCAAGAATTTTTGTAGAGGGAATTCAAAAGTAGAGCTAAAATGAAGTGGTATCATCCATGCAAAAACAATCTAAGAAAACTCTACCACTACTTTTAGTTGTCCTAAAACTTTCAAAATAGGAAAGGCTGAGAGATATATAGGCAAGAGCAGAACACAACATAAGAATAATGTTTCTAATGCACTGCTAACCCTTACAAGAGACCATAGTCGAACCTAACAATGAAATGATTGGTAATAGAGATAACAGCAAGATGAAGATTACCCAAATGACTAGCAAAGGCTTCAGTGATAACAAGCATAAAATATGTTCAGAAATTGAAATATATCATGAAATAAAACATGCAAGGATCAAAAGAAGAGGAAGAAACAATGACCCATGAAAGAATCAAATTTGAATCAGAACTAAATTGTTGAATTAGAAATCATAACAAGAATCAATTTGTCAATTTGAATCAGAACTAATTTGTTAAATCAAGATTCATAACAAGAATCAATTTATCAATTTGAAGAATCACAAGAAGAAATCAATAAAAAAACTTATTTGATGAAAAATCATAGAATGATAATCAAGTACTGTAACAAATGAGAATCAAAGCAAAAGAAATGTGTTTGATGAATGAGAAATCGAGAGAAAATTTGGCTCTGAACAAAAAATGATGAAATAGAATATCAAGAATCGAACATTTAATTGTGAACTAGAATCAAATTCATTAATAGTTGAAGAAGAAGATCATGTATCAAAGACAATTCCATTAATTTGAAGAAGTTTGACCTAGAAATAGAGGAGTAAAAATCAAAATAGACTCAAGTTGTACGAGAAGAATATAATGTGATTCAAAATGAGAAATCAATTTGGTATCTGAAAAAATGAAAAGAAAATAATGGGAATATCAAAAAAGAAATTATAGAGAGGATAGAAAAATAGAGGAAGAAAAACTAAGAGTGGATTAAGATCCTTGGTGTTGGAGACTAAGAAAATGAGTGAGAAAATGAAAGAAAATAACATAAATAGAAAATATGAGATTATGTCTGACTAAGCACAACAGACGAACCAGAGAATTATAATAGTAACAGTAAGCTCTATACCCATGAAAAATATGAATGAAAATGAATTAACAAATCATAACTATCCATATGAATGAAATCAAAAGAGTTTAATTGAGAAAAAATTGCAAAAAAATCAATGCAAGGAATCGATTTGATTGAAAAACAAGATCAAACAAAGGCTTAATATAGAAACTTTATCAATGAGGGAAACACAAAAACGAATGTCAAAATTGTTGAACAAGCAATTGATCTAAATCAAAATTTCACAAATGTCAGGTAGAGAGAGAGAGAAATTTGTTTGGAAAATGAGAATTTGAAAAGAATGTACACATGAACAATCAAGGAGAACACAAAAATCACTACCATAATCAAGTTTCTGTTCACACTTGGTAGAAAATTGGGATATTAGTGTCTTATCTTTTTGCTAAAATGGCGACACACCAGTTGTGTTTTCATCTTTCTTCCCATCAAATACAACCCATCTCTTTTCCCATCCATCATCGAAACAGTCCTCAAAGAAGACTTCTGTAGAGGCGATGACAAAGAGTAAGAGTAGAATTAGCGAGAGGAATTTAGGGTTCATCGTGGCTACTCAAAGCCAAAGAGAGAATTGATTTAGGAATATAGGGATTTAGAATTCACATCATCGATCTAGGGATTTAGCAACATTCTTTCAAGCAAGAAGAGAATAGAGATTGATGAGAGAAAAACACACCTCAAAGAAACAAGAATTACAAAAGAAATGTTTGATTATCCAGATCAAAAGATGAAATTTTTAGCTAATGAACTACAAATTTTGACTCACAAGAAGACAATGATTAAAATGAAGTAATCTGATAAAAAAATGAGCAAGAAAATAACTAGGGTTTTGATGTTTAGTAGCTGAGAAACTTGATGAGAAAATAAAGGAAAGTAAGAAAAAAATTATGAATGAGAAGTGAGAGAAAGCATTAGAGAAAAGTCTTAACGCTCTGATACCATGTGAAAAAAATGAAGACTACATTAATTGTTTCTCTCATTACACAGTAAACAATACATATGATGTTTATATACACCTGCTCCATATGAATTGTAAAACAACTAATAGTAACAGACACTTGTAACTAATAACTGACTAGGCTAACTGATCTGATTGACTAACAAATATAAAATTTATAACTAAATATTACCTTCACAACAAAGCAACTATGTATTGTAATAGCTTTGTTATGTAAAAGGCATTCAAATTGTGACAAACAAATAGAAGACGGAATATAGATGCTACGAAATAAAATAAAAAAATACTAGAAAACAAAAACATAAATTTACACAGGTATATTTAAATTACAAGAGGACAAAAGTCCATATGACTAAAATTATTTGACCAATGTTTTTGTGGTAGTCTTCATAAATCTTGACTAATATTATAAAATGTCTTTCACTTTATATTTAAATATATTATGAGTTTTTATCATCTATAAAATTGAAATTTTCTAATTTATCTATAACATTGAAATTTTCAAATTTATTTATATAGGAAAATGAAAGAAATAATAAATTATGGCATGAATTAATGCCACACAATATTAAAAACAAATATTATATCCTAATATTTCATAAATTTAAGTACACAAGTTAATTGTATATCAATTAATTATGAATTCACAAAAATAAAAAAATAAAAAAAAATGAAATGAAAAAATGAAAATATAAATAGATAACCTAATTGGCACATTAGAATTTCTAATTTATTTATTTTAAAAAATAAAAAATAAGTAAATTAGTCAGTTTAATTGATTTAGTAAATAAAACTTTTTAGCCAAACCTAAAATCAAAAATCAAAATTTTTTTATTTTTTATCAGAATTGATAATTTTATTTAAGCGAACCAATTTAATCGAATTACATCAATTCAATCCAGTGAATCAAATTTTACAAATTAATGCTCACTCCTAATATTAAGTCAAACACTTATCACTTGTTCAATATAATGTGAAAAGGTGTAAATTTAAAAATAATCATTGTTGCTAAACTATTCACAATATTCTATTTTCGTTAACAAAAACATTTTATTACAATTAAGCTATTTTTAAAGTAAATTCCGCTTTAACTGATATTCAAATTCAAAATTTTTCAATTTTACTGGACGTACTTTAACACTGCTTAACCACTTACTAGTAACCAAGCTAATTTTAGCAATTGGGCAACCAAAATGTTGGCGCGTACTAAATTGATTTGTTAAGCTAAAACTAGTATGTGGGACTAATGTGTCAATCTCATCCAAATCTGCCTCGTACTTACCTGAAGTAAACCATGTGTGATAGGAGTGCAAACGAGCTGAGCCGAGTCGAGTTTTAACTTGTTCAGCCTTGATTCATAATAATAATAATAATAAAGTTATTTATAAGCCTATTAATTGAGCTATTTGCGAACTTATAATCGAGCTGTTCACGAGTTTAATTGATCCATACTTCATTTTACTTAAATTCAGCTCATTTATTAACTGAGTTTTAAAATAAGACTCAAATTTAACTTGTTTATAAAGCAATCTGAACGTAAACGAATTTTTATCAAACAGAAAATCAAACTGCTCGTGAACGGCTCGACTCATTTACACCTCTAATGTGTGCCTCAAATGATATGACTTAAAATTCAAGTTAGGGGCCCACTACTCTCACACTCCTTTTTTTTTTTCCACCACACTATCTCATTTCGGGGTATTTAATGCACATTAAGTTGACAGCTTTAATTTTTTTTTTTTTTTTTTTTTAAAAAAACACAAAGTCTAACCTTTCATCTACCATGCAAATCTTAATTTTTTTTTTTCCTCTTTACATTTGCTTTTTCAAATGAAGTATATAGATACTGCCATAATGCATCAAGTTTGAAAATATTTTTGCTTAAAAATAAAAAAATACAAAAAAAAAAATTCTTACTTAAAGAACTCTTTAGAAATATTATTGATGTCTTATATTTGAAAATATTATTGATGTCATATATTTGGAAATATTTTTGTTATCTTGCAATTTTTTTTTTGCACTGATGTAGTTTTGGAAAGATAAAAAAGATGAATTTTTAAACTATTATTTATATTTACATTTTCTTTTTATACATATAGTTTTGAATATTTTTATTGCTCGTTGAATCTCATTTATTATTTTTACGGAACACTTTTTTTTTCCATAATTTATATATAAAAAAAATGCACTAGATACTCTACCAATAAAAAAATAGAAAATATTATAAAAAGTTAAATTAATCTGTGTTTAAAATAAAATTTTATTTAAATCTAAATCATTATATTTTTTTTCAAAATAATGTTATAAAAAAAATGATATAAGGATTTATTTAATTTTTCAAGTAGAATTCATTTCTTTAATTTAACTTTACTAATAGAATAAGGAAAAGGAAATTCATAAATAAATTGAAATAAAAGTCTAGAAGTTAAGTATTGAGGCTTTTAACGTATTTTTTGGCAGAAGATAACATATGTAAACAAAATTCTCTCTTCAATCTTTTTTATTTCTTTTTAACCTGTTACCATTTTTTTTCCCTTTTAAGAAAACCTCTAATTTATGTGCTGAAAAAAAAAATTGCAAGGAAAGAAAATTTAAAATTTGCTTAAAAGACAGGGTCAAAATTGACAATTTCTTTTTTATTAAAACGAAAAGTAAAGCTAGTCAACCCGCAATGTCCATTAACAACTTCAAAATATGGTTACGGAGTGTAAGAAGAATAAGAAAAAAGTGTCAATAACAAAACCCTTCAATTCAGTGTGCTATGTTTATACTTGATTATCAAAATTAGCTCAGCAAAATTTTATTGAAAAAAATAAATAAATAAACTTAAGTGACTTAACTATAACAAATTGATGACCTGTAACCTCAATAGAATCTGTAACATTATTAATTTAGTAACTGCATATTAATACAATTTACTTGAATAAGAAAAGAGATGTATACCTGAAGCTCAGTGGTAACAGGGTACTCATCCATGTCCACATAATTTTTGTTAATGGAAGCCATGATAAGATTATCACACTCAGGCTCCATCCATGTCGCAACAAAAGAAGCCAAGTTTAGACTTGGATTGCCATCTAACATCAGCTCATCATTAATCACTTGATATGCTGCTTCTTTCGGCATCGACTTCTCTGGCATCTTAAACCTGCACCCAATCCAAATCTTCATTGTTACTATCTATATATGATAATATTTAGCAAGTGATGGACCGGACCTAGGATTTTAGTTAAGGTGCAAAAATTCATAATATTAATTTTTCAATAGGATTATATATGAATATAAAAGCCTAACTAGAAAATTTGTTAGAATTAGATTTGCTATATGGCTGTAATTAATAGGATTGGAGCATTATCAACAAGACAGCACACTTAAAATAAGATCTGTTATTGTAATTAAACTTAATCAGCAATACAATCTTTTTTAATTAAAGTTACAGAAGTTTTAAATTCTTAAATGTTTACTTTAATTAAAACCTATGTAAGTTAAAACTCTTTTGTAAATCATTTAAAGGCTAAATGAAAAAATAACGAAAATTTTAAATTTCTTTTGGTGACTGTTTATCTTTATTGTTATTAAGGATTACAAGTTTTCTATATTCTTGGTTTGACTTATCAAAGTGGTGCCTTAGTCATATTTGCTGTAGTAGGGAAATTCATTCACAGAACATGTTTGAAAAGGTAACTTAAATTATGAAATTTAATTGAATTTTATATTTTTATATTTAGTATAAATTTATAAATGAGTTATTTTCATTCTCATTTTCTAAATTCTCATTTTCTAAAATTTCTTTAATATAACAAATATAATTAAAAAAAATTAAAAATAAATATATTTTATATTTAGAAATAATATTTAATTTGCATAATATAATAAAAAATTAGTTGGCAAAAGACATATATAAATATAAATATATATATATATATATAGAGAGAGAGAGAGAGAGAGAGAGAAGAGGAAAGGAGAGAGAGATGAGGGAAAAAGAGGGCGAAAGAGGAGAGGAGGGAAAGAGAGAGAGTATGAGAAAAAGAAAAAAAAATAGTATCTTATTTATAGTAATTATTTTGTTAGTCTTATGAATATTTCCATCTATTTTAATGAAATTTAATTTAATTATAATCAATCCCATAAAATAGAATTTGTAGAATTAACATAAATATTTTTTAGTATTTTCAAACATAAAAATTTTTTAAAAATGTAAAATATGAAATAAATTTTATAAAATTTTATGGAATCCATTAGTTTGAAACGGGGACTGTAGATGTTAGTTATAATATATATATGATATGAGGGCAATGGTATGGCCAGGACGAAAATTAATAGGACCAAAGCAAGAGAAATTTTAAAACTCAAAATTGACAAAATTGAGTTAATTTTGTTCCTTTCTTTCTTTTCATAAATATTTATTTAACCTTTTTTAATCAATTTTAACAAAAAAAAGAAAGAAAGAAACAATTTCAATTAGAATTTAAGATGGTATAAATTTATATCCATGTATACTATCTTGTCATTTCATTAATATCATTAATCTCATTCTGTAAAAAAACAATGACCTTTTATAATAAATTGATACATTATGTACATTTTAGATTAATTACTATCATTATAATATTCAATATATCACTAAATGAGTTTTTTAGAAAAAAAATTAATTAAAAATTTTCAATCTCATCAAATTAATTTAAATAATAATTCATATTAAGAACTTAATTATAAAAGACTAAAAAATATTTTAAGAAATAAAATAAAAATAATTTTACAAATTTAGTACTTAAAAAAGAAAATATAAATATTTACGAAAAGAAAAAAAAAATTAACTTAATTAATTTAACTCGGAATTTTAAAATTTCCATGCTCTAACCCTATCAATTGTTGCTCCAGCAATGTCACCATAAAATAGTAATTGTCATTGATGGTAATTAAATTTATTACTATTTCTGCCGTTGCCGTAAAATATTCATTTCATATAATTTTAATTTTTGCTATTAAATAGATCAAAACATTTTTATAGGAATAAAATATTTTTATCTTTAAAAAATATTTATAATAAATAAATAATTTAAATAGATAGGATATTTAACACTGGTTTAGATTAACATAATAATATGTTAAAGAGTTAAATTTCGACACTACTAATGAATTAATTGATTTAAATAAAAGTAAAATTAATTGATTTAAATGAACTATTTAGAAATTTCATTAAATATTTTTCTCTGTCCTTAGCAAATTTTTGTTTTGGAGAAAAAAAAAAAAGGAAAATTTGAGAATTTGTGTATAATAAAGTAATTAAGAAAAATTAAAAATGAAAAAGAAAGAAATTACCTAGGAACAGAAGAGCGCACATATCTGGAAGCAAAAGTGGAGTGCAAAAGCTCATCGGAATCGCCAATTGTTGTTGAGATCACCATCTTAATTTCTTTATTATTCTTTAATTTGATCTTAATTCATTAAAAAATGAAAAAAGAAAAAAAGAATAGAGAAGCTTATGAAAAGAACAAAGATGGGAATCAGCAGTGGCAGCTAGATCAGTGAACTAGCGGTAGACGAAAATGAAGAGTTGCTTTGCTTTTGTTGAGAAATGGTGGCAGTTACACAAAGACGCGTGGAGCAATTGAGGTTGCAGTGGTTGTCCTGTCAGGATGGACAACGACGCTTGTTGTGGGCCAGAGGCATATTACTTTCATTATCACTAGTTGTCGGTTGGTGGTTATTTCTTATTTCTTATTTTATTTAATTTGTATTTGTTTGGCTTAAAAAAATGTATTTGTTTAAATAGTTTAAGATATTTAATTTATTATTATTAATTATTTTATCAAACTTAAACATTATATTTTCCTAATTTCATTTTATATATATAAATCAAGCCATCCTTCCTAATTTTTCTTGGAAAATCTATTACAAATATTTTAATATAGCGGATGAGCAGATATTTTCCACTTCTCTTAGAACTAAAAAGCTCATTGGAATTCAATTCTTTTTTAGTGCACTATGTGGACTAAAGTTCTTGGTTTTGTTTTTCCAAACAAAAATATTCTTATCGGGTTTGATGTTTATAAAATGACAAAAGGACTTCAAATTCTTCCTAAGGGAATCAAATTTAAAAGATCAACCAAACCTTATACTATGACTCCAAAATTATTTTCATTAAGTGAAGTTTCTCGTAACTTTGAACAAATCACAAATCTCATCAAACAATCATGTGCTGACAATCATGCTCAATTTTCCCATCCATCACTCTTATGGAAAAATGAAAACTTTTTCACTCATCTCCCTTTTAAACTTAATAAAGACATCTACCCCACAAAAGCCACTCATTCAGGAATGACTCCTTCTAACCTACTCATAGCTAGAGAAGAATGTGCTCAATTGATTAAACAAGGTTTAATTGAACCAACTACTTCACCTTAGGCATGCCAAGCATTCTATGTGGAGAAAAGATCTAAAATCAAAAGTGGGAAAAAGAGACTTATAATTGATTATAAGCCACTTAATCATTTCCTTAGGATGATAAGTTTCCTCTTCCTAAGATCAATTCTCTTTTTACCCACCTCAATGGAGCTCATATCTTTTCAAAATTTGATTTGAAGCTGGGCTTTTGGCAGTTGGGAATACATCTTAAAGATCGATATAAAACTGCATTCTGTATACTAACAGCCCAATATCAACGAAAAGTCATGCCTTTTGGCCTCAAGACAGCTAATTCCTTATTCCAAAAGGCCATGCTTAAGATATTTGAGCCCATTCTCTATAGTACATTGATATACATTGATGATATCCTATTATTCTCAAAAGGGTGTCCAAGCCTATGAAAAACTTCTAGCCTAATTTCAACAGCTGGATCACTAATATGGAATAATGCTTTTCAGAAAAGAAAAGCATGATTGGACAAGAGTCAGTAGAGTTTATTGGCATGATCTTCAATAAAGGAAAATATCAGCCTGGACCCCACATTGCTCAAGAATTATTGAAATTTTTAGATCAGCATCTGTCAATAAAGCAGATTCAACAATTCTTAGGTATTGTGAATAATTTGCGAGATTTTATCCCACATGTTTCTGTTTATACTAGCCAGCTGTCGAAAATGTTGAAAAAGAATGCTCCTCCTTGGGGACCCTTACAGACTCCAGTTGTTCAACAACTAAAAGTTGTGGCTCAAAAACCTCTACCTTTAAAGGCGCCAAGCATGGGAAAAAGAATCTTGTAGACTGATACTAGTGATGAACATTGGGGTGCTGTTTTGATTGAAGAAATTGATGGAAAATTGCATTATTGTGGTCATTCTAGTGGACAGTTTAAAGATGTTGAAAAATATTACCATACTACTATCAAAGAAGTCTTAGCAGTTAAGAATGGAATTAAAAAATTTGAATTCCATTTGATTAGACACCAATTTATTGTGAGAATGGATAACTCTTCTTTTCCAAAGATTTTAGAACTTAAAAATAAGTCCATCCCCAGTAAACAAATGTTAAGATTGAAGGATTGGTTAAAAAGTATGATTTTTCAGTTGAACATATTAAAAGAAACCACAACCTCGTCCTAGATTTATTATCTAGGCCACAACAAATACAAATCATCACTACTTTTTCAACCTTCCCACATGTTTTCATGGCATCTCCAACTCCTCTCAATGCATCCTCCAAAAAACAGTTTCGTCCTAACACTCATTTCACTACTCGTGACTAGATCTAAACATATGCCAAGAACCATATCTTTCTTTTTCTCTTCAAAATTTTAGAATACAAAAAATTTCCTATTGAACCATCACTTTTTTTCAAGGACTATCCCTTTCTCATTACCTTTTACCTCAAACCATCCCAAAGACTTCTTCCATCAGAATTATGGTATATTTGGTGCCTAACAGTTCTATACTGTAAATATTTCATTTTCTTAAGGAAGCTCAGGAATGTGACTCTCTAATATGGACTCTGTTAGAATGGTTTGCTCCATTATCTTGGTGGCGCAAGGACCTATAAAGAATTATTGAACAAGAATGTTTATGGACAAGCTTAGCTTTTAATTTTAGTACTTGTACAATTTACATTTTACATCATCCATATTTTCAAAGTCCCTCTAAAGATTTTTGGACTAGTAATGAAGCCTATGCTTGGAGGAATTTCTCTGAACCCATCCATAAAGATCAGGACAAAAAGAGATTAAAAAATTTTCTTTGTTATTTAAATGGTTATGATTGTAATATTCATCATTGTATCTTGCAAGACTTGTCACCATCTAAATACTACCATCATCAATTCCAATTCAGGACCACCAACCCGTAAAAGTCAATAATGAAGCAGGACCTTCTTTTTCAAAATCACCTCCAAAAGAGACAACCAGTACATAGCCCCCTGCACATTTTCAAGATTCCTAGGACCCATATGAACAATTTAGCACATGATGGAAAAATCTTTATGGAGATATTGGCTTAGATGACTCAGATGACAACAACTTTAATATCTCTCCTAGTCATCACATTTAAAGTTGTCTACCATTATGTTTGCCACCATTGTACTATTATATAATTATGAGTGTCTGTAATAATGAAAGGGTTTCTATCCCTTTCCCTTTTGTATAATTATTTTCTTTGTCCATTTGTAATGACCTTTGATCTATATAAAGAGGCTTCAGTTTAAGATGTATTTAGATTAAGCTTTCTCTCAACCATCCTTTGTAAAATAAGCTTTCCATAAATAAAATGTCTTTTTAAATTTCCTCTATCTTTCTAAACTCTAAATAGTATTAATCTTATAATTTTATTTATCTTAAATAGATTAAAGTATGCTCTATACTTGCCTCAATAGAGGATCCTGTACATCAAAAATAATCTAGAAAAGATCCATTTAATGATCTCTTCAATTTCTCAATAATATTACAAAAGGATCGCCGCTATAAATAAGCCTATTTGAGAATGATTGTTGGTATTTGATATGAGTAATATTACTGTAGGAATCATTGAGATCTTATTTGCTCATTGGAATGGTCTGATCATATTTGGAAGGCAGAATGGAAAGATTCACCGGAGGAGTAGTTCCATTTGAATTTTCTTGAATAGAAAAGATTGAGAAGAATTCATCTCTAGAGAGATATGAAGAGTTAGATCTTGAATCAATATCTTCATGTTTTCTTGAATCAATATCTTCATGTTTTCTTGAATCAATATCTTCATATTCAAGAGCAAAGGCTGTTTCATGATTTGCTTCTTCTTGTTATGAGTATAAAGATTCTATATCTGTATTAGCTGGACTGTATAAGAGTTGTTGGACAAGTTTTTATGCCTTTTGAGGTTTATTTTGACAATTTTTTAAGAAATGTCCTTTCTGTCCACAGATAAAGCATCTATATGAGTTTTTGGTTTTTCCATGCTAGGGCTTTCTTTCGAAAAATTTAAATCTTTTGTGCTTGGCATGTTTCCCATGCTTTTGAGATTTTTGAAATTTCTGATAATGATGTTTTTTCTTATGAGTTTTGCATTCACAATTTTTATTCTTGAATTTAATCCCCAATTAGGACTTATTACAAGCTATCTTTATAAGAGACTTGTGAGCAAGAATATTTTGAAGGAAATTTTGCTGTTCACAAAGTTTTTCAAGAGCTAATAATGTGAACTGATGAATTTCCCTAAGAGATATGTCTGACATAGGCCTTTTTGATTGAGTAATCATCCTCTGGATTTTAGGTTGCAATTCAAAAGGTAATGAAGAGTTGTATGTATATCTGAGATTAGGATCATTGTAGCCATTCAACAAGTAATATCTCTTGGACATTTTTTGATAATGAAAATCAAGATCTTTTTGTTTTAGAGAACAACATTTCATATCAAAGAATTCTTACTTCATTCTTTTCTTAAAATGAGAAAAAGCACCAACAAAGTCCTAGGGCTTGGCTAGCACTTGTAAAGTTAAGAAAGGCTATCATCTTGTAATTGCCTAGAGTTTGATACCATTCCCTAAGAGTTCCAGTGAATCTGGAGACAAACTCCTTTAAGACTTCTTTCAACTGTACATCAAGCCTTATCATTTGCAAATCAATCTAGGCACCCATTTCATGAATAACATCTCTCCACTTGTGTGGGGGTAATGAATCAAAGTTAAACCAGGGTCTTGAAGCAGATTTGCTTGGCGGATAATCATCTAGACTATCCATATAAGTTTCTGGCTCACTTTCTATAGGAGTTGGATTAGGAGTGGCAGATTGTTCTGCTGAATGAGGAGTCTCCTCAAATGTAGTTTTAGTATTCCTCTGAGGATTGTTGGAAAATGTTTCTTCAATTGCAAGAATTTGGGTTATATCAGCAATTGTTAAGAGTCTGAGGTATCTGAAGAGAAATCTTCATCAGAGGATTCTCCTAAGTTGTCACCATCTCCCTTTACCTAAGAGGCAATGTTCTAAGAAAACATGGATAGTTTATCTCTTCTTGACTCTTATTGTTTTGGAGAATGTGTTTCTACATCAATGGATTCAAAAGATGAAAGACTCATTGTGGGTTGAGTTTGAGAAGGAAGAGGTTGATGAAAAGCTTTATAGGTCATCTTGAATAGATTATAGGAATCAACAGGTGGTGGGTAATAAGATTGATAAAATGGATTTGATGGTAAGATTCTGAAGCAGGCATTGGTTTAGTTTTAACCATATCAGCTTCTACTTTTGCCAATTCTTCTTTTAACCTTCTGATTTCAGCTTCTTTTTCCATGAATTCTTTACCAAATTTTTGTTGATCAATAAGATGATGAAGTTATTGATTTAATTGTCCAATTTAGGAAGAAAGCTCCCTATGAATTTTTTGGACAAATGAAGTTTGGTTATTTTATTGCAGAGTAAGTTGATCCAATTTCTGGTCAATTTTTTAAAGGAACTTATTTTGAGTTTTGGCATTATCGGTGTACCAATTCAAAATGGTTTCAAATGGCTTTGGTTCTTCATATTGACCACTTAGAGTGACAGTTTGTGGAATAATATAGGGAGCAAAAACTATTTCTGGATTGAGAACTGACTGTCTTTGTTAAAGGAGGAAAATCTTCTAGATCTATAGTAGTGAACATCATGTAAGGCTGAATTGTTGGAACAACTAGCAGTGGAGCAAGAGGCTTTCATTATTCAAGTTGTTGAAGAGCCTTTTTATAAATGTGCAAGGGCTTCATATAATGTTGTGAGCTCTTTAAACTGGAAAGTTCCTTTGCTTCCTTTTCTAGAACCTAATTATGAATTCTAATCCATAGACTATCATCATCATATTTATCCCTTGGCTTTCTAATAGACAAATGAGATGAGTGACATTTGGGCTTGGACTTAGAATTGAAACATTCATCATCATCTTCGTCTTGGCAGGTGCATGATGAATCACACATTCCACTGCCTAAAGCATCCTATATAAAATGTCCTTTAATTTTTGAGACATATATATGGTATCCTTCAGGAGAAAAACTGTGAATAAGAATGTTCTTTTCTTGAGGTCGAGAAACTGGAGAAATCATCATTGATGTGGAAACTCTAAGAGGCTGAAAAATTGTCTTTACTGTCCCATCTTCCCTTTTCTGAAAAAAAGAAGATGTTATCTGAACTAGTTGAGAGTCTTGATGGAATTTTCCATAATTTGTAAGCCATTCATGAGGCATGAGCTTAATAAGCTCATCTCTAGATATTTGTCTGGGAATTTGAACAATGGTAGGAACATCATCATCTCCATTAGCCAAAAGTAATAAGGCATCTTAGGAAGTGCCATGAGAAGAAAGATCAATAGCATGATTTTGTACTCTAAAGATGAGTTAGTGGTGAAGTGTAGCAACTTTTAAAGTGGAAATCTGTATAGCACTAGTAATTTGCACTTGGATTTTAAAAGCTATTGAAAGATTTGGATCTTAGAGAGAAAGATTGAAATTAGGGAAAAAGGTAAGAACTATGCTTTCAGCATTTAAGGTATTCAGCACGGTTCCAATTATAGCATGCTTATAATTGACAAATCTAGTATCTTGCAAGTTCATCTTTATTGTGATAGGTAAACCTTTTCTCCTATAAAAAGAGAGTACTATTAGAACAGTTCCCAAATGGAAATGAGTATATCCTTCTTCTTTCCATCTTGTAATGAGAGAAGATGGGATTTCAAGAGTAACATACTATTCTGCATCAGTTGCTTGAAGAGAACATTGGTCTAATCTAGAAGATTGAACATATTCTTTGGTTGTTGGTCCGTGAGTAGAAATAAAAGTCCTGACACTTTAAGTTAAAGAATTATCCTTCCTGTAAACATTATAAGAATTCAAAAGGGGCATAGAAGCAGCAGAGATTTAAGCATCATTAGGTACATATGAGTACTCAACTAAATTTTCTATTTTTGAGGCTAAAGTCTTTTTACAAATCTAGTAGTGAAAGAGAAGAAGATAAACAAACTAAATTGTTAGGTGTTTCAGAAGCCATATCGCAAGGTTTTCTTTCCTTCCCTCTGCATAATATTAACTTATAATATCATTTATCATTTCATTAGGCTTTGATACCAAATAAGATCCCAACGATTCCTATATTAATATTACTTATATCAAATACCAATAAAGCCAACAATCATTCTCAAATAGGCTTATCCTTTTGTAATACTATTGAGAAATTGAAGAGATCATTAAATGGATCATTTTTAGATTATTTCTAATGTATAGGATCCTCTATTGAGACAAGTACGTAGCATACTTTAATCTATTTGAGATAAATAAAATTATAAGATTAATACTATTTAGAGTTCAAGAAAGACACAGGAAATTTAAAAAGACATTTTATTTATAGAAAGCTTATTTTATAAAGGATGCTTGAGAGAAAGCTTAATTTGAATACATCTTAAACTGAAGCCTCTTTATACAGATCAAAGGCTATTACAAATGGACAAAGAAAATAATTATACAGAAGGGAAAGAGATAAAAACCATCTCATTATTACATACTCATAATTATACAATAGTACAATAGTGGCAAACATAATGGTAGACAACTTTAAATGTGATGACTAGGAGAGAGATTAAAGTTATCATAATCTGATCATCTGAGCTAATATCTCCATAAAGATTTTTCCACCATGTGCCAGAGTATTCATATGGGTCTTGGGAATCTTGAAAATGTGTAAGGGGCCATATACTAGTTGTCTTTTTCGGAGGTGATTTTCAAAAAGAAGGTCTCGCTTCATTGTTGACTTTTACTGGTTGGTGGTCCTGAATTGGAACTAATGATGGTAACATTTGGATAGTGATAGGTCCTACAGGATACAATGATGTAGTAACAATTGGCTGGATATTACAATCATAACCATTCAAACAATAGAGAAAATTTTTTAATCTCTTTTTGTCCTGATCTTTATGAATGGGTTCAGAAAAATTCCTCTAAGCATAGGCTTCATTACTGGTCCAAAACTCTTTGGAAGGACTTTGAAAATATGGACGGTGTAGAATGTAAATTGTAGAAGTACTGAAATGAGAAGTTAAGCTTGTCTATAAACATTCTTGTTCAATAATTCTTTGCAGGTCTTTGCTCCACCAAGATAATGGAGCAAACCATTCTAACAGAGTCCACATTAGAGAATCACATTCCTGAGCCTCATTAAGAAAATGAAACATTTCCATGACTGAAATTTCTACAGCTACAGAGGAGAGAACTGTTAGGCACTAAAATACACCATAATTCTGATATAAGAAGTCCTTGGGATGGTTTGAGGTGAAGGGAATTGAGAAAGGGATAGTCCTTGAAAAAAGGAGATGGTTCAATAGCAATTTTTCTATATTCTAAAATTTTGGAGAGAAAAAGAAAGATATGGTTTTTGGTATATGTTTGGATATGGTTAAGAGCAGTGAAATGAGTTTTAAGAGGAAATTGTTTTTTGGAGGATGCATTGAAAGGAGCTGGAGATGCCATGAAAACAAGTGGGAAGGTTGAAAAAGTAGTGAAGATTAGTATTTGTTATAGCTTGGATAATAAATTTGGGATGAGGTTATGGTTTCCTTTTATATGTTTGACTGAAAAATCATACTTTGTAAACCAGTCCTTCAATCTTAACTGTTGTTATTAGGGATGGACTTATTTTTAAATTCTAAAATCTTTAAAGGTAGAGGATTTTGAGCCACAACTTTCAGTTGTTGAACAGCTTGAGTCTGTAAGGGTCCCCAAGGAGGAGCATTCTTTTTTAACATTTTTGACAACTAGCTGGTATAAACAGAAGCATCTGGGATAAAATCTCGCAAATAATTCATGATACCCAAGAGTTGTTGATTATGCTTTATTGATAGATGTTGATATGAAAATTTCAATAATTCTTAAGCAATGTGGGGTCCAGGCTAATATTTTCCTTTATTGAAGATCATGCCAAGAAACTCCACTAACTTTTGTTGAATCATGTTTCTTTTCTGAAAGCATTACTCCATGTTAGTGAACTAGCTATTGAAATTGGCTTAGAAGTTTTTCATGGACTTGGATGTCCTTTGAGAACAGTAGGATATCATCAATGAAGATCAATGTGCTGTGGAGAATGGGCTCAAATATCTTAAGCATAGCCTTTTGGAATAATGAAGGGGCTATCTTGAGGCCAAAAGGCATGACTTTTCACTAATATTGGGCTATTGGTATACATAATGCAGTTTTATATTGATCTTCAGGATGTATTCCCAATGGCCAAAAACTTGCCTTCAAATCAAATTTTGAAAAGATATGAGCTTCATTGAGGTGGGTAAAAAGAGAATTGATCTTGGGAAGAGGAAACTTATCACCCCTGAGGAAATGATTAAGTGGCTTATAATTAATTATAAGTCTCTTTTTCCCACTTTTGATTTTAGATCTTTTCTCCACATAGAATGCTTAGCATGCCTAGGGTGAAGTAGTCGGTTCAATTAAACCTTGTTTAATCAATTGAGCACATTCTTCTTTGGCCATGAGTAGGTTAGAAGGAGTCATTCCTGAATGAGTGGCTTTTGTAGGGTTGATGTCTTCGTTAAGTTTAAAAGGGAGATGAATGAATTTTTTTTTTATTTTTCCATAAGGGTGATGGATGGGAAAATTGAGCATGATTGTCAACACAGGACTGTTTGATGAGATTTCTTATTTGTTCAAAGTTATGAGAAACTTGACTTAATGAAAATAATTTTGGAGTCAAAGTGTAAGGTTTCGTTGATCTTTTAAATTTGATTCCCTTAGGAAGAATTTGGAGTCCTTTTGCCATGTTATAAACATCAAACCCAATAAGGATATCTTTGTCTGGAAGAGCATAATCAAGAACTTTGGTCCAATAGTGCACTCAAGAAATAATTGAATTCCAATGGGCTTTTTAGTTCTGAGAGAAGTGGAAAACACTTGGCCATTCGCTGCTTTAAAATATTCATGACGAATTTCCCAAGAAGAACTAGGAAGGATGGATGGATTTATCATTGTTTTTTGGGCTCCTATATATATATATATATATATATATATATATATATATATATATATATATATATATATATATATATATATATATATATATATAATTCACAAATTATAATTCACTTTGTTTTAATATAAAGATTAATCTTATATTTGGGAAATTTCTTAGGGAGGAAAGAAAATAAAAAAGAATAGTAACTTTTACTTTTCTTATTTTATTTTCCTCTCTCTTATTTGGATAAAAAATAAAATTATTTTTCACTTATTAACATCTTTCTTTATTTTTTCTCCAAATTGAAAAGAAATATTTGGAAGGAAAATGAGTACTTAATTGCCTAATTAACTGAAATGATAAGTTAATTAATTGATTAATTATGACAAAAATTAATTAAAATAAAAAGAATTTAATTAATTTTAGAGGGAGTTACTCCAAAAGAGTATAGACAGATTAATTAGAGAGAGAAAAAGAAAGTGCTAGTGGATAGCTAGTCAACAAATGCTCATGGTGTATGAAAAATGGTGGATGGAAAAGCTTATTTATAGGTAAAGTGTTGTGAAATTTTATTTATACTCGCAAGTGCACGAATCACTGATTTAGTAGATAAGTAGTAATGAGATCGTTCCCATGGAAAGAGCTATGAAAATAATTATAAAAAAACTTAATTAAATCACATTAATTTGATTCTAACCTAGTTTCAAATAATCTTTTTTTTTTCAGATAATGATAAAGAGATGTAAAGTAGAAACGTCAAAATAATACAATTAAAGGTAATTGAACTTGTGAAATAAAATTCAGATAAAATATTACCAAGGTTTGAGAATTCACCAATGTTTAATTAAAATTTTTTATAATATATTGATTCTAATTTTCAAAAAATAGTTTAGAAATCAATCTTTCTATCTTCTATCGATTTTATCAGTAAGCTCAATTTTATTAAATTCTTAAATAGATTTTGCTTCACTTCAAAAGTGTAATTTCTAAGCATTATATATATACAATTTAATGGAAAACACATAATAAAAAAAAATTACTTTTGTTTAAATAAAAACCAAGTACAGATAGTTTTCCTAACAATCAAAAATATATGATAGAATTGATGAAAGGATATTATCAAATGAAACCAAAATCATAAACATTAAATTGCAAAATATTTAGAATTAATACATAATAGAAATTAATAAACTAACATGGTTTCATCATCTACCTTAGTAAAATTAAAACTTAGAAAGACATAATTAAAACAACAAAATAAACAAAAGAACCCATTATAGCAATTTGGATCCTTAATCCTGAAATATCAACTTTTTCCTTATTTTCTCAATTCTTTTCCTTACAAGCTCTTCTTTTGCTAAGCCATTTCCCTTCTATTTATAAGCATTAATGGCTAGATGGCAAGTTGATGAAGAAACCGATTTTCAAATGATTTTTCTTCTTTAGCATCAAATATGTGATTTTAAACTTTGAATTCTTGGTTTTCCTTAGTTAGATTGCATATGGATGTTTGGTGATGACTTGAATTTTTGTAATTTTTCTTCCTTACCATCAAATATATGACTTTGATTTTTGAATCCTTTGTTTTCCTTAGTTGTCTTACATAAGAATAGTTAGTAAACTCTTTAGTTTCTATTGCAAACTCGAAGATGGTGTCCTTTGTCAAAAGAAAAGAAAATGGCTTAGTTGATTTTATTAAAAAATTATTTCTTTCACAAAATTTATTTATTTATTTATTATTATTATTATTATTATTCATGCAAGTAAAAGACTATAATTTTACTCAATTTTCAAGCTTTCACCATTTTATTTCATATTTCATAAAAATATCATTAAATAAAAATATTTATTTAATAAATGAACAACAAAAAATAAATTTAAGGGCTATTAATATATATTAAATTATGCTCATCAAATATCCTCAAACCTAGATTTTGCTAGTCCTTGAGCAAAAATAAAACCTAAACTAGTCTACTTTTGTAAGAATTAGGTGGGCCATAGAGGACGAGCTGTAGTCTCGTAAGAGCTTCCAGTGGTGATACCCATAAAATACTTGTAAAAATCTAAACTTCCAACTATTTATCTCAGAGAACAATAAGATATCATAGCTTTGAAATCAAAAAAGTATTAAATTGAATACATATCCATTCAAAAGCTAATTCATCTTGTAACAATCATACTCAAGTGAGTGTGTGAAATTGCCAATATTAATAATAAATGTGATTTGCATGGTCCAAACAAGTAAAATTCTCATAGCCTTACAATAACAATCATTCAATTTCTAATAAAGAATTAAGTATCATAAGCTTCCCTTTTGGTATAAATCTCCAGTACTTTGAAGGCATCGCATGAGATCAAAAGGTCTTTAATATTGATTGTAATGGAGCCGTGGGGTATGATGTGGCTAAAGAATGAAAGGGATAGGAGATTACATAAGTTCTAAAGACTTCATAGAGTTAAAGATATCATAGTATTTTATAAGAGACACTTCTTAAAAACCATAGAAGCATATAAAATGTAGCCAACTATTATTATGTTGACTTTTACTTTATTCTAACCTCCACTTATAATATCCAAGGTAATTGTGATATGGACATGACTTGTTCATCAGGAAAAGTCTCTTTGATGGGACAATCCTTATCAACAAATTCCACTATCAGTCTAGACAAATGATCAGCCACAACATTTTCAAAACCTTTCTTATCACGAATTTCAAGGTCAAACTCTTGTATTAACAAAATCCATCGAATCAAATGAGGCTTAGCATCTTTTTTTTGACAAAAGGTATTTCAATGCAGCATGATTAGTATAGATAAAGACTTTGCATCCAACAAGATAAGATCTAAATTTGTCCAAGGCAAACACTATAGCAAGTAACTCCTTTTCAGTGGTTGAATAATTAAGTTGTGCATAAGTAAGAGTTTTACTCACATAATAGATCACGATGGGTAGCTTATTGACTCTTTGGCCTAAAACAGCACCAAGGGCATAATCAGAGGCATCACATATGATCTCAAAAGGAATACTCCAATTAGGTAGTCTAATGATGGGTATAGATGTCAACAAGATTTTAAGCTTTTCAAAAGCTTGAAGGCATTCATTATCAAAGATAAAAGAAGTATCTTTCGCAAGTAAGTTACACAAGAGGTGAGAGATGTTACGAAAATCTTTAATGAATCAAAGGTAGAAACAAGCATGACATAAAAAGGATCGAATTTCTTTTATAGTGTGGGGCAGAGGAAGGCTAGAGATTAGGTCTATCTTTGCTTTATCTTCCTTAATTCTTTGTTGGGACACTACATGACCCAGAATAATTCCCTTTTTAACCATGAAATGACATTTTTCCCAATTTAACACAAGATTTTTCTCTTTACACCTAATTAAAACGAAGGTTAAGTGATGCAAACATTCATCAAAGCTTGAACCAAAGACAGAAAAATCATCCATGAATATCTCAAGAAAATGCTCAATCATATCAGATAATATACTTATCATGCATTGCTGAAATGTAGCAGGTACATTGCATAACCCAGAGGGCATGCGTCGATAGGCAAAGGTTCTAAAAGGGCAAGTGAAAGTGGTTTTCTATTAATCCTCAGGTGTGATTGGGATTTGATTCTATCCAGAGTAACCATCAAGAAAAAAATAGTATGCGTGTCCAGATAATCTCTCAAGCATTTGATCAATGAAAGGAAGTGGGAAATGATCTTTCCTTATGACAACATTCAACTTCCTATAATCAATACAAATACGCCATCCAATTTGGATTCAAGTGGGAATTAGTTCATTTTCTTCATTTTTCACTACTGTTATGCTAGATTTCTTTGGAACTATCTGCACAGGACTCACCCATGAACTATTAGAAATAGGGTAAATGACACCTACATTTAAAAGTTTTATCACCTCAGCTCTGATAACTTCTTTCATATTGGGATTTAGTCATATTTGGAATTCATGACTAGGTTTAACATTGTCCTATAAATGAATTCCATGCATGCAAATTGAAGGACTAATACCCTTAATGTCTGAAATTGTCCCCCCTATTGCTTCTTTATGATCTTTCAAAACATCAATCAGCTTGTTTTCTTGTTCAACCTTTAAACCATATGCTATGATAATGGCAAAGTTTCCGATGGTCCTAAAATGAATATTTCAATGACTCAGGCAATGGTTTTAAGTCTAACTTTTATGATTCAAGAATTGACTCTTTAGATTCTGTGGGAAATAGAGGTTCAATTTTGGCTTTACATTTGTTTGTATACATTAATAGAACAGATTCTAATAAAGAATTCACCTCATTAATTAAATTTTCAACATCTAAGTCCATGCCAAATTGAGTTAAACATTTCTCAAATGGATCATTTTTATTCATTTCCAAAAAAAATCATTGATCACACTTTCAATCATGTTAACTTCACATAAATCATCATTGTCAATTGGTTGGCAAGCAACATTAAACACATTAAGTTCAACAGTCATATTACCAAATGATAATTTCAAAACATCATTTCAACAATTGATGATTGCATTGGATGTGGCCAAAAATGGTCTTCCTAAGATGATAGGAATTTGATCATTTGTGTTTTTAATAGGCTGAGTATTAAGAACAATGAAATCCACTGGAAAGTAAAACTTATCAACTTTGACCAACACATCTTCTATGAAACCTCTAGGAATTTTCACAGACTTATCGGCTAATTGGAGTATCACAGTTGTGGGTTTCAATTCTCCTAACCTAAGTTGTTGAAAAACAGAATATGGCAATAGATTCACACTTGCCCCTAAATCAAGTAAAGCTCGGTTAATTTAATGATTAGCAATGGTATAAGAAATTGTCGGACAACCGGGATCCTTATACTTAATAGGAGTTTTATGTTAGAGTATGGAACTCACATGTTTAGTCAAGAATACCTTTTTAGGAACATTTGTTTTCCTTTTTACCGTACAAAGATCTTTCAAAAATTTGGCATAAGCATGTACTTGTTTACTAGCATCAAGAAGAGGGATGTTAATGCTAACTTGCTTAAACACCTCTATAATGTCACTATATTGGGTACCTTTCTCTTTTAAGACAAGTCTTTGTGGGTAAGGAGCTTTTAGAACATAAGGCAATGATTGATTGTCTTTTTCAACTGAGTCTTTAGATGATAAAATTTCAAGATGACTCTTTTGACTCTCTTTTTAAGGTTCAAGTGTATAATCAGGTTTGGCTATGCATTTTTCAGACCTAAGAGTAGTTATGGATTTAACTTCTCATTAGAACTTGATGAATCTACCTTATATTGACCTTTTGGATTTGGAACAAGTTGACTGGGAAATTTTCCTTTTTCCCTTTCAGCTATAGTAGTTGCAAGTTAGCCCAATTGTGTTTCAAGTTTTTGAATGGATTGAGAATTTGATTGCAAAACTTGTTAGGTTGATTGCATGAACTGTTGTAAAGTATCCTCTAAAGAAGGTTTCTTCTCCAATGGAGTAGAGAATTGGGAAGCATTTTGAGGATATGGTGGATTTGAATGACCAATGTGCTGATTGGACATATTATATTGATGACTTTGATTCATTGAAAGCTGGTTCTGTCTCTATGAAAAATTAGGATGATTTTGCCAATTGGATTATATATGGGGGTATATGGGCTATCAGATGATTTTCCATAAAAATAGAGTGCATTTGCTTGTTCAAAGAATGCTTCCTGGTAATTGGGCATTGAATGACAAAATTGAGCAGTATGAGATGTACTAGAACATAAGGCACACAACTCACTCCTAGTGTTTGTTTGAGAATTCATGGATTGACTTAACATTAAGGCTTCCACTTTCCTAGACAAACTAGCTAGAGTAGTTTTCAAATCACTTTCATCTCTCTCTCTGTTATCTCATAAATGCCTCCTCTTTTGGTTACACAAGTGGATTTGACTCTAGGATCTAAACAATTCCATTGCTAAGAATTTATAGCTAGGGTTTCAAGTGAATCCCAAGCTTGACTACTTTGCAAATGCAAGAATTTTTCACCATCCATAGATTGAATCATTTAACGATTTAATGGAATTAAACTATCATAAAAATATTTTACCAATCTTCAAATTTCAAAACCATGATAGGGACACTTTAAGATCAAATCATTAAACCTTTCCCAACACTTATAAAATTCTTCTCCCTCTTTTTGGTAGAATTTAGAAATTTCTCTCCTAAGACTATCAGTTTTGGACATGGGAAAGAATTTTGACAAAAAATTATTAACTAATTGATCCCAACTAATAATTATTCTTGCTTAAAAGGAATTTAACCAGGCTTTTGCTTTATCTTTTAGTGAAAATGGAAATAGCCTTAGCCTAATTGAATTATTAGAAAAATTTTGGAAGCGAAATGTGGAATAAATATCCAAAAATTCTTTAACATGCATGTATGGATAGTCTCTTTCTAAACCATAAAAAGATGGTAACAATTGCATTATGGCTGGTTTAAGCTCAAAATGAGTTACATTAATTTCAAGTGAAACTATGCAAGAGGGAGAATTGGCAGTGACGGGAGAAAAATATTCTATAAGAGTTTTTTCTCTTTTAAGATGGACATCATTATCTCTTGGATTTTCCATATTTTTATGATTTATTTCAGTTCTAGACATTTTTATTGATGATTCAATTTTAATGTCACTTATGGATAATTTTTTTTTAACCAAACGACACTTTAAATCACTTTCCCAAGCTAGCATAAACTAATAAATTAAATTAACTTATTTCAATACCAACTATAAAATAAAATAAATGAAAATAAAACAAAAAATATTAATAATGAGAATACAACAAAAATAAAATAAAATAAAATTTCTCTTTTAAATTATATAAAAATGAAAAATGTGCAACTAATAAAGCTCCTAGAAAAAATTTGGGGTCATAATGGACCACTTAAGTCTCAATTTTCTTAGGCAGATAAATAATTGGCTTTTTTGACAAAGCTTATTAAATTGTGTATTTAATAACATTTATAAACCAAAAGAGAAAGAAAAGTAAAATAGACAATGTGAATCAACTTAAAAAAAAAATAAAAAAAGAAATTCAAATGATTCAACGTAACAAAAAAAAATATTTAACTCTATTTTTTTTGTTTTTAAACAATAAAGATCCTAGAAATAAAAAAAATTAAAAAAATATAAATATATAAACGTGGAACTTTATGACCAAAAGCTTAAAAAAAATAATAATATTGAAAATTAAAACAAATTTTTGCAGAAAAATAAATTAATTATCTATAGTAACTAACTAACCATGCAAGAAAAATATGAAACAATGCAAAACACGTGAATAGTAACCAAGTTGCTACAGTAATCTAATTGAAATTTTTTGCACTATTCCAACTCAACTCAACTTAGTACTATTGAAACAGAATTTTTTTTTTTAAATATGCATAAACTAATAAGAAAATTTTTACAACAAAAACTAATAAAATTTTATGACTAAACAGATAAAAAAAATAATGAAATAATAAAATAAAATAAAAATTCACAATAAGTAAGATTTAACTAGTAGAAGAATTAAACATACCTTGATCTAATGAGCTTTCTTCTTTCTTTACGATGTCTTCCTGGCAACGGTGCCAAAAACTTGTTGTGAAATTTTATTTATACTCGCAAGCGCACGAATAACTGATTTAGTAGATAAGTGATAATGAGATCGCTCCCACAGAAAGAGCTATGAAAATAATTATAGAAAAACTTAAATTAACCATAGTAATTTAATTCTAATCTAGCTCCAAATAATTTTTTTTTAGATAATGATAAAGAGATGTAAAGTAGAAATGTCAAAATAATAAAATTAAAGATAATTGAACATGTGAAATAAAATTCAGATAAAATATTACCAAGGTTTCAGAATTCACCAATGTTTAATTAAAATTTTTTATAATATATTGATTCTAGTTTTCAGAAGATAGTTTAAAAATCAATCTTTTTATCTTCTATTGATTTTATCACTAAGCTCAATTTTATTAAATTCTCAAATAGATTTTGCTTCACTTCAAAAGTGTAATTTCTAAGCATTATATGTATACAGTTTAATGCAAAACACATAATCAAAGAAAATTACTTTTCTTTCAATAAAAACCAAGTATAGATAATTTTCCTAACAATAAAAAATACATGATAGAATTGATAAAAAGATATTATCAAATGAAACTAAAATCATAAACATTAAATTGCAAAATTTTTAGAATCAATACATAATAAAAATTAATAATCTAACATAGTTTCATCATCCACCTTAATAAAATTAAAACTTAGAAAGACATAATTAAAACAACAAAATAAACAAAAGAACCCTTTCTAGCAATTTGGATCCTTAATCTTGAAATCTCAACTTCTTCCTTATTTTCTCAATTCTTTTCCTCACAAGCTCTTCTTTTGCTAAGCCATTTCCCTTCTGTTTATAAACATGAATGGCTAGATGGCAAGTTGATGAAGAAACCAATTTTCAAATGATTTTTCTTCTTTAGCATCAAATATGTGACTTTAAACTTTGAATTCTTGGTTTTCCTTAGTTGGATTGCATATGGATGTTTGGTAATGACTTGAATTTTTGCAATCTTTCTTCCTTAGCATCAAATGTATGACTTTGATCTTTGAATTTTTGATATTTGAATCTTTTGTTTTCCTTAATTGTCTTGCATAAGAATGGATGGTAAACTCTTTAGTTTCCATTGCATACTTGAAGATGGTGTTCTTTGTCAAAAGAAAAGAAAATGGCTTAGTTGATTTTATTGAAAAATTATTTCTTTCACAAAATTTATTTATTTATTTATTTATTATTATTATTATTATTATTATTATTATTATTATTATTATTTATGCAAGTAAAAGACTGTAATTTTACTCAATTTTCAAACTTTCACCATTTTATTTCCTATTTCATAAAAATATCATTAAATAAAAATATTTATTTAATAAATGAACAACAAAAAATAAATTTAAGAGCTATTAATAGGTATTAAATCATGGTCATCATAAAGTGCAATGGGGCATTTTTGGAAAAGAAAATGTCATGACCTAAACCTGAAGGCACATAATCGATACTAGGATACGGGTAATGTATGTGGTTATTAGTGCTCGTAGTAAGCCTTATAACTTACTAAATGATAAACCATCAAATTGACTATTATTTTAATTTCAAAGCATAACCATGGGCCCGTAGGTAAACTGATTTTATCATCAATTCAATGCCATTCTAATTTAATATATTATTTATTTCAAGTATCAAATCAAAATAAAATTCTGCTTAACCAGTTATTCAACAACCTAAAAGAAATTTACAAAGGGCGATTACATTAAATTACAAATAACAAGGACAACATTGAAGGAGTTCTAGAATAGTAACACTAACTAATAATAACTCTAATATATAATTCAGTTTAATATAATACATATTACTGCTGAAGAAATAAAGTAGAATAACTCAATTACAAATTTCTTCATGAGCTCATCCCACGACTTGGAAAAATAATTTGAACAGGAATGACCATTCGACTCAATGAATGATACTAACCAATATATTGACCTGGTGTCCTATAGTCAAATAACTAATATTCATGCTGGTGCATTATGTCATAAAAGAAAACAAATCACATAAGCAAACAAGGATGGAATACAACCCACAGTGCCATGCTAGACCTCAATATGGGGAACTAATCCTCCTATCCTGACTCTCTGAATCTAATAATGTCTTTTAATCCCATACTAGGGTGGCAGCCATCCCAGTAGCAGTGACCCAACTAGTCGTAGTGAGGCGATGAGTATGCCTCCAGCTGTCAGCCACTAGTCCTAGCTCATCTTATCTCAATTATCATAATCAGATTCACATTTCTAAGTGACATTGTGTCATTCCAATTCCATCTATCAACCATAAACAACTATGCATCAATAATTATTATCTCATCAATCACAGTCAAATATGCAATCATAGTGCGCATATATATACACACACATACACATACACACACACACACACACACACACACACACAAAATAAATGCAAATGCATGAAAAATAAGAAAATATATTAGATAGTATCACTCACAACTTAACGAAATCCAAATAAGCTCCTCTTGAAGTATGACATCTGGCAATTGGAAAGACGTCTAGAAAGCTCATATTAACAGTAAGGAAAGTATATTAGAATACATACATCTTTAACCCTAATCCTTATATCTACTTTAAGGCTATAGAGATTCTACTGAAATTTTCTGCAAAACTGATAACTCTATATTTTTAGAGTTATTTTATTTGTTTAAACTTAAATTTTAACTCAGTTCTCGAAAATGCAATAATATTATTACATGTTTTTAGAAATAAATAGTTCTACAATTTATAAATAAATTATAATATATTTTAAGTATTTTTATTTTATTTTTGCAGATCAAAATGATGTCACAATGATGCAATAAAATAAATGATGCAGACGGTGATGTCATAAAAATAATGATGCAAGCAATGATTCAAGTTTTCAATCTATGAGAAATAAATTCAATGGTTGGTGGTCAAAATTCAATGGTTGGTGGCCAACCTAACCATTTTTGAATATTGATGAAGGAATTCAATGGTTGGTGGCCAAAATTCAATGGTTGATAGCCAACCTAACCTTTTTTGAATATTGATGAAGGAATTCAATGGTTGGTGGCCAACCTACCCATCAATGTTGAATTTTTGATGTGAAAATTTTAATGAAACTTGAATTCTTCCACCAAACATGTCTATAAATACCATGCTTGGCAAAGGAAAATGACATCAAAGAAAATCCATAAAAAAAATATGTAGAGAGATTTTCATATGTTTTCTTAGAGTAGATTAGTTTTATTATTTATTTTGATCAAGATGAGGAGTTTTTGGAGGCTTGAGTTCATCAAAGATTGTATCCCAAAACAAGTTCTCTCTAAACTCTATTCTTGAATTTAATTATAAGTTATTATTATGTTTATTATTTTTATTGTTAATTTAATTATTTCTTCTCTTTTAATTATGAATAGCTAAATTTATTTTTCTAGGATTTAGATGTAATCTTTTGATTTGCATATGATTATTTATATTTAATTGATTGGGTTGATTGTTGGAATTAATCTTTTATCTTAGAACTTAATGCTTGTAATTAACTTGCCATTAATTGCATGATTTATGATATTGTGTGAAGTAGCGAGAGTGGAAGTACAATATTAGTTCATTAGGATAATTGACCTAGGGAATGTATTGCTTAGAGATAAGAATACTCCTTTGTGATTTTTAAAAGGATTTCCATAAAACTTAATGGGTTTGTGTTAATTGCTTATGATCACGAGAGTAGACGTAAGGTTAATATGAACATACATCTTGTATCTTGAGAGAGAACATCATATAATTTAGGGAAATCTAATCATTAATTCCAGCAAAAATAATCCATCAAAAAATTATAAAGAAATCATATGTGATCAATTGATGAATTCTAAATCCTAGACCTTTAATCTTATTTTCATATTTATCATTATTTATTTACTTTAATTTCATTTTAACTTAAAATATAAATCTCATAATTGATTTTCTAAATAATAGAGTAATATTAAAAATTGGTACTTGACAAACCCTTCCTCGTGGGAACGATACTCACTCATCACTTTATTACTTGTAAACGATTTGTGCACTTGTAGAAATCGCACAACAAAAACCTCCCCTATAATTAGGACATTTCCCTCCCTAAAATAAGAGAATATAAATACTTCCAATATATCCAAAACACACCACAAACATCAACAATTCTTTGACCCCTTCTGGGTCGCTAACTCCATAACATACTAACATAGCCTAACTTAATTATATTAAGATCAAATTAGTATTTCCTATAAAATATTTTGGTTGACCCATTACAATTTCTAATAATTTAAAATTCTTTAATTTAACTGCAATAATAGACTAAGGTCTATATTAATTTATAAATCATCCTACTTAATTCCAATAGCATGAATAATTCATAATTATATATATTTTCCTAAATTTCCCTATTTAATTTTGATAACACTTAAAGTCATATCAATCAATAAAGTATTCAATTTAATTTCAATAACACAATTAATATGAAAATTGAGAGTATCAGAATTACTAATTGTGAGGGCTCACTTGATCACCGGCCTGGTTAGCCAGAGGAAATCGAGATGCTCATTCGGGTTTAGATTTATGAGGGAACCCTCGGGTTTGGATTGGTTAATTTTTGAAAATGATTTTAGGAGTCGCTACCTTAATTTTGTTTAGTTGGGAAAATATTAAGGAAAAAACCCAAGTTGACTCTAATTTATTAATTTGTACTTTAATTTACTCATGGATAAAATCACTAGCCTCGAACCAGGTTGAGATTGGGGACTAGGTTTTTGGTTTTAAATAATCAAAATTTAGCTCTTAAGTTTAATTTGACTTTAAAAAATAATTTTATGGATGACATTTGTTAATAATAATAAAATACATGAATACGGCATAATATGAATGCATGGTGTATGTATATTGATGAAGCAATTGAAATAAACATTCATAAATTAAGGGGAGTGTTCCCTCTAATCCTTTAGAGATTTAGGGGAACCACATAATCATTCATTAAATCCAAATAATTACATTAATAACAGCAAGATTGGGATGTCTTCTCTAGCCCTTATGGGATTCTAAGAAGACCACAAGTTTCTTTACAAATATTATAAAAAGTAATTACATTTGAGTAAAATGAAAAATAAGCTTAAATTGAAAAATTGGATTTGAAGTTTGGATTTAAATTCCAAATGTGCCTATGTACCCTATTGAATAGGGATCAAAACACATGTAGCTTATTCCACGATTAAGTGGAGGGGTTTGCAGATTGATAAAAATGATTTTTGGTTTGGGGATAGAGTTTATAAAAATACCTTGGATTTTGATGGACGAGATGGAAAAAGTGTTTTGTTGGACCGAAGTTTCGTTTTATCAGACTAGGCGATTAGAAAATGATTGGTGAGTGAATTAATTAATTAATAGGATTAATTAATTAATTAAAATAGTGGATGAGTAAAAAAAGGATTTTTGATTTAAAAGGTAATTAATTAATCAAAAAGATTAATTAATTAATTAATTTGTGAGTGATTAAAAATTATTTTAGTTAATTAAAATGATTAATTAACTTGGTTTGGGTGAGAAAATTAATTAATTAAAATGATTAATTAATTAATTAGAGAATGGATGGAGGGAGAAGAAGAATAAAAGTTGATAGATAGCGATCAATATCAACTTCAATGTCTTTGAAATGAGGAAATAAAAGGGCTATTTATAGGAAAATGAGATAAGAGTGATTTTGGAAAGTGAAAATTTGAAAAGACGAAAAGGATATGGCTAAAAATACTAAAAAAAGATGAAATAGGGGCATTTTGGGCATTTTAGCCTAGCAGAATGGCAGGGGCGGTGCGGATCCTCGGAAATCGCATTCAGGTTGCACGGTTGGCCGCGTTAGGCCACCGCGCTTGGGTGGGGGGATTTGCATTTGTGGCGTGGAGCTGTGTCAGTTTCTGATGCAACACAACATGCTTCTCTATATATTTTTCTGGTCTATTTTTGATACTTTTGGGTTACTTTTTGGGAGTTATAGTGCTTACAAAAATTAGTGGTCAGTGTTATTAGGCTCAAAATTAATTTTAGAACATTTAAGCAATCAGTCTAAGAGAAAATTCGGTCAATTTTGAAAAAATATTGTCTGATACAGAAGGTCTAATCAGGGTAGAAAAGGCATCAGATTGTGCCAAAAATATTTCAATCAATTTTGAAGAGTTCAAAATTAATTTTGGAGGTACTATAATAAGGGTTCACAGCTGCTCCCTTATTAAAGCTGTCTATCAGTTAGACAGTTTTGATGAGAGTGAACCCAAAACTTTGGTAGTTCTGAGTTTAGAAAATGATTCCAGTTATAATTAGATAATTTTGGTGAATTTTGCAACTTGATTTGATTATTCTTGGAAGACTGGTGAATTTTGAGGTTCATAATTTTTCCATTTTGTTGATGAAAAAACTGCATTTTGGCTAGGAAATAAACAAATGAAGTTTCTACGAGTAGATAAAAAAATCACGAAAGTACGTAGGAACTTTCAGATTTTGATTCTAAATTGAAACTGGCTAAAATTTAATTTTTATATAATTAGATAATTATAAGGCACTTTTTACTATGCGCTATTTCGTCTTCACTTGCTTTAAAACTTTATAAATACCACACTCACACACCTCACACAACTCACACCTCTTTTTGCTCACTCCCAACATGAGCTCTCTCTTTGGTTTTTTTTTTTAGTAATAATCTTTTCCCCTATTTTTTTTAAATAATGGTAATAATCCTTTTTTTAATAATAATCTGTTTTTAATAATAGCAATAATCTGCTTTTGCCTTTTTTTTTTAAAATAATAGTAATAATAACAATAGTAAGATCGCAATTATTATACTTACCTGTTTAGTTCTCATTCTACTTGTCAGATTCAACATTCCTAGTAGTGATGGCTTCAAGATCTTTTCACGGATCTTGCTCTTCTCGCTGTGTCCCGCCTTCTCCCTCAAGTGGGTCACGCTGGCACGTGTACGAGGTGCTGAAGGAGAACAATAATGCTGCACTTCTCTTATAGGATCCTGAGAGACATGCCTCTCATAGCGGTCATATAGCGGTGAGTATCTCATGATGATCTTTCAATTCCGTCTATTCTTTAGATCATTTTTTTTTACATGCATACATGTGTACTAGTTTATTGCAAACTTCGACTATTAAGAATAGGGCCAGAAGGAGTAACTGGAAATAGTGATTAGGTCCATCCCCTAGGGAAGTGTTGCTAGAAGTTTGCTGGAGCCTACCAGCTTTGTTGACTTCTTAGGGGTGAGGACTTCTAGCCAGGTCAATGTGAATTTGATCAAAACTTTGGCTGAGAGATGGTGGGATACCACTAATACTTTCCATTTCACATGTGGGGAGTTAACTTGTACTCCACTTGACTTGTGTATGATCTCTGGGATTCAATTTGGGAATCGGCCTCTAGACATGTGCAATGATTGGAGGCAGGCTTACTCTTCAGCTGAGATCGAGACCTTGCTTGGCTTTGATCCTCCTAGAGCTAGTACTGGAGTCAAGCATTCTGTCTTGAATGAGAGTTTGAAGGAGATTTGATTTCCGATGAGGCCCTTGCCCGACTGTGTCTATTGGTGATAGCTGGGTGTACCTTCGCACATAACATGAGAGATGAGGTAGATTTGAACATCCTTTTGAGCTTGGCTCGTATGGACCTATGGAGTGAGTTTGACTGGGGTGGCATTATTCTGAGTGACATGCATCGGGAGATGATTAACCTGTCTCGCGAGAACATTATGTCTGTTAGTGGGATTATCATCTTCTGGGAGGTACGTGCCATATGTTTTTTGGCATGTTTCTTCTTTGTAATCAAATCACATTTTTGAAGTTCTAACAATCCTATGCCACAGATATGGGCTTATGAGCATATTCCATTCACTCCTCCTGAGCTATCCTCGTCACAACTACTTGATTTTTCGATGGGGTGAAGATAGGTAGAGGTTAATTAGGCTACCACTAGCAATCACAGTGCCTCGACTTTTTGGGCTTTCTTTACCAATTGATTGAGTGACATGTATTTTATCTTTTTCTCTTTCATTTGTCTTGCTCCGATTTGCTAACTAACTTTTGTATCTGTTGGTTGTTATTGGCAGATTGTGAGACCCTTCGGTGAGCGGATGTTGCTTGCCCCTTTCATAGGTTTTGCAAAGACTCTTTCACCTAGGTGAGTCTTGTTGTGATCTCCCTACTTCTGCTTGTACTACTAGGGTGAAAGAGTACATTTTCAATTGTTCAGGTCATGGCAAGTGCTGAGTCATCCGCTGGTGGATATGAGGTACGAGATAGGCATCCAGCCCAGCCCAGAGGCTTTTATTAGAGACGAGGAGTGCCTCTTCTAGCATCCTAATTAGGACTACCAAGACTTCTGCAATCACTTTTTAATGTGGGAAATTACACCGTATGGGCATCCTCCTATCACATCTATTACTATGAGGGGGGTTCCTTAGGCAAAGATTTTTGAAGCTCCCTTTACTGGTTCTTTTGGTGGTCCCATCCCTATTCATGATCATTATGGCCCAAGCCATCCTCATGGGGTTTCACTTTTGGATGTAGAATATTGCGTGCCAGAGGAAATTTTCTATTATGACTTTGAGGGTACTATAAGGCTCTGGCACCTCCCCGAGACTATTCGTCTAGGTATTCGGCCTATCCATCCTTGATGATATTGAGGTATGTCCTTCTTACCCTTCTGCCCTTGGAAAGGATCCATGGGTAGAGTGTCATTTATGTTTCCTTATGCTTTAGAAAGGATCTGTAGTTTTAACATTGTCTCTTTGTATGCAGCTACCCCGGGAGTATACTCAGTGCACTTATATGGTTACTTGGAGAATGGAGAGTGCCCTTTCCAGAATGCTCACTCGTGCTGCTCATCGGTTGGAGCCATAAGACCAGGATGAAGGGAATACTTCTCAAAGACGATGGAGGGGAGGCCAATGATTGCAGCGTTTTGATGCTAGTGCCGACCTCCCTTTTTATTTTCCTTTATTTTTCTTTGGATGACTGTACCTTTACTTTTTTGAGAGGTGGAACTATTGTAGGATAACTGTATGCTATGATGTATATGTGAATAATGAATGTATGCCAATATATGTATATTATGCTATATGACTCTTTTTATCATCTTATCTTGTGAATGCATGCTTTATGACTACATGAATGTATGATGATATGTTTCTATTACTGAATTATAGCTCCATTATAGCTTTGAGATATCTCAAAAATATTTTATTATGAGTTTTTCTTCCTAAAGGGGGAGAAAAACAACTTATTTTCTCAACTTTTGATTTTAGAATTGAATTGCAGAAATATGTGGCAGAGAAGGTAAGGAAAAGGACCGCAAAATGGGCACTAATATAGAGGCAAAGTGTGGATATGCTACTGTGGCAGTGTGGATCCGTGTGTGTGTCACACAGTAGCCATGACATGTCAACACGGTCGGCCATGTGATGGTGCATATCCGCATCGCCTGGCCATATGGCGACTACTTTTCCTACTGATTCTTGCTTTCTGCTTTGTATATATATAATAGTGGCTCCTTTCATTTCTTCTTTGCTTTTTTTCATTTCTTTTCCATTTCTTTTTATTTTTCTTTTCTCTTTTTTTTTTCATTTCCTTTTTTTTCTTTTCTCTTTTTTTTCTTTTCATTTCCTTTTTTTTTTCTTTTCTTATTTTCATTTCCCTTTTTCATGGAGCAATATTTCAGCTATTATATGCACATGTGGATGAGAAATCTTGACATAGTGGACAAAATAAATTCAAGTAGGTATGGGATTGCAGCTATGGTGGTTTTGAGAGGGATCCGGGTGGATTGGGACTTCTTGAGAGAGTGTTTCAGGTTTTGGGATCCAGTGGCCTGAGTTTTTTGATTTGGAGTGGGTATGGAGGAGCTATGTCCCACTTTTGAGAAATTTTGTGCTATACTCAGCAGTAATCTAGAGGTAGCTCTAGTAGTGCCAGAATTTAGAGTCGGGCACTATAGAGTCTTTTAAGAATTTTTATCTTTGCTGGACGACACAACTAGTCAAATGGTAGTGGAGGGGCAGGTGAATCTGACTATTGTCATTAAGGAGTTTCATGATCCCAGTGACCAGGGTGATGCCGAGAAGAGGAAGCTTAGGATGTGGGCCTTACTTATGGCTGGATATCTATTTCCATGGTCTGTCGGATGGGGAGATGCTAGAGTGGCAGGTTTAGTATTGCAGATGGTGTAGGGTCATTCTGTTATCAAAGCTATGCTAGCAGAGATACTATTGAGTCTCGACTACTTTTGTTCAGGGCTTGGAGAGATGGACTATATCTCTAATAGTCCTTTAGGTGAGAAAAAAGAAATTTGTAAGTTTTTATCATTTATGGGATGGATATTTTATTCATGTTTGAATTTTATTTTGGTTCATTTTGCAGGTATGGTTGATGGACCAGTTGAAAGTGGTTGCTACTTTGGCCAGAAGTTCGTACACAGCCATTCAGTATCATATAGGCCCATCCTGGTGAGGTGAGGATCAATCTGGGAGTGGATTGGATGGCTTTTAGAGCTTGCCTCAGAGGACATACTTTGGCATTACCAATGGTACGGGATTAGGTCGTTTATGAAGATGAGCCATGGGTATCGGGTGGTCTATCTACTTGGTTTGGCATGGACATCATTCTACTAGGGTATGAGAGTCTTCAGATAGATGGGTCAAACGCAGAATGTGCCCCCAATTGTGCCCTTTTTAAAGTCTACACGGATTACAGTTCCCATTGCTAAAGCCATCAGAGAGGGATGGATGAGGAATTTCCATATGGTAAAGTTGGAGGTTGGGTTTGGTGCCACTGAGAGATACCACAGTTGGTTGATTAAGATTGTCTAGCTAGTCGAGAGAGATCACTAAGCTATGTTACTCAGGGAGATAGAGAGTGATGAGACAAAAATGTTAGCTGTTACAGATAGTGGAGATCAGAGGACTGCTGCTAGGATAGAAGAGGTGACCCGACCTAAGGGAGGGATTAGCAGCTCTATGGGAGGACCGACACTATATGCTGCTGTGGTGACTCAGACTTCAGTGGCAGTGACTCAAAAAACTATGATTGCAGTTAGACATGAGGGAGATGCTACTATGGTTACGCAGAGGGTGGTCATAGCAATGAGTGGAGAGAGGAGGATTGTTGTTGCTGGAGTATAGAAGGGGGTTTCGACTTTGACATAGAGGAGGACTATCGCTAGTAGCTTGAGAGGTACTAATCCTTAGAGGAGATTTTTAGATACGACTTCAAGGTGTAGCTCTAGAGTTACTAGGACATGGGGTAGATTGGCCAGAGTGATCACAGAGAGCAGTTCTAGTACTATGAGCACTCCAGCTATTGATGTTATAGAGGAGGACACAGAGACTTAGATCACGGTGTGACAGTTAAGGAGATTATGGCAGGGTCTAGCTCTAAGGGAGATGTCCATCTCAGGAGGAGGAGGAGACTTGATTAGGTAGAGATAGTCATCTGTTTATTTTGGTGATTGTTATGACACTAGCTATAGGTTCCTATTTTGTACATGCCTGTAAACTAATATGACCACAGGATAAGCTGTATGTACAGATAGAGGTTGTCTTTTTTGTGATGATGGATTGTTTACTCTTGTAAAATATGATCATCATTATATGAGATACTTTTTACTTTTATTCTAATTTTTGCCTATACAGCCTTTTTTGATTTTCAACTTGATGAGCATTTTCTCTTATGTTCTCTCTTTTTTTATTTTATCATTCATTTTTATTCATTTATTTATTTTTCTTTTATTCATGTAAAAGAACCAATCAATGCATTAGGCATAGAAGAGATGAGATTGTGATGCAAACAAAAAATTTTTACATAATGCTTTGAACTGCACCCGAGTCGGGCTATTTACGTATCCCTTATAATTATCATCATCATTTTTTGTTATTTTTTAGGGAGAATTAGGCCCATATAGTTTTGATTACATTGCTTTGAGTAGAAAAAATAGACAAAAAGAATGCAGATATAGCCCTTAGACAAAGTATCTTTTGAGCTGATCCAAATTCCAGGGATTGGAGAACTCGTTTCCATCCACATCAATAAGAATGGTACATTCACTAGACAGAATCTTCTTGAGTACCTATGGCTTAGCCCAATTTGGTCTAAACTTTCCTCTTAGGTCATGACCCGATGTATGAATCTCCTTCATAACTAAATTGCCTTCCTCTAGACCCCTATCCTTTACCTTTTTGTTAAAATGTCTAGCTAGCCTCTGTTAGTAGCCTTGGACTTTGTACAAAGCATCAATCCTCTTTTCATTAATAGCATTTAATTGCTCATGATATCCTTTGATTTAGTTTGCTTCACTTAACTAGCTTTCTCTCATTATTCTGGCAGATTGAATTTGCATCTCGATGGGAAGGACAAGCTCCATTCCATAGACCAAAGTATATGTTGTTGCACCTGTTGGAGTATGAATGGTAGTTCTATATCCCCATAAAGCAACAGGCAGCCGTTCATGCTAATCTCTATGCTTCTCAATAACTTTATGCAGAATGGTCTTAGTGGTCTTATTGGTAGCCTTAATTGCATTGTTGTTCTGTGGTTGATAGGGAGAGGAGCAGTGATGTTGAATCTTTTTTATTTAGAGTAGGCGGACTACCTCTTTTCGGAAGTGAAAGCCATTATCTGTGATTATTTCAAAGGGAGTTCCAAACCGATAAAGGATATTGATTTAGATGAAGTGTGCCACCTTCTTGGCATTTAAGACCTGATATGACATTGCCTCAATCCACTTTGTGAAGTAGTCCACAGCCACGAGAATGTACCCATATCTATTAGAGGACTTTTGAGATATCCTTTAAATGATATCCATGCCCCAAGTAGCAAAAGGCCATGGTGTTGCTATCATATTCAGAGGGACAGAGGGCCGTTATTGGAGCTTGGCAAAGATTTGACATTTGTGACATTTTTGCATATACTTTGCATAGTCCTCATTCATAGTTAGCCAAAAGTAGCCTATGTTTGCTATTTTCCATGCCAAAGCTACACCATTCATATGCGGGCTATCTTCTTCGCCATAAACCAACTCCATAATTTGCTAGGCTTTTTCTTTGGTCACACATTGTAAATGGATCTTGTCCTAGGCTCTCTTATATAACACATTGCCATTGGGTATGAAACTAGCAGAGAACTGCCTCAGGGTTCTCTGATATATTTTTGAGGGTCATTCTGGATACTTACTATTCTGGATGTAATTGAGGATGTCCCAAAACCAAGGCTTGGTATCAGCCAACTGAAGATTCATGCACATAGTATAATATCTAGGTTGCCATTTTACTTCAATGACAATAGGCCTATGTATCTCATTATCGCTTATGTCGATCATTGAGGCTAAGGTGGCTAGAACATCGGTGAATTGATTCTTTGCCCTTGGTAAGTAGTGAAAAGAGAGTTCATAAAAATTCTCTATTTAGTCATTCAAGCATTGATGGTAAGGAACCAAAGGCCCTTCTCTAATTTTCCATTTACCAAGGGCTTGGAAAATAATGAGGTTAGAATTGCCGTAGACCTCAAGTAGTCTATCTTCATGTTAATGGCCACTTCTAGGCCAGCTATACATACCTCATATTTCGCTTCATTGTTGGTTACCTCAAATGCTAGCTTGATCACCATAAGCAAATGATCTCCCTTAGGGGTAACTAAAACTATACCGGCTCCATAGCCTTTACTATTAGAGGCACCATTGAAGAATAACTTCTATACCTCTGGGTCTATAATCAAGATATCCTTATCTACTAACTCGGGCTCAAATATTTCACCACCTATAGGGGCAGCATGCAGTTGATCAGCAATTATACTTCCTTTAATTACTCTTCTTGGGATGTAATTTAGGTCAAATGCTGCGAGAACTGCCATCTATCATGTCATCTTGCTGTCAAGAACTAGCCTCTCCATAAGGAATTTCAAGGGGCTCCTGTCAGTTAGCACATAGGTTGTGTATGTGCATAGGTAGTGTTAGAGCTTATGGCATACCCAGACCAAGGCTAGGCATAATTGCTCAATCTGGTTATACTTAAGCTTATAAACCAGCATATATTTGCTCAAATAGTAAATGGCATTCTCTTTGTATGACTCTAGAGTGTTTTGAGCAAGCATTGCACCTATAGCCTTTGAAGTTACTGATAAGTAGAGCAACAATGGTTGACTTAGCCTTGAAGGTTGTAGTATTGGCATGTTCAGGAGGTATTGCTTGATTCTGTTAAAGGCTTTTTGACATTCTTCATTCTACTATTTAGAGGCTCCTTTCCTTAGTAGTTTGAAAATCGGCCTATAGGTATCTGCTAGTTATGCGACAAATGGCTGATATACTGTAGGCGTCCTAGGAAACCTCTAATCTCCTTTTCAGTTTTAGGGGGAGGCATTTTCATAATTGCCTTTTGACTTAGTTGGATCCACTTTTATACCTCTTTGACTGACTAAGTGCCCTAGAAATACAGCTAAAGAGGCACCAAAAAAACACTTAGCTGGGTTCAACTTGAGATTATATTGTCTGAGCCCAGTGAAGAATCAGTCCAGAGCTTCAAAATGACCTTTAAGAGTTTCAAACTTTATAACCATGTCATCTACATATACCTCGACATCCCTGTGCATCATATCATGGAATATAGTAGTGGCCATTCTTTGATAAGTTGCCTTAGCATTCTTCAAACCAAAAGGTATTACCCGATAATGATAGGTGCCCCATTCCATCACAAAGGATGTTTTTCCTTATTAGGGGCATAGACTTAGATATGGTTGTAGCCCACATAGAGATCGGTCAAAGAAACCACTGATGCACCAGCCATGCAGTCCACAAGCAAATCGATATAAGGCAGGCGATCCACAAACAAATCGATATAAGGTAGGGGGAAATCATCCTTAGGGTAGGCTTGGTTAAAGTCCCTATAATCGATGCACATTCAGACCTTTCCATCTTTCTTAGGAATAGAAACTATGTTGGCCAACTATTAGGGGTAAGTGATGGGCTCAATGAATCCATTATCTAGCAACTTAGTCACTTCCTCAATTTTCAAAGACCATTCTACCTTCATTCTTCTTAGTTTATGCTTCATAGGCTTCTTGTGTTCATGAGTCAAAATCCTATGAATTGTTATGCTCAGATCTACCCCTACCATATCCTTGGGCTCCCATGCAAAAAAGTCTAAGAACTCTAGAATTTTTTCGATCAATGCCTATGTGTTAGAATATGGAGATGCAGTGTATGTAATTTTAGGATTCTTCTCTATGCCATAGTTAATTGGTTCTTTGCCTTTTTCATTTTTAATTTCTTTTTTAATTTCTTTTTCATATTTCTCATTTAATAATGAATCAAAAGAAGAAGAGTATAGAGAGTTGGAAAAGTAAGCAGAAAACTTGTTCACTTTATTAAAGATAAAGGTCCCATCATCATGGGTTACATCATTTTAAAAGGGCAAGCCTAAGAGATGGATTACAAAATCAAACAAAAAAGATAGAAAGGTCTCAATAGACTCATATTCGGACTCAAAGGACTCAGACTCAGGCTCAGACTCAGACTCAGAGGATTCGGATGAAAACACAACAAGATCGGTGTTCTTCTCAAAATACCAGTTATTCAGCGGTGCTTAGGATGGTTGAATAAGTTTGGTGGGATCAAGTTCTTGGTGGTTGGTGATCATGTGGATGGTCTCAAAAAGAGAGAGCTCAATGCTTATTTTCCAATCCTCCTCCAATTTATAGATGGGCTCGCACTATTCTAAATTGAGCCTGATATTAAAGAAAATTTCAAAACCAGGGATTAGTTTCTTATAAATAGGACAGAACCATGGTTTAGGAAAGCCACAATAGGGGAAATCTTCTCCCTCTTTCATGAAATATCCATTAAGTTTTTAAAATAGGGGTGCATAGGCCAATCATAAATCTCACCTTGCCTTTTAGCCTCAGCTCTCAGTTTGGCCCTTTCATCTAATTCCGCAATATCTTCGGGTTTGGGCACATAGCCAAGGCCGAAAAGAGGAGTGGCAGTGGGATACTTAAGAAATCAGGTGACCCCTTGTTGGTTCCTTCTGAGTCCCAAACCTAGAAAATAATCCATTTCCTTCATCATATTAGCTACTGCCACATTAATATATGGATCAAAGTTGAAAGGAGCAAACTCTTTACCTTCTGCTTGAATGAATTGGATTGTATCAAATGAGAAGCCAGACAGAGGAATAGTAGATGGTTTGGGCTTGATTTCTAGGATTGGCATAGATCTTGGAATGTCACTCTTCTCATGTACATCAGCTTGGATAGTTATGATATTTGTACCATAGGGAAACTTCAATTTCTTGTGCAAGGAGGAAGGAAATACTTTCACTTGGTAGATCCATGGTCTACCAAGCAGGAGGTTGAAATAGGCCGAGACGTTAATCACTTGAAATGGGATTATCATTGTCACTGGTTTGACTGTGACATCAAGGTTTGCTACTCCCTAGACTTCCCTCTTAGTGTTATCACATGCTCTCACCACTTGGTCTAATGGGGTGACATCGAAAGCCTCTAATCTGAGGCAGCTGGCCACTTTCAGTGGACATATCAGACCATTATGTACTCACACCATAGGTACAGTTTTACCTCGGGTCCTCACTGTGATGTAGAGAGCATGGTTGTGGCTTCCTTCTCCGTAAGGGATGTCATGATCACTGAAAGAAATGGTCATAGACTTGGCCATGTTGGTTAAAGATGCCACGAGGTTCTCAGGTGATATCTTAATAGGAGCCTGACATTGCTTCAAGGCCTTGTAAAAAGCTTGGCGATGAGAGTAAGAGGAATGGATGAGGCTCCATATTGATATGTTTGCTTGGGTTTTCTTTAATTGCTTGAGAATAGGATCTTCCTCAGGTTCATTATGGGGCTTTAATTTTTCAACGGAAGGAGGGATGGCATGACTTATTGGGTTTGAATTTATAGGCTGTGGAGGTGGTAGGAGAACTCTTCCACTTCAGGTTATTGCATTGACTTCAGTGACAAAGTCATTTAGATTAAACACGTAACAATAGCCCAAAGTGGAGTAGATGAGAGAGAGAGGATCGAATCCTAGTTTAACTAAAGAAATAAAATTGACATTTCTTTGGTGTTTAGGCAAAGGATTTATGGTGATGTTTGGCTTGGCTCTCCAAGCAATGATGTCTCCACTGTCCATTAGTCCTAAATCTAATGCCTTAGAGCTTTACAAGCATCTATTTTATGCCTAGGTCCTTAATGATAATCACATCACTCATTAGCATTATAGTTCTTTAGCAATAAGTTGGGGGGTGGTCTTAGCTCTAGGGGTTTAACAAGTTGTGCTTCTAAGGCCTTCATGTAGATAGTGCTCAAAGACATTCCCAATTCTGAGAAACTTCTTCTTTCCAATCTCATTGGTTAATGGTAACAGATAGTATTGATTTCTCCTCCCTTTTGGGGGGGGGGGGGGGCCAAAGTGAGTGGCATTAGAGGTGAAATTAGTGTTCTTATGGTATCTCAAACTCGAGGATTCATCTTTAATTTGATCATATTGAATCAAATTCTTAATTTTAGAAGCTGTAGTAATAAGAGCGAAGTCCTAGGGATATTAGGTTTATAAGTGAATTTGATATTGGGGGAGGAGGTTCTTCACAATATTGTCAATTTGTTCTTGCTCAGATGGATAGTTTATCATTTGGGCTACTTTTGCCCTCCACTTTGTAAAGAACATAGTGAAAGACTATCTTTGGCCTTGCTTAGTAGTTTCTAGATCTCACCGGGTGACATCCACCTCAATGTTATAATGGTATTACTTGATAAAAGCATTGCATATGTCATCCCAAGTTTTCTTAAGATTTTGGTCTAGATCTAATAACCACTTAACAGCAGTTCTGATCAATGACTGTTGGAATAATTGAGCAAGGAGCTCATCATCCACACCAAAGGGTCTCATAGCATCCATATACATTTTAAGGTAAGTTTTAGGACACGTGGTGCCATTTATGACTGGCATTTTAAATTTTGGTGGAACCCATGCATTTGGGAAGAGAGCTAAAGAGTCAACATCTATCATGTCTTCATGCTTTTTGATGTTCTTGAGTGTTCTCTCTATAGCCTGAATTTTCTCCATCAATTTCTTAGCTTCGGGAAAGCTAGAAAAATCTCCACTTTGAAAAGGATTCATAGTGGGAAAGGGAGTGGTTGCGTTCAAGTCTATAATAGGAGAGGTTAAAGTTTCAAGTGCTTTCCCATTATCGGCGAGATTGATAATGGAAGGAATAAAAGTAGGGGGATGGTTGGTTCCAACTTGGGCAGAAGTAGGCTAAGCAAGGGGTGGAGTGATAGTGGTATTGGTCATTTCCTTGACCTCATTGATGATGGACTAGCATTGGAAATTGAGAGCCCTAGTGAAAGTGGCAGACTGGGCATTGAGAGCATAAGTGAAGGTGTTAGCTTGGGTTTTAAGAGTGATGGTGAGTGTGGCTTGAAAAGTCTCCTTTTGTTTCTTGGGGAGGTTGGTGAAAAAGGTGCTCATCGCATCTTAGTTAAAAGGGCTGGATGTGTTAGCCGTTGGTACTTTCAAATAGACAGAAAAAGTAGGTAAGAATATAGAATTATGAATGAAAAAATAACATGAATGTGAAGGTGTGTCGGGAAAAGGATTCCCTCCATATGGTTGATCACTGGGTTTACATATTGACAGGGTAAGTGTATGGGGTATTTGGTGTAACGGACTATAGGTTTAGGGTTTTGTGGATTTACCTTATCGAGTTTCTCATGTTTATGTATGCATGGTGATGTCATGATGCATGTCAAAAAAGGTTTCATAAGCATACATACAAATATCTCCATTATTATGGTATATGGAACCTAGGGTCAACGCTAGGGCGACTACATGTATAAGGGTGAATGATAGTTTGATTAAAGGTCCCTGTCCCACTAGAGCATTGACATACCTAACCACATGTGAGGCAAAGAGCCTCGCGTGGGTCCGATGGTACTGATTTCTCATTACGCCACTGAAATGATCAAAGATTAATCGCAGGGTGGAATACTTTTGCTATCTTCCAACATACTCAAAAAGAGTTGTTGAGCCAATGCTACTCACCATCCAAGAGTTTTCCTAAAACTAAGGTTAGGCAAGGAGCTTTTATTATGGAAAGTGATGCATAAAAGTTAAAATATACTTAATGAGCCAAATGGATATTTGTGAGGCCTCGCCCAAGCACTGGTTTGATCTACTAAAGGGAATCAGAATGCTCATTTGGGAAAGAACTCACCAGGAAGCACTCAGGCTTATCTTTGATAAGTTTGAAAATTATTTCTTAGAGTCGCTACCTTAATTTATTTTTATTTGGGAAAATATAATGAAAAAACTCATTTGACTCCAATTATTACCCAAAAGAAAAAGGATCACTAGCCTCGAAACCAAAGAGGATTCGGGGACTAGGTTTTCAGTTTAATTTAACAAAATAAGTTTGGCTAAGTAATATAAAAGTGACTTAAAATATATTTCATAAATAAATTAAAATGCATGAACAATTTGTAATATGCATGATCATTGATTCCACATATCCAATAATAAATACAAGTAATAGTCCAAAAGAAAGTTAACATTACAAATAAAATCCCAAACATAGGGGATACCTCCTCTGGCCCTTATGGGTTCTAGAGAAGTCACACATTCCCCAAACTAATCCTAATAATAAAGCAAAGAAACAAACACAAAAGTAAGTGAAGAAGGTGATAAGGGGATAGTTGATTAATTTAATTGAATTCGATGTCTGAACCAAGCATGCCTACGTATCCCTTTGAATGGGAATCAGAACCCATGCAGTTCTCCCTTCTTACGAAAGGGTTAGTTTAGCCTAGCCACTTTATCATATTTTGATTGATTGATTGATTTAAAGGGAGTTGAGTTAATTAATTAATTTGATTGATTATCGAGTTGATTAGCTAGCAACCTAGATGAATCAATTCAATTAACTAACTAAAAGAGACAAGGAAATTTAGACAACAAAAAATTAAAGGAAAAGAAGCTTACCTCGAATGGCGGGCGATGGCTGACTTTGGATGGCAAGCGACAGTTGACCTTGGACGGCGGGCGGCGACTAGCCTTGGGTGGTAGTTGGCCTTAGATGGCGGGTGGCAGCTAGCCATCGATGGCTGACTCGAGCCTTAGGCAAGAGACTTGCCTCGAATAGGCGGGTAGTGGAAAGCCTTAAACTGGTCGGGTAAGAATGAAGGAGAAATCCCCCAAATCGCTTTGCAAAGCAAGGAGCAAATATAGAGTGGTTTGCTTGAAGTTATTGCTTTTTAAGCTCTAAAAGTTAGTCTTTTGAAGTTTAGGAAGGCGCTCTATATATAGGAGGAGGTTTGAAGCATAGAAAAGACAAATTTCCAATGTTGGATTGCAAAAAATCATATTTTTGCTGGAGTTGCCACAGAGGGCTTTGCGGCACCATAGAGATCTTTGCAATAGTGCCATATAGCCCTTTGCAGCTCCGCAGAGGACTTTGCAGCAATGCCGTAGAGCTCTATGGCAACAGGCACTGCTTTCATCCGTTTTTGCTTGTTCTTGCTCATTTCTCGTCCATTTTACATGATTCCAGTTGTGTTATACTCTTTACTTAGTCCTAGATGATTTGAAAGGGTTTAAATATCAAAAAGAAATATTTTGATTTTTCCATTTTGAGAGTTTTTGACTTTTGAAAGTTTGTTCAATGAGCCTAAGTGCTTCTAAGGTTCAAATACACACTGAAAGGTGCAAAATTAAGGGTTCATAGTTGCCCCCTCTTCAGAATTGTCTTTTATCAGAAAGGCGATTTTTGATGATAGTGAACCTGAAGATAGGAGATGGTAAAAGGAACCAAATTAATGTCTAGGTTAGAGTTTAGACATTTGGGTGAGAGGTGTGGATAAATTTTAAGGAAGATGCCCCTGGTATATTTGGGAGATCTGGCGGCTGGTAGCATTTGGTACTTCTCCTATCTGATAGGAGCTAAAGGCAATGTTCCTATCTAGTAGGAATCAATAAAATAGTGACCCTGTCTAGTAGGGATGACGATGATGATCTTGTCTGGTAGGATAAAAGAGATGACCATCCTGTTTGGTAGGAATGATAAAGATAACTGTCTTGTCTGGTAGGAATAGTAAAAGTAGTGGTCCTTTCTAGTAGGAATGAAAAGTGATGATCTTGTCTGGTAGGATGAAGAAGAGATGACCATCATGTCTAGTAGGAATGGTGACAATGACTGTCCTGTTTTATAGGAACAGTAAAAGTAGTGGTCATTTCTGGTAGGAATAAAAAGTGATGATCCTGTCTGGTAGGATCAAGAAGAGATGACCATCCTGTCTGGTAGGAATGGTAAAGATAACTGTCGTGTCTACTAGGAATGGTAAAAGTAGTGGTCCTTTTTAGCAGGAATGAAAAGTAATGATCCTGTTTGGTAGGATCAAGAAGAGATGACCGTCCTGTCTAGTAGGAATGATAAAGATAACTATCCTGTTTGGTAGGAATAGTAAAAGTAGTGGTCCTTTCTGGTAGGAATGAAAAGTGATGATCCTGTCTGATAGGATCAAGAAGAGATGACCATCCTATCTGGTAGGAATGGTAAAGATAGTGATCATAAGATTTGAGATAGATTTTTGAAAAGAGATTAATTCAAATTGATTGGGTTGATGATTTGTCCTTCTTCGAGAGTTTGACAATCTGCCTTGATTCATGATCCTATTCAATGCAAAAATGCTAGATAATTTATGCAATGATGTGATACCTTAAACTTGTGAAAGGTCAGTTATGGTATAAAAGTGTTGAAAGATGCCCCCATTTTAGAAAGGTAAATATTTGGAAGGGATGTGCCCCCACTTTAGAATGATAGAGGAAAATGGTTTGGTCATTTGGTTTTTGGTTGATTGGCTAGCTTAGAGGTAAAGATGGGCCAGGGATGGCAATGGGACGGGGTAGGGGTGGGGCAACCATCCCCCATCCCCATCCCTACCTTAGTGGGGAATCCCCGTCCCTGTCCCCGCCTCACATGCAAGGACAATTCAATCCCCATCCCCATCCCTGCGAGGATCCCTGTCCCCATTTGAATAAATTTATATATATTTATATAATTCATAAATAATAACAAAAAAATAAAAATAAATATATTTAAAAAATATTAATAGATTCAAACCCACAAAACATTAACCAAACAAAATTAAAATGTAAATATTCTTAATACATTAAAAATGTCCTATAATTTTTTTAGTAAAATATTAAAAATTCGGCATACATAAATATGTGAATACTTAAATAAATTTCTTTCAATAATTACTAATTATATTATGGGGTAATTATGTAAGTTATTACTAATTATATTAGAGATAATTATGTAATCATATTATCGGGTCCCCACAGGGATGGGGATGGAGATTTCGGTGGGGTGGGGAATATACTCCCCATCTCCCCTATCCCCACTAATGGAGAAAGAATGTCCCCCATCTTTGTCCCTATGGGAAGAAAAATTAGAGAATCTCCACCTCGTACGGGGTGAATCCCTACAGAGAATAGGGATTCCCCACCCTATTGCCATCCTTAAGATAGGCATGTTAGGTATGAGATTGGTTGGTTAATGACTATTAGTTTGGCCTAGGAAGAAGCAAGGTGTGGTCTTGGAAAAGATTAGGCTATTCAGTTTAAAAGGCTTATATGGGTATGACTTTGGGGAAGATTTGATTTAAGGCTAAATCAGAGAGCTTGATTAGGAGGCTTAGGTCTTTAAAATGTTTAGGGAAGGTCAGTTTGTGGGGCTTGTCCCTGTGGAAGGCTTAATCAGGTCTAGCACTTTGGTTTGGTCAGGTTACAACCTTTAGGGAGTTTATTTGAAAGACTTGGTCAAGTTCTACCTTTGGCTCGGTTAGGTTTGGCTTAGAGGACAGGTCAGGCTAGGAAATTAGTTGGGTAAGGTTTGGTCAGATTTGGCTTTGGAGGAGACTATGGTCTTTTTATGGATGGTGAAAGCTAGGCTTGGGCTTCATAGTTAAGGCTTTTGGGGAGTGGTTTTTATGGTGAAGGCTTTTGGGCTTGGGCTTCATAGTGAAGGCTTTTTGGTTTGGACTTCATAATGAAAGCTAGGCTTAAGCTCTTTTACAAGGGTGCTTTGGACCTCTTTGGAAAATGGTTGCTTTTACCTCAAGTATGGTGCTATAGGTTTTGGTCATAAGGATACCACAGGCTCGTGGATAATGATTTGCCCTTTGTCATAGTTACATCTGATTTTCTTACCCATCATACGGTTGGCCGGCTTTGACTCAATTGGACTTTATAGGTGATGTAATTTGCCAATGAGGCTTGGTTTTTTGTTTTTTTTTTCCTAAAGATGATGAGATTTTGCCAATGAGACATAGAATGGGCCTTGACTAATTTTGAGCCCTTCTTAAGATTTGCAAGACATGACTTGATTTTAGTTATACTAAAGAAAGATGGCTTTAAGGATGATGAGTCTTGAAAGACTTTGGATCTTTAGTTTTGCTCATGGACTTGGCTCTTAGAAGATGATGAGACTTTGCCCAAGAAAGGATGGTATGAGACTTGAACTTGAAAAGAAGGAATGGTACATTTTGAAGTTGGGGAATGGTTCAAAGGCGAGTTGGAAACTTTGAAAAGGATCAGGAAGGTTGTATGATTTTGCTATCTGTAGCATGATTCACGGAAAAGAACAAGCCAAGCTAATCTTGTAATTTTGAGACTGAAGAGAAATTTAGGGTGACACTCTATTGGCTTGAACATAAATGACAAACTGGCTGAAAGGAGGTGCCCTAAGGAGTGGCTGAAGGACTGATGAGAAAAGACAACTTGGGGATTTTGCTCCTAATGAGAGAAAGGAACATGACATACTAACAATGTGAGAGATTGTGCCTAAGCTCTTTGAGCTAAGTGATGAGATGGAATAACAAAAGATGTGATGGCTTAGAAAGACATACCCCCACTATGAGATAAGGGTGTAGAAGACAATATCACTTTAGAGAATGAGCAAGTTAATGAGGAAGGATGACTTTAAAGACATGAGATGAGATGAAAAGATGATTTGATATGAAGGAAGATGACTAGGATGAGCTTTATTTTTCTTTCTCTTTTTTTTTTTTTTTTGCCTAAGCTGCCATCTTAGCAAGCTTGGATTAATGAAGTTTGGGAGAAAATATTCCACCATGATTTGCTACTTTCCTTCACTTTAAGGGGCTTTAACCTTTGAATTTTGGATTTGATGAATCTTATTGTTCCCTTGTTGAGGTGTATAGTTTGATTTTGTGTTTTAATTATTTGATGAGAGGTCTATTTCTAGACCTTCTTTGGTTAGGAGCTGGCAAAGCAATTGTTGATGGCACCTCAATTATGGTGGACTTGTTCATCTCTCTCTCTCTCTCTCTCTCTCTCTTATTTTTATTATATATTTTTTTTATCTTTTTTCTCTCTTTTTCTCTTTTTTTTTTCAAAGCTCATCCATGTTTAAAAAAAAAAAAAAGATAAGTGCATAAATAACTATGAATATTTTATTGCAATAGAAAATTTTATTGCAAGATAACAAAAAGGAATTGACATGATTGATGAAAAATAGGTGAAAAGGAAAATAAAATGATAGACATAGACTTGAATTTACACTCAAATTTTGAGATTTGGACTCAAACTCAAACTTAGACTTAGACTTGGAATTCAATCTCAGATAGGTCAGATTAGTTGAACTTGAACTCTTTCATGTTATACCACATGGGATTGAGGTAAGGTGGGGTTGAATTGGGTTCGGGTTCTTCATCACTGTTTGGGTTGATGGTGAGGAATTCAGGTTGAAATGATGCACTTTGGATGCAATCTTCAACCTTTGATACAGTTGCAATCAAAGCCTTAAAAGTGGGTAGGTATTTGGTTAACAAGTGGGCTCGGTAGGCTGGAAGTAGATTCTTGACAAGGATGTCCACTTGTTCTTTCTCTGTTGGTTTATTTACCGTTTGAGCAGCTTTAGCCCTCCACCTTGCAAGGAACATGGAGAAAGATTCCTCTAGAAGCTGCTTGATGGTTTCCAAGTCATGCCTAGTGACATCCATTTCATTGTTATAATGATATTTTTCGACAAAGGCATAGTAAATAACATTCCATGTCCTTTTCTTACTCTTGTCTGGTGAAAGGAACCATCTCCAAGTAACGCCGGTTAGTGATTGTTGGAATAGTTGAGCAAGGAGTTCATTGCTAACTCCTAAAGGTTTCATTGCCCCCACATATATCTTCAGATGGGTCTTGGGGCAAGTGGTTCCATCAAATCTTTCTAGCTCAAGCATTTTGAATTTAGGAGGAAGCTTAGTATCAAGGGATAAAGTTAAACTTCCATATTAATTAGATCATTGTGGTGCTTTAGGGTTTTGATGGTTCTTTCCATGGCTTCAAGTGTCTCCATGAGTAATCTAGTGTTTGGATAAGAGAGAACTTCCTCACCTTGGGTTAGATATAGGTTGGCTTGGCTCGAATTTAGGCTGGGATTGGTTGAGCTCAAGATAAGGTTTGGGTTAGGATGGCTAAGGGTGGCCTGGTTAATCATAGCTCAAATTTCCTTAACGATGAATTACCTTTGTTCCTTGAATTGGGCTTGCTGAGCAGTTAGGATAGCTTGGAAATGCTCTTCTTGCTTCTAAAGGACTTTGGTCACAAGTGTGGTCAAGGAAGCTATATCAAGTGAGTGGGCCATTAGTACCTTCAAACCAAAACAATAAGGTAAGTGATAGGTATGGAATAGAAGAGGTGATAAAGGTATAGGCATGCAGATCCTAAGAGAAAAGGCTTCCTTATTATGTCATGGGCTAACCATTTTTTAGGCTTAAGGCATGATGGGGCAGATGTTTTAGGCTTAGGATAGTAGACTGAACCAAGGGTATTGAGTTTAAGGTAGTGTGTTGAGCCAAAGTTATTAGGCATAAGGGTAACAGAATGATTTTGAAAGGTGATGGGTTATGGGTGTTGGGCTTAAGGATATTATGCTGGGTCAAAGGTATTAAGCTTAGGGTAATATGTTGGGCCAAAGGTATTAGGCTTAGGGTAGTGTCTTGATGATTTGGGGTATAGGCTATAGGCATCTGTCGATTTGGGGGTAATGCATTGATTTTGATGGTAATGGGCCAAGGATGTTGGGCGATGGTGTCTTGTGGCTAGGTTGGCAAGGCATGGGTAAGAGGAGGGTAGAGATGTTTTTAGGTTACAATTTAGGGCGAAGACATTTTGGGTAAGGTTAAGATAACAATGTTTAAGGTTAGAGGTGTTTGAGGTCAAGACTAAGGGAATGAAGTTTTAGGTTTAGGGTTAGGGTATTGGTGTTTAGGTTAAAGGCTAAGGTAAAGGGGTAAGGTTTAGGGTTAAGGTATTGGTGTTTAGGTTAAAGGCTAAAGTAAAGGGGTAAGGTTTAGGGTTAGGGTATTGGTGTTTAGGTTAAAGGCTAAGGTAAAAAGGTAAGGTTTAAGGTTAGAGTATTGGTGTTTAGGTTAAAGATTAAGGTAAAGGGGAAAGGTTTAGGGTGATGGCTTAAGGTTTGTGGGGGCAAAGGTGTGGGATAGAGGTGAAAATGTTTATTGGGAAGGTATTTGAAGGGAGATAAGAATGTTTGACCCTTCTTCGGTTCAAGGTTTGACCTAGACTTGAGATGAATGCATGTTTGGCTATAAAGTATGAATGCATGATATACATGAGGAAAACATTTCATGAGAATGCAAAGATGCAAGGTTTTAATTATGGTACATAAAACTTAAGGCTAGGATATAAGTTCATTACATGAAAAGGTAAGGATGGCTCGATTTAGGTACCCGTCACACTAGAGCAGTGATATACCTAACCACATGTGAGTCAAGGAGCCTCGCGTGGGTCCAACAGTACATGCATACTCGTTACACCTTTAAAAGGATCAAGGGATTTGTCACAGGGTGGATGATTTCACTATCGGTGAATAGACCCAAGGAGGGTTACCCATTCAATGCTACTCACTATCCATTGTTTACCTAGAACTAGCTTGGATGGAAAAGAGCCTATGCAAGTGATGCATGCAAAGTCACAATCATATTAAAAGGCCAAACTCTTTTTAAACCAATTAGTAGTCCACTTATTTTTTCCTTTTATTAAAAGAAAGTTAGTCCCCAGTGGAGTCGCTAGCTGTGAGGCCTCGCCCGAGCACCGGCCCAATCTGCTAAAGGGAATTGAAATTCTCATTTGGGAAAAAACTCACCAAGAAGCCCTCAGACTTATCTTTGATAAGTTTGAAAATTATTCCTTGGAGTCACCACCTTAATTTATTTTTATTTGGAAAAATATAAGAAAAAAACCCGTTTGACTCCAATTATTATCCAAAAGAAAAGGGATCACTAGCCTCGAAACCAAAGAGGATTTAGGGACTAGGTTTTCAGTTTAATTTAACAAAATAAGTTTGGCCAAGTAATATAAAAGTGACTTAAAATATATTTCATAAATAAATTAAAATGCAGGAATAATTTATAATATGCATGATCATTGATTCCATTTATCCAATAATAAATACAAGTAATAGTCCAAAAGAAAGTGAACATTACAAATAAAATCCTAAACATAGGGGATACCTCCTCTAGCCCTTATGGGTTCTAGGGAAGTCACACATTCCCTAAACTAATCCTAATAATAAAGCAAAGAAACAAACACAGAAGTAAGTGAAGAAGGTGATAGGGGGATATTTGATTAATTTAATTGGATTCAATGTCTGAGCCAAGCATGCCTATGTATCCCTTTGAATGGGAATCAGAACCCATGCAGTTCTCCCTTCTTACGAAAGGGTTAGTTTAGCCTAGCCACTTTATCATATTTTGATTGATTGATTGATTTAAAGGGAGTTGAGTTAATTAATTAATTTGATTGATTACTGAGTTGATTAGCTAGCAACCTAGATGAATCAATTCAATTAACTAACTAAGAGAGACAAGGAAATTTAGATAACAGAAAATTAAAGGAAAAGAAGCTTACCTTGAATGGTGGGCGACAGCTGACTTCGGATGGCAAGCGGCGGCTGACCTCGGACGGTGAGTGGCGACTAGCCTTGGGTGGCAGTTGGCCTTAGACAGCGGGCGGCAACTAGCCATCGACGGCTGACACGAGCCTTGGGCAAGAGACTTACCTCAAATAGGTGGGCAACAGAAAGCCTTAAACTGGTCTGGTAGGAATTAAGGAGAAATCCCCCAAATCACTTTGCGAAGCAAGGAGCAAATGCATAGCAGTTTGCCTTAAGTTATTGCTTTTCAAGCTCTAAAAGTTGGTCTTTTGAAGTGTGGGAAGGCCCTCTATATATAGGAGAAGGTTTGAAGCATAGAAAACACATATTTCTAATGTGGAATTGCAAAAAATCAGATTTTTGCTGGAGTTGCCGTAGAGGACTTTGCGGTGCCATAGAGATCTTTGTGGTAGTGCCGCACAGCCCTTTGCGGCAGTGCCGCAGAGCTCTGCAACAATGGGCCCTGCTTTCACCCATTTCACCTCGTTTTACATTATTCCAATTGTGTTATACTTATTACTCAATCCCGGATGATTTGAAAGGGTTCAAATGTCAAAAAGAAATGTTTTAATTTTTCCATTTTGAGAGTTTTTGACTTTTGAAAGTTTATTCACTGAGCCTAAACACTTGCATACTAGAAGGTGCAAAACTAAGGGTTCACAAGATTATTTTAGAAAGATTTTTCTTTAACCAAATAGTAATCCTCTTATTTTAGAAAGATTTTTCTTTAACCAAATAGTAATCCTTTTATTTTCCTTTTTATTAAAAAAAAAAAGGTGGCAACCATTCCCAAGTGGAGTCACCAACTGTAAGGCCTCGCTCGAGCACTGATCCTGTCTGCTAGAGGGAACCAAGATACTCATTCGGGTTTAGACTGATGAGAGAACCCTCAGGTTCGTATTGGTTGATTTTTGAAAATGATTTTAGGAGTCGCCACTTTAATTTTATTTAGTTGGGAAAATATTAAGGAAAAAACCCAAGTTGACTCTAATTTATTAATTTTTATTTTAATTTGCTCATGGATAAAATCACTAGCCTTGAATCAGGTTAAGCTCGGGAGCTAGATTTTGGGTTTTAAATAATCAAAATTTGGCTCTTAAGTTTAATTTGATTGTAAAAAATGATTTCATGGATGACATTTGTTAATAATAATTAATTGCATGAATATGACATAATATGAATGCATGGTGTATGTAAATTGATGAAGTAATTGAAATAAACATTTGTAAATTAAGGAGAGTGTTTCCTCTAATCCTTTAGAGATTTAGGAGAACCACATAATCACTCCTTAAATCCAAATAGTTACATTAATAAAAAAAAAAGATTGGGATGTCTTCTCTAGCCTTTATGGGATTCTAGGAAGACCATAAATTCCCTTACAAATATTATAAAAAGTAATTACATTTGAGAAAAATGAAAAATAAGCTTAAATTGAAAAATTAGATTTGAAGTTTAGATTTAAATTCTAAACATGCCTACGTACCCTATTGAATAGGGATCAAAACCTATGTAGTTCATTCCATGATTAAGTGAAGGGGTTTACAGATTGATAAAAATGATTTTGGTTTGGGGACAGAGTTTATAAAAATACCTTGAATTTTGATGGATGAAATGGAAAAAGTATTTTGCCAGACAAAGTTTCATTTTATCGAACCGGGCAATTAGAAAATGATTGGTGAGTGAATTGATTAATTAAAATGATTAATTAATTAATTAAAATAGTGGATAAGTAAAAAAAGGATTTTTGATTTAAAAGGTAATTAATTAATTAAAAAGATTAATTAATTAATTTGTAAGTGATTAAAAATGATTTTAGTTAATTAAAATGATTAATTAACTTGGTTTGGGTGAGAAAATTAATTAATTAAAATGATTAATTAATTAATTAGAGAATGGATGGAAGGAGAAGAAGAATAAAAGTTGATAGATAACAATCAATATCAACTTTAGTGTCTTTGAAATGAGGAAATAAAAGGGCTATTTATAGGAAAATGAGGTAAGGGTGATTTGGAAAGTGAAAATGTGAAAAGACAAAAAAGATAGGGCTAAAAAATACTAAAAAAAAATGATAAAATAGGGATATTTTGGGCATTTCAACTTGGCAGAATGGTAGGGGCTATGCGGATCAATGCGGAATCCGTGTTTAGGGGCGCGGCTGGTTGCGTTAGAGTGGCACAATTACCACAGATCTAAGCTGCCACTGACAGGATCCGCACCGTCTAACATGGAGCTATGTTAGTTGCTAACGCAACCCGACATGCTTCTCTATGTATTTTTCTAGTCCATTTTTGATACTTCCAGGTTGATTTTTCAAGAGTTATACAGCTCACAAAAATTATCGGTCAGTGTTGTTAGGCTCAAAATTAATTTTAGAACATATGAGCAATCAGTCTGAAAGAAAATCCAGTAGGTTTTGAAAAAATACTGTCTGGTATAGAAGATTCGGTCAAGGCAAGAAAGACATCATATTGTACCAAGAATAGTTCGATCGGTTTTGAAGAGTTTAGAATTAATTCTGGAGGTGCTAAAATAAGGGTTCACACTAACGTGAATTCAAATCGAATTAGCATCATAAAACACATCGAAACATCAAATTGAGGCTGCTAGATTTCGATCGCTGGAGCCACCATCAGAATAACTACTGTCCAGCTACACCCCCACCGTCGGTTGGTGGTTTTGAAAATGAAATTAACACCATCTTGTTCGCCTTGATGTCAGGAGTTTGACAATAAATATCACTCACCACCACTTGCCACCATTTCATTGGAAAAAAAGACTCAAAAATTTCGGTGGTTGGATTTTTGATCTCCTTCTCTAGTGATTTTAAGGAGTAAGGCATTTGGCATAGGCGAAGCTTCTCTCGCATGCATCATGCATCGGCAATGGTTCCCATTGTTGTTACTTCCTTGGTGGTCACCGGTTAATTGTCTTCAGTTAGGTGGTGGCCGGAAGACAGCGGACCACCCCTCTCCCTCGGTCGATCCCTACCTCTCTACCTCTATCTCTCCTTCCCTTCTCCCCTTTTCTGTTTCCAGTTTTAACTTCTTTTAATAATAATAATAATAATAATAATAATAATAATTATTATTATTATTATTATTATTATTATTATTATTATTATTATTATTATTATTTTTAATAATTATTAACATAATTTCAAAACTTCCAATTAATTTCTTAAGTAGAATTTCTATAAATTTAGTTAAACAAATAAAATAATTATTTTCATCTTAAAAAAAATTTAAAATAACTAATTAAAATTTAATTAACTATTTTGATGAACAAATAAATAAATAAAATATTTTCTTTAAATTCACATATTATAAAATCTTAATAAAATTTATAATGAGCAATATATTTTCAAAGTCATAAAAATTCATAATTATATATATGTATATGTGTGTGTGTGAGAAAATTTTAAGTAAAATTCAATAATTTAATAAAATAATATTATTTTCATACAACAATTTTTTATTTTTTAATTTAATAATAATAATAGTTTAATTATAATTTTTTAATTAAATTTTTCTTAGTTAATTTTTTCTTTTTTTTTTTTTCTTTACTTGTTTACTTTTAGTTGTGTTTGTTAGATTCAGCATTCTTGTAGTGATGGCCTTAGGATCTTTTCATGGATCTTTCTCCTCTTGCTGTGCTGCTCCCTCTGCCTCGAGTGGACCATATGGGCACCCATACAAGGCACCAAAGGAAAATTCCAACCTCTCATTTCTCTTGTAAGATTCCAAGAGACACACCTCTTACAATATTTATTTGGAGGTTAGTATCTCATGATGATCCTTTTCAGTTTTGCCTTTTTCCTAGGAACCATGAATCGGCTGTGTTTTGTATGTCTTTTTTTTTTTTTTTTTTTTTTTTGCATGCATACATGTATATTGGTTCATTACAAGCTTCGACCATTAAGAATAGAGATGGAAAGAGCAACCTGGAGGCAGTGATTAGGTCCATCCTTAAAGGAAGTGCTGCCAAAAGCTTATTGAAGCGTACCAAGTTTGTTGACTTTTTGGGGGTGAGGGCGTCTGGCCACATCAACAGGAACTTGATTAAAGCTTTAGCCGATAGTTGGTAGGATACCACCAACACTTTCCACTTCATGTGCAGGGAGTTGACCTGTACCTCGCTTGACTTATACATGATCCTAGGGATCTAATTTGGGACTCGGCCTCTAGATATGTGCAATGATTGGAGGCAGGCTTTCTCTCCTATTGAGACCTAGGCCCTACTTGGCTTTGACCCTCCTAAAATAGAACCAGAGTTAAGCATTCCATCTTGAATGACAATTTGAGGTCGCTGGAGGTTGCAGGAGATTTGATTTTCAACGAGGCCTTAGCTTGACTATGTTTATTGTTAATGGCTGGGTGCACCTTTGCACAAAACATGAGGGATGAGGTGGATTTGAACATCTTTCAAAGCTTGGCTCTCATGGATCAGTAGGGTGAGTTTGATTAGGGTGGCGCCATTTTAAGTGCCATGCATTGTGAGATGATTGACCTATCTTGGGGAATGTTTTGTATTTTGGTAGGATGGTTATCTTTTGGGAGGTACTTGTCATATGTTTCTAGGTATGTTTCCTTTGCAATCTTGCGAATCACATTTTAAGGTTTTGATAATTCTGTGCCATAGAACTAAGCCTTGGAGTATATTTTGTTCATTGCCCTTAGGCTGATCATGCAACAGCTAAATGACTTCCCGGCAGGTAAGAGATGGGCAAAGATGAACTGGGCCACACCTCGCAATAATAGTGCCTTGACACTTTGGGCTTTCTTTGATTAGCTAGTCAAGCGATAGGTATCTCTCTTATCTTTCTTCTTCTTTTGTTTTGCTCTGACTTGCTCATTAATTGCTTTATTTTTTGGTTATTATCAGTAGATCATAAGGTCCTTTGAAGAGAGGATGCTATATGCCCCCTTTGCAAGCTTTGCAGAGGTCCTTTCACATAGGAGACTATTGTTGCGATCTCCCTACTTCCATTTGTACTATTTAGGCATGAGGGTACACTTTTAGATGTTTGGATCATAGTCGGTGCCTAGTTATCCATTTATAGATATGAGGTATAGGATAGACATTTGTGAGGTCTCGCTCAAGTATCAGTCCAATCTATTGAAAGGGATCAAAATGCTCATTTGGGAAAAGTCTCACGATGGAACCCTTGATTCAGATGGTTGATTTTGAAAATGGACTTAGAGTTGCCACCTTAATTTTATTTGGGAAAAAAGTTAAGGAAAAAACCCAATTAAATGACTTCAGCTTTATCCCAATAGAAAAAGTGTACTATTCCTCAATTACCAAAGAGGATTCAGTGACTAGGTTTTTAGTTTATTTAGAAAAAGATTAATATAAAATGACTTAAAATTGATTTTATGAACAATTTATATAATGCATAAACAATTATAATATGTATGATTATTCAACAGTATAATAATATAGTAATTAAGGGAATAAGAAAGTAAAAGAAAAATATTGAATTTACAATGAAAACTCAAAATAGGGGATACTTCCTCTAAACCTTATGGATTTTAGGAAAGTCACACATTTCCTAAACTAATCCTAAAACATCACAATAAAACAAAGAAAAGAGGACAAAACCTAATCTATATGAAGAAGGTGAAACAGAAGGAAGGTTATTTATTTTAATTGGATTTGATGCTTTGAACAAGCATGCCTACGTATCCCTTTGAATAGGAATCAAAATCCATGTAGTTCACCTCTCTTGTGAAAGGGGTTTGTTTAGTCTTAGCCTTTTATCATGTTTTAGTTCTTTGATTAAAGGAGGGTTGAGTTGATTGATTAATTTTAGTTAATTATCAAGTTGAGTTAATTAAGTTAGATTTTAATTAACTATCTTAGCAAAACAAACATTAGGCAAAGACTCCTAGAATAATGAAATAAATGAAATAAATAAATAAATTAAATAAATAAATAAAGACAAGGAAAATTACCTTGAACAACAGGTAATGACTAGCCTCAGACTGCTAGCAGCAGCTTGTATTAGATGGAGGGAAAATTTTGACTTGATGGGTTGGCTCAGGAAGACGCAACCTAACTTGCATTGTAAAGTAAAAAGAAAATTTTAACTAAAAAGCTCATTCCTTGAGGGATTAAGCTTTAAAAAATAATTGTTTTCTTTGAGATCAGAGGGTTTGATCAAGCAATGCTAAGTGTGTTAATGAGTTGAGGGGATTAGTTTATATAGGTTGAAGGTTGGAGGTGAAAAAGCTGATTTTTTGGTGTGGCATCACGAAAATGGAGTAATGACTACAAGGGACCCCTGTGGTTTTGTAGGGCCTATGTGTGGTCACTACACGGGCTTTTGTAGTCACCAGCTCTAATTCCATCCATTCATCCCATTTTCGCTCATTTCTCATTTCTTTTTGTGATTTTAGCTGCTTTGTAATTGTTATTGAATCCTAAATGATCTGAGAGTGTTTCAAACATCCAAGGGATATGTTTCAATCCCTAAGGCTCCATTTCCTACTCTTTTTGGCAATTTTGGCTTATGGAGGTCTGTTTATGGAGACTAAGTACCTCTAAGGTTCAAATGCAAATTGGAGGGTGCAAAATTAAGAAAAACTATTTTTTGACGGGGCACTGCCCCTTGACCTTTGCCCACTAACCACCTAGTGGGATAGCTGTATCAGCTCTGCATAGCACACTAATCTTAGCAGGTGTCAAGCTATGGTCAAATAATAATAGTGCAAAATTAAGGGTTCACATATGACCCCTCATCATAATTGGCTTGACCGAAAGGTGATTCTGATGATAATAAACCTAAAGATGGGGGATGGAAAAAATGAACTAAAGGGATGTTTAAGTCAAAGCTTGGAAAGGGATGGTTGAATTTTAGGGTAAAGGGTAGGTGGAAGAAAGGGACCACATGAATGCCTAGGTGATCATTACTAGACATTTACGGGTGAAGTGTCGATAAGATATTAATAAAGAGGTGAAAACAGGAACCATATGGATGCCTAGGTGATCGTTACTAGACATTTATAGGTGGAATGATCCTAAGGCTATCTTAGGATGGTCTGAAAAGTTTGAAAGAGAAACCTAACCTTATGTTAGGTTGATGATCCTAAGGCTATCCTAGGATGGTCTGAAAATTTGGATTTAGAAACCTCGCCATATGCTAGGTTGATGATCCTAAAGCTATCCTAGGATGATCTAAAACTTTTGAAAGAGAAACCTAATCGTATGTTAGGTTAATGATCTTATGGCTATCTTATGATGGTCTAATGTTAATATTTCTAGTCTTGATTCAAGAACTTTGATTAGTGATTTTTCTATTTGATGATCCATTTTACTTTAGGAACTTGGATTGATGACCTCTCTTAATTCAGATTGATGATTCATTTTGATTCAGGAATCTAATTAACGACCTGTTCTAGTGTAAAATACATCTAACTATACAATGATTGGATACTTTGAACATGTGAAAGGTCATTTTGACAGGAGAGTGCTAAGCTTTTGGGAGAAACATGCCTCCATTTAAGAAAGGTGAATAAAAGGAAGGAAGGTGCCCCCACTTTTAAATGATAAAGGAAAGTGGTTAGGTCATTTTGTTCAGATAGACTAGTTGATCACACTCGATTTAGATAGAGTATGATGGCTAGTTTAAAGGGTCGGTCAAAGGCTATCAGTTTGGCCTTAGTTGAAGTCACTTAAGAAAGTTAGGTCAAGAGATAGAACTAGTCAACTTGAAAGGCTTACTCAGGTATGGCCTTTTGATTTAGGATCAAATTGAAGGCTAGCTTAGGGTCATATAAGGTATGACGCTACTTGGTCAATGCCTATTAGCTCGACTTAGGAAGAAGTCACTATGGGAGGTTAACCTAGGTATGGCTGGAAGAGGTCGGGCTAGGCTTAAGTGGGTCTGGCTTCAAAAAAGGTTTGGTTTGATGCTGAATTGGAAAGCTTGATTAGGGAAGTTAACCCTTAGAGATGATTAGGTCAAAAGGTTAGGTTAGGTGTAGCTTTGGGGAAGGTTAGTTTTATCAGGCTTGTCTTCAGAGAAATTTATATGGAAGTCTTTGGTCAAGTTTGATAGTTGGCTCAGTTAGTTATGGCCTTTTAGGGAGAATCAATTTGGAAGCTCAATTTGGTTCGCCTTTAGGAAAGATTGTTTAGAATGAGTGGATCATTTTGGAAGGCTAGGTTGGGTTTGGCCTTGGCTAAGGTCATTTAGAAACTCAATCTAGTTTGGCTATATAAGAGGTTAAATTAGAGGCTCAATCAAGTTATGGCCTTTAGGGAGTTCACTTGGAAGGCTTGGTCAAATTTTACCTTAAGACTATATCAAAGAGATCAGGCTGGAGTGCTAGACTTTGTAGGAGATCGAACTGGGAGGCTAAGTATTGCTTAGAAGAAAGGTCAGGCTAGTAAATCAATTTGGAAGGCTCAGTCAGATTTGGCCTTAGAAAAGATCATAGGCTTCATAAATGAAGGCCTTTTAGGAGTGGATTTAATGATGAAGGCTTCTTAGTTTGGGTTTCATAGTGAAGGCTTCTTGGTTTATACTTCATAGTGAAGGCTTTTGATCTTAGGCTTTATGCTGAAGGCTTTTTAGTTTAGGTTTCATGGTGAAGGCTTCTTAGGTGTTATGGTGAATGCTTCTTGGTTTGGGCTTCATGATGAAGACTTCTAGGTTTAGACTTTACGGTGAAGGTTTTTGGTTAAAAGACTTTTGAGCTTTTGAGAATAGTTTCTCAGCTTGGGCTTTTCTATAAGAGTGCTCTAGACTTCTTTAGAAGATGATTGGCTTTAGCTTAGGTATAATGTTATAGGATTTGGTCATAAGGAGATCGCATACTCATGGATAAGGGTTTGCCCCTTGACATGGTTACATCAGTTTAAAAGGATTAAGCTGAGAATGGTTTGTAGGCATTAAAAGACTTTGATCTTAGGGATAATGTGTTTTGCCTAGGAGGCTTGATCCTTTCAAGGATATTGAGATGTTTGCTAAAGAGGCATGAGATGGGGCTTGACTGGTTCAAGCCGTACTTAACCAACTTGAGGATAATAGGCCTTGGGGAATATGCCTCAACTTTGGTTTTGCCAAGGAAACTAGATTTAAAGATAATGAGTCTTGATTGACTTGGGATTTTTAGTTTTGCCCATAATGAGATTTTGCTAAGGAAAGATAGGTATAAGGCTTGAGCTTAAATTGGTGGTATGATTTGCCAATGAGGCTTGGGATGGAATAGTATGACTTTAAAAAGTTAGAGAATGGTAGGTTGAAACTTCTAAAAGGGATCAGGCAGGTTGTATTATTTTGCTATTTGTAGCATGATTCATAGAAAAGAGTAAGTTAAGCTTTATTACAATTTAAGATTGAAAAGACACTTGGAATGTCATATTATTGGCTGAAGGAGTGGCTAAAGGACTAGCAAGAGAAGACAACTTAGCGATCATGCCCTAAATGAGAGATAGGGATGTAACAAATTGGAGACTATGCATTAGCTCTTTAAGCTAAATGACAGGACAAGAGTTGGTGATGTTCTAGGAAGATATGCCCCCATTGTAGGATAAGGGCATAGAAGAGAATATAACTTTAGAGAATGAGCCTCTAATGAAGAAAGATGATGTTAAAAGACATAAGATGAGATGGATCAACAGAAGATGATTTGAAAAAAAAAATTGGAGGATGCGCCCTTAATAAAGAATAAGTGCTTAAGCTAAAGGATGATTTGAATAGGAAGGAAGATGACATTGAAGGATTGACAACTAGGATGAGCACTCTCTCTTTATTTCTCTCTCTGCCTTTCTCTCTATCTCTCTCTTTTACCTCTAACTTCTGCCTAAGTTGCCCTTTTGAGTTTTCAACTTAGTGACCTTAAATTAATAAAATTTGGAAGAAAGTATTCCACCATGATTTAAGTTGCTGCTTAGGCTAAAGGGCTCTGACATTTGAATTTTAGGTTTGATAAAGGCCTCCTTTGACATTGTCATCCCTTATTGAGGTGCATCTTTTGATTATCCAAAGTATAATAGGTAATTATATTGAATTGCTTTCTGCGCTTCAACTATTTAATAAGAGGTCCATTACTTGACCTTCTTTGATTAGGAGCCAGTGAAACGATTGTTGATTTATAATAGTAGGGGCACCTTAAATTCTAATCTATGTTAATTGTGGTGGATTTAGTTGACTATCATTCATCTCTCTTTTCCCCTTTTTTTTCTTTTTTTTCTCTCTTTTTCCTCTTTTTTTTCTTTCTTTTTCTTTTTAAAACTCATCTATGTTGGACTAAATGAGAAAGATAAGAAAATAATGCATAAATAATGAAAAGAAAATATAGATGTATTACTATAAAGAAAACTTTATTACAATATGACAAAAAGGGACCGATAGGGTAAACACAAAATACAAAAAATAAAAAAAAATAAAAAAAAAGATGACAAACTTAGACTTGGATTTAGACACTAGATTTTGAGATTTGGACTCAGAATCAGGCTTAGACTTGGAATTCAATCTCAGACAGGTTAGATTAGCTGAACTTGAACTACTCCATGACATGCCTCCTAGGGCTAAGGTAAGGTGGGATCGAGTTGGGTTCAGATTCTCATTACTATTCAGGTTGGTGGTGGGAAATTTAGCTTGAAATAATTTTCTTTGGATGCAATCTTCAACCTTTGATGCAGTTGCTATTAACCTAAGTTATTTCAAAACTTAGTCAATCTCTATTTTGATCTTGTCAATCAAATTGAAAGCTATCTAATGTTTATTCAAGTGTTTGTTTTACAGAATATATCATATTTATTGATTGAAATTGAAAGGAAATCAAAATCTTTCAAAGTATATTGGATTGCTTTTGAGTCATGACCAAGATGATGAAATAGCGACCGCGACCATGAAATCATGACCGTGACTATGTAGTCGCAACCAAGAAACTTAAGAAGCCAATTTGATCACTTTCACTTAGAGCGAATCATGACCTGAGTCACGACCGAGACCAAGGGCGCAATCCTATATTCGAGATTGCAAATTGGTAGTTGCCATCGCGATATTCATACTAAAGTCCAAGATTGCAATGAATAGTTGAAGAACCAATGATAAGGTGCCACATGTTATCTAGCCGTTGTGGATTATTGCGATTGCGATTGCAAAATACTAGTCACAACCATGAAAATAGAGTCGCGACTAAGAAAAAGGCTTAGCGATCGTGACCCAGCTCTAATAGTGAATTTAATGCAAGATGCTATGGCAATTGTGCGGATCCTTCTTAGTATCTCTTTGTAACGAGAATTTGGAGGGAAGAAGCTATAAATACCCCCTCCAAAGACCCTTATAATCATCCAACAACTTTCATTTCAGCCAAACTCTTGCAATTTTAATTCTTAAAGCCTTTACTTCTTAATTATTATCATTTAGTTGTTGTAAGAGCATTGATAGCTCAAAGGGTTGAGTGTTAGCCTTGAAAACACATATTGTTGGGTTAAAAGTGAGCCATTAGAAAACTCTTGTATAGGTTTAAGTATGAGCCTAAGGGAAACACTTATAAGGGTTGTGTGTGAGCCATTGAAAACACATTATAAGTTTGGAGTGAGCTTAAAACTCCTTGTAAGCATCAAGAATACCCAATTGAGATTAGGGAGTGGACGTAGGGTTTGTTAATACCTGAACCACTATAAAATTGTTTGTGTTCATTCTCTTTCCCTATCTCTTTTTATCTAAGTTTTAATTTCCCACCAATTCAACCCCCCCTTCTTGGTGCATAAGGGCAAACAAGCAGTATCAAAGCTTTGATTTCATTCTTCAACCTTAATTGTGTAAGAATAGATCAAAATGTCCAATGAAGGATGCATCACCTCAAGCCACACTTTGATGGTACCGATTATACGCATTGGAAATATAGAATGGAGGTATATCTTGATAGTGATGTCATTGATGTATGGGATTGCATAATCAAAGAATGGAAACCTCCATCAAGAAAAGTTGATGATGTTAAAGAATTGGTTCCTAGAGAAGAATGGGCAGATGCACAAAGAAAAGCTAATGGGAAAAATAAGAGAGCCATGGCAATTCTTCTTAGTTCACTCTTAAGAGAAGAATGTGGTAGAGTTCAACATTGTTCAAGTGCATTTAGTATTTGGAAATCTTTAGAAAACTATCATGAAGGAACAAAGCAAGTTAAGGAGAAAAAGATTCAATTGTACACAACTGAATATGAGCTCTTCAAGATGAAACCCAATGAAAGTGTCACCGACATGACAAATAGGCTTTAGCCCTTGTCACCAACATGAAGAAATTGGGCAAAGTATACACCTTGAACTATATAAACTACAAGATTCTCAAAACTCTCCCAAAGAAAGATTATAGAGCTAGAATTGCTAGCATAGAAAAAGCTAATGAGGATCTTGGAAAGGTTCCAACTGATGTCCTCATTGGAAAACTCCTTACCAAAGAAATGTCTCTATTGATAGAGAATCAGGAGAAGGAGAAAAAGAAATCCTTAGCTCTCAAATTCTCCCTCAAAATCAAAAAAGGAATGTAAGAGCTCAAGTGAATCGGAGGAAAGTGAAGATGATGATGATGAAGAATTTGCTATGCTCTCAAAAAGGGTCAAAGACATTATCAAGAGAAGAAAGAAAGAAAAGAGGCCCTTTAGGAGATCATCATCAAATTACAACTCAAACTCAAGCAAAGAAAAGAAGAATGACATTACTTGCTATGAATGTGGCAAGCAAGGTCATATAAAAATAGAATGTCCCAACATCAAGAAGAAAAAGAAATGGGACAAGGAGAAGAAGAAGAAGGGTTTCAAAGTAACATGGGATGATAACTCCTCAAGTGATAAAGAGGAAGAGGATGTTGTAAACTTATGTTTCATGGCCTTATCTTGTGATGATATTGATGATGATATGCATGTTGAGGATGAGCTAATTAAAGCTATGAATTTGAAATGCAAAAAGTATAAATCAAAAATGAAATTTTTTAAGGAAAAGCATTCTAAGTTTGTAACAACCCACACCCACCCTAGGAATTTTCGTGATAAATTGCTTGATTTAGAACTATTAAGGTTAAGTGTGTGCTTATGTGGAAATTTGTGATTTAAGTCATTGATGAGTATGTGGCATATTAAACTAATTTTAATATGCATAATATGTGTTGCTATTGTGAAATAAATGATTTACATGAAGTGCATTTGCATAAAAGAATTTATTTTAAATAAAATGAATTTTCATGCATTACACAATTTTTAAGCATAAAATAATTTTATGGGTATTTTTAAAATATTTTAAAATAAATATTTTTGAGGAAAATGTTATAGAATTAACAAGAAAAATATTCTTTTTATTTTAATTCTATTCAGCCCGAAAATTTAAAGAAAAAGCCTAAAATCCAAAAGCCTACTACACCAAAATCCTCCTAACCTAGTTCATTAAGGGTATTAGTGGAAATTCCACTCCAACCCTAATATATGTTCTAAATTTCAGCCAAATCAAGGTTCCAGAAGCCATTCTCTTATTCTTTTTGTATCTTGGCAGAAAATTCTCTCAAAATATTTCTCTCTACCGGAATAGTGAAAACACCTTTTCGTTTCGCGATTTCTTGACCGTAATCATAAGTTTTTATTCTTTTTCAATTTTTAAACTGATTTCCATGAAATAAATTATGGGAAAATTATTTTGAACTGGTTGATTACTGATTTCTATAGATTTAATTCTGTTTGGGTGAGTTTTTGGGGAAGAAAATCTATTTTCTACCGAAAACACAATTCTTTCCGCGAGATTTCTCCAAAAGTGAATTCTATAACTTAAAATCACAATTTTTATTCATAAAGATCATAAGGGGGGGGGGGGGGGGGGGGGGGCGCAGTTTGTGCATGGTTGTGTTCTAAACTAATTTTTGATTTGTTTTGATGGAAAATATTGGATTAAATAATATTTTTGCATATTTCTGTGATGACCGGAAAGTTTCGAAAAACAAAGAAGTTCAAGGTTTTTGTGTTAGAACTTGGAAGTTGAAAAATTTTATTCTTGAATGGACATATGGCTGCCAATTTGTATGAATAAGTACTCTAATATGATATTTGTTTTGTTTAGATGAAAAATAATGATCTGAATCATGTGTCTGTTTATCACTAAAATGAATGAAAAGCACGGAAAGCGTGAAAACTTATGATTTTTCACCTAAGCCTTTAAACTTGGAATTTTTTGTATAAATCCCATCTATGGCTGCCAAATCATGTATGGATGTGTTCTAAACTGATATTTTCTATGATTGAATGAAAAATAATAGTTTAAATAACCAGTTTACATATTTCTGAAATGACCAGAAAATACCAAAAACAAGAAAACTCATGGTTTTGTGCTCTTTAATTCAAAAGTTGAATCTTTGTGTATAAATAACATCAAGAGTGGCTGATTCTTATGAATTTAAATTCTAAAATGATTTTTGTTGCTTTTACATGAAAAATCTTGATTCAAACCATGTTTTCACATATTTCTAAAATAGACGGAAAGTGCGAAAAGAAGAAGAACTTAGTTTTTATCTTAGTGATGCATTCGGCCTATATAAACATTTTTATCCCAATGTTTATAAATTTTATGTGATGTGTTTTGATGATTGTTGACATGCATGTATGTATAATAAATGATAAAATTGCAAGTTAGTTGAAGGTATGATCCTAGACAAGCTTAAATGCATTTTGGTATACTTAAGGTATCTTAACCTTATATTGTGATAAGAATGCAAATGTGATTGGGAAATTTGGAACTAGAGGTTATGATGACTTGATGATGAACATATGGTTATGAGTTAATGAAGTGAAAGGGATCATAAGAGTTAAGCATGACACTTGAAAGGTTAATCGTTAAGTTGACATGTGTGGAAATGTAAAATGAACTAAGATAATTATTAAAGTGAATTGATATTGAGGTAATAATGCTGTGATGACCTTAAAAAGGTATTGATATGATTGTAATGTGTTGTCATGAGAGCCTATAAGGCCTAAGTATGCAAGACTTTTAAAGTCAACGTGTTATGTGCAAGTGATGAGTACACCTATATGTGAACTCTAATGTGTATGCTATATGTGCATAGGTAGTTATGGGATAGGAGCATCGTGAGTAAATAAATACTAAGTATTAAATCAAATATTATATTAGAATTTGAGGAGCTTTAGAAGTGCAAAGGGACTACGTGTACTAGGAGCAAAGGAACCCCAAGGTGAGTAAACATCGTATTCATTCTTCAAGTGTGGGCAAATGCCACATTCATGTTATAAGTGTGAACAACATTATGTTGTGTTATAAGAATGTGATATATTGTTATGTGAGCCTTTGTGATCTTTGAAACCCAAGTTCTTTCTATTCTAAATATTATTACATGAATTCTTTGACAAGCTTGGGTTGCCAAGGGACACTTGGTCCAAAACTATTTTGTTTATCCAATGAGAACTTCTTGTGATTAACACCCTAACTTGCATTCTTTCTAGAACTACACTATCATTGTATCTTTTGCTTGAAAGCTAAATCACTATTGTTATTGGAATACATATTATTATTACCTTATGTGATATTGTTAATTGTGATAACCATTAGCTTTAGCTATGGTACCTTTTACCCTTTATGCAGAATCCTCATGCCGATGCGGGTAATCATCGAAACATGTGCACATGGTCTTAACCCGATGGATAGGGGTAGAGTATCCACCTCAGCTAGAAGGGGCGGTTCTAGCTGTGGGGCCTGATCAACTTCATGCCTTATAAGTGATAGGAGTTGGAATTTGGTATAAGGCCACCTCTCCTCAATGTGTTCGAGTGATAAAGCAAAAGCCTTTACACTTTATAAGTGATAAGTGTGATTTCTACAAACTTGCCAAATTGAACCCTTGCTAAATTGCAACATGATTCATGAACTATAAGTCATGAACTAAGTGTATAAGCTATGTGTTTCCTTTTCAAAGGAATATGTGATAATATATGTGCCTTTTCGTTTACTCATTGAGATCATCTATCTCACCCCTTTTTCCTTGTGTGGTTCCAGGTGAGCAAATGTGAGGAGGCAAGGTGATGGCTCAAGCATTCTACTTCGCTTGGGGAATTCCTTGTCCAAGTTATCAATAATACTAATTAATGAAGTCTTGTCATTAGATGCTTCAGGAATGTTGATTGATACTTATTGATATATATTATTTTCCTTATGGATTTTACATGTAGTGATTTATTTTATTCTTCCACAATTTAAGGTATTCATCTAAATGTTTTAAATGAGTTAATGTAAGAGGTTTGGTAAGATCCTAGGCATGATTCGTTTATATGTAAATGGGTTCTACGGGCGTGGGTGACCTTATGTCTCCCTATGTTCTAGAATCGTCATATCTCTAACGTTGGTGACAAAGTTGGAAGAGAATTTTAAAGAATTAGAAAAACTTGTTTTAAGCTTGAAAACCTCTAATGTTAGCTTAAAAAGCTCGTTGGAGGAAATCACTTCTGAAAACTCCTCTTTTAATTCTTTATATAAAGAAAATAATGCTTTGAAAATTGAGGTTGAAGAATTAAGAAACTCAATCTCAAAATTTCACAAAGGAAAATAAGCCTTGGATACTCTTATTTTATCACAAAGGCCACCCCTTGTGAGACATGGTCTTGGCTTTGATAGCTCATCTCCATCCACATTCTCACCCACTATGTTCATAAAGGCTACAACTCCTCAAACCTCTAGCATTGAGGTAATTCACAAGGAAGTGAAAACACACACTAAACCTCTAAGTCCCAAAAGGACTTAAAAGGTTACATTAGACTCAAGAGCTAAGCCTTAAAGAGTTAACCATACATTCATGTATCAAAAAAGGCATGCTCAAAGACATCCACAACCACAACATAATACTTGTCCTTATATTCATTCATATCATAATATTGTGAAAAGACCAAAATTTTTTGACAAAATGGCTAAGAATACCTTCAAGTCACAACTCAAATGCCATTATTGTATGAAAGATGGTCATATAAATGTATTTTCTTATACAAGGAAGGCTCAACTCAAGCTTGAGGACCCTTCCAAGGCTAACCCCCAAGGACCCAAGTATATTTGGTTACCTAAAACAAGATGATTAATCTTTTCTTGTAGGTGTGTCTCAAATCCACTAACAAGGAGAACAAATGGCATGTAGATAATGGATGTTCAAGACGCATGACTGGAAATGCAAGCCTCTTCACAAATTTGAAATAAAAGAGAGGTAGAAACATCACATTTGGTAACAATACCAAAGGTAAGATAGTTGGCACTAGCACCATTGGTAAGAACAATCTTTCTCTCATAGAAAATATTCTTTTGGTTGATGGTTTAAAATTTAACTTGTTTAGTGTAAGTCAATTATGTGATAAGAGTAATAAAGTCACCTTTTACTCTAAAGCATGCATTATCACCTCTTTAGTTAATGACAATGTAGTGTTTAAGGGTGAAAGGGAGGGCAATACCTACATGATTGACTTAGATGATTTGGCTAACCAAGATGTCAAGTATTTCCATGTTTATTAGCAATGAATCTTGGCTTTGGCATAGAAGGCTTGGACATTTAAGCATAGAGCTTCTTTGTAGTCTTTGTAAGGATGAGCTTGTTGAAGACTTCCAAAGATTAAATTCTCAAAGGACAAGACATATGGACCTTGTCAAATGGGAAAGCAACACAAGTCATCCTACAAATCAAAAAATATAGTAAGTACTTCTAGACCCCTTCAACTTATTCATATGGATTTGTTTGGACCTAATAGAGTTGCTAGTTTAGGTGGAAAAATGTATGCCTATGTTCTTCTTGATGACTACTCTAGATTTACTTAGGTTAGTTTCTTGACTCATAAGAGTGATGCTTTTGTTGCATTCAAAGGTTTTGCAAAAAGAGTTCAAAATGAGAAAGGTTATTTCATTTCCACAATTAGAAGTGATCATGGAAAAGAATTTGAAAATGAATTTTTTAAATATTTTTGCATTAAACATGGAATTTCGCATAATTTTTCTTCTCCTAGAACACCTCAACAAAATGGTGTTGTAGAAAGGAAAAATAGAACCTTGATTGAAATGGCTAGAACCATGCTTAATGAATATGCTTTACCAACTTACTTTTGGGCAGAAGCCGTTAACACTTCATGTTACATCTCAAATAGAGTTTTTAAAAGACTTATTTTGAATAAAACCTCTTATGAGTTACGGAATGGAAGAAAACCCAAGATTTCATATCTAAGAGTTTTTAGTTGCAAGTGCTACATATTAAATACCAAGGATAACCTTGGAAAATTTGCTTCTAAGACCGATGAAGGTATTTCCTTAGGATATTCCACCACTAGTAAAGCTTATAGAGTCTTTAACAAAAAGACTATGGTAATTGAAGAGTCTATGGATGTTGTATTTGATGAATCTAGTAAACTTAATCTTGCGAAAGGTAGTGTTCTTAATGATCTTGTAGGTGAATTTGAAAACCTTGGATTGGATCAAGATAAGAATCCAAAGGAAGTTGAAGACTAAGTGGAAAACCAACAACATTATTAGGATCAATCAAATCCATAAGAGGAAGATGTTCAAGAAATTCCGAAAGAGTAGAGATACCCTAAGAATCATCATAAGGAGCAAATCATAGGTGATCCATCTAAGGGTGTAAGTACTAAATCTCATTATAAAGCCTTAGATAATAATTTTTCTTTTGTTTCTCAAATTGAGCTAAGGACCATTAATGAGGCTCTTAATGATGAGAGTTGGGAGATTGCTATGCAATAGGAACTCAACCAATTTGAGAGAAACAAAGTTTGGGAACTTGTTCCTAGACCCAAAGATCATCTCACTATTGGATGTAAATGGGTTTATAGAAATAAGTTAGATGAGAATGGCTTCATCACTAGGAATAAGGCTAGATTGGTTGCTAAAGGGTACAACCAAGAGGAAGGTATCAACTATGATGAAACTTATGCTCCGGTAGCAAGATTAGAGGCTATTAGAATTTTGTTTGCTTATGCATGTCATATGGATTTTAAACTTTTTCAAATGGATGTTAAAAGTGCTTTTTTATGGATTTATTAAGGAGGAAATTTATGTTGAGCAACCCCACAGTTTTGAACATCATGAACTTCCTAATCATGTCTTTAAATTAACCAAGGCCTTGTATGGTTTGAAACAAGCTCCTAGAGCTTAGTATGAAAGGCTAAGTACATTTTTTTTGAAAAATGATTTTGTTAAGGGCAAAGTTGATATAACACTTTTTGTAAAATGGCACAAAAATGACACTTTAATTGTTCAAATTTATGTTAATGATATTGTATTTAGTGCTACTAATGAAAATCTTTGTGAAGAATTTGCCAAGTGCATGACTAGGAAATTTGAGATAAGCATGATGGGTGAGCTCAAGTTCTTCCTAGGACTACAAATCAAGCAATGCAAAGATGGCATCTTCATCAACTAATCCAAATATACAAAAGAGCTTCTCAAGAAGTTTGGTATGGATGGTTGCAAAAGTAGTAAGACTCTAATGAGCACATCAATTAAGCTTGACAAAGATGAAAAGGGTAAGCTTATAGATGAGAAGAAATATCGATGTATGATTAGTTCTTTTCTCTACCTTACAGGATCTAGACTCGATATAATGTATAGTGTTTGTTTGTGTGCACATTTTTAATCTTGTCCTAAAGAATCTCATTTACATGCGGTTAAAAGAATTTTAAAGTATTTACATGGCACATTGCATTTAGGGCTTTGGTATCCTAAAAATTCATCTTTTACAATAATTATTTTTTCGAACGCGGATTATGCCGGTAGCTTGCTTGATAGAAAAAGCACTTTCAGAACTTGTCATTTTCTTAGTGAATGTTTAGTTTCATGGTTTAGCAAGAAATAAGTTTCGGTAGCCTTGTCCACCATCAAAGTGGAATATATGGCAGCGAATTGTTGTTGCACTCAAGTTCTTTGGATGAAACAACAACTCAAGGACAATGGTCAAGTGATTGATCACATTCCCATCAAATGTGATAACACAAGTGGCATAAATCTTTCCAAAAATCCCATCCAACATTCTAGGAGCAAGCATATAGACATTAGGCATCATTTCTTGAGAGATCATATGCAAAATGGTGATGTTGTATTAGAATTTATTGATACAACTAACTAACTTGCTGATATTTTCACAAAACTCTAAATGAAGAAAGATTAAATTTCATAAAAAGGGAAATTGGCATGCTTGATGGGAGCTCATTGCCTTAGATTTTCAAATTTACATAAAGTTTTTCATTTGTATCAAAATTTTATGCATGTTATGACATCTATCTTTCATATTTTACTCTGTTAAAAATCTTGAATTGAGGTGACACTTAAGTCAATTAAATTTAAATTTTTTTTTACCTTATGTAGTTTGGTTGCATGTTGGTTGCTTTATGATTGATTTTTGGTATATTTGATCCAAATTGCTTGAATTTTATTTTCAATAATTTGTTATATCACAATTTGTTGAATATATAATTATACCTATTTTGATCTTGAACTATAATGCCAATTGTATTACATATATCTTTCCTCAAAAGTTTTCAAAAATTTCTTTTTTTTTAAATTCGTGGTTGCCATAGATAAATCGTGGTCGCGAAATTTAAAATAATAGCCATTATCTTTTAACCATTTAGTCCTACTCGTGATCTGTAAATCATGAACATGACTTTTGAATTTTTCAAAAATCGCGGTCACAACTCAGAGTTTTGCAGCATTCAAAACTAACCATTTTGAAATAGATATTTTTGCATTTAATTCAAAAATTAGCCATTTTTTGACCATTTTTCACCTATTGTTTGCCTATAAATACCCCACTATTTCAGTTTTTACCTCTCTTCTAACTCTCCAAACTCCTTCCTACTTAAAATTCTACTATTCTTAAACTCTCTTCCAACTTTTCTCCCTTTCAAGCTTTATTTTCTTCATATTTTCAAACTCTTCTCCATCAATGGCTTCAAGAAGACTTCTAAAAAAGGGAAAGAAGTCTAAACTTCCCAACAACCCTTTCCTCTTGAACTCATAAGGGGAATAACCTAAGAAGAAAAATAAAATTTCCTAAGAATCTAAGACAAAACCATCTTACCCTCCAAAATACCTTCCTTAGTGTGTCTCAAAACTTTAGGAATTGAGGATAGCATCATTGGCTACCTCAAAAATTTAGAATGGGGAAAGTTTGTTTTTGTTGATGAAGATGGGTATGATGAGCTAATTAGGGAATTCCTTGCCACCCTAGTTGTCCACAAAAAATTTCATCCTGCCTGTGGCCATTACACCATAGATTTTTGATTTTTTGGTCACATCTATGAGCTTTGTCTTAGTGATCTTACTAACATCTTTGGTCTCCAAATTAAAGGTGCCTACACCATCAATGATTTCTCCCTTCACCTGAACTCTTTTTAGACCAAAATTTCCAGCGAAGCAAAATTTGATCCAAAATCCTCCCTAGCCAAACACATCAAAACACTTTCCCTTTGGCTTCTTCATAGGATTGTCACCCTCACCATAAATTCTAAAGGGGATGGAAATGAAAAGATTTCCCAAAGAGATCTTTTCTTCTTCTATGGTCTTGTCAAGGGACAACCAATCCAAACTGCTAGGTTTTTAGTAGACCAATTTCTTCACCTTTCTTCAACAAAAAAAAAAAAAAGCACCATTCTACTCTTTTCCCACATTTCTACAATAGCCAAACATGTCGGGGCTCTTACTCCACCCAACATAGCTATTCTCCAAAGACTAATAAAAAAATTCCTTATTGACTTTTAATATATGATCAATGCCAAGGCATTGAGAGAAAAGGAAGGGAAATATGATTACATTTTTGGAGATGTTGGGATCCAAGAGAGGACCAGGAAAAGATCAAGAGTGGTGGTAGGTGAACCTAGTCAACCACAAGAGGAAGAACCCTAAATAGCACTTATTGTCTCTCCATCTCAAACTCAAGATGAGACTAATAGACTTCTTCAAAAAGTCTTGAGGAGACTCTTTCTTTTAGATCACATTCACCAAGACATATTTGATACGCAAGGTCATATGGGTCTTCCTTAATGCAACCTCCAAGATTGGCAATTTAATGAAGAAGAAGAAGAAGAGACACCAAAAGAGGCTCCTGATCAAAAAGAAGAGGAACCCAAAGATGGAGGTAAAATTTCTTCTTTCTTTTATTTTTTTTGCTTTGTTTCAAATTTTCTTCCTTATGTTATCCATGCGTTGTAACATGGCATTATCAATTTCAAATTAATACAATTATCTATTTTCTCTATTTTTATCTTGTTTATTCTTTGCTCATTGTTTTGTTCCTTTTGCAATATATTTTTCTCTATTTCTTTTTGATATTGCCAATGGGGGAGAAACATAGAACTTAATTAAACCCAAATGAACATCACTTGATTACAACTTTGAGAATATGTTCTCCACTTTATATTTTTTGTCATTTGTTGCATAAATTGAGGGGGAGAACTCTTAATGAATTGAATGTTATTTTACATTTAACTTCTATTTTATATTTAAGTTTAATTTGATTATCAAAATCAAAAAGGGGAGATTGTTAACCTAAGTTATTTCAAAGCTTAGTCAATCTCTATTTTGATCTTGTCATTCAAATTGAAAGCTATCTAATGTTTGTTCAAGTGTTTGTTTCACATAATATATCATATTTATTGATTGAAATTGAAAGGAAATCAAAATCTTTCAAAGTATATTAAATTACTTCTGAGTCGCAACCAAGATGATGAAATAGCGACCGCGACTATGAAATCGCGACCACGACTATGCAATCGCAACTAAGAAACTTAAGAAGCTAATTTGATCAATTTCACTCAAAGCAAATCGCAACCTAAGTCACGACAGCAACCAAAGGCGCAATCCTAGATTCACGACAGCAAATTGGTAATCGTGATATTCATACTGAAGTCTAAGACTGCAACAGATAGTTAAAGAACCAATAAGAAGGTGCCACGTGTTATCTAGCCATTGTGGATTATGAAGATCGCAACTGCAAAATACTAGTCATGACCGCAAAAATAGAGTCGCAACCACGAAAAAGGCTTAGCGATCATGACCCAGCTCTGACAGTACATTTAATGCAAGATATTATGGCTATTGTGAGAATCCTTCTTCGTATCTCTTTGTAATGAGAATTTGGAGGGAAAAAGCTATAAATACCCCCTCCAAAGACCCTTATAATTATCCAACAACTTTCATTTAAGCCAAACTCTTGCAATTTTAATTCTCAAAGCTTTTACTTCTTAATTGTTATCATTTAGTTGTTATAAGAGCATTAATAGCTCAAAGGGTTGAGTGTTAGTCTTGAAAACACATATTGTTGGGTTGAGAGTGAGCCATTAGAAAGCTTTTGTATAGGTTTAAGTGTGAGCCTAAGGGAAACACTTGTAAGGGTTGTGTGTGAGCCGTTGAAAACACATTATAAGTTTGGAGTGAGCTTGAAACTCCTTGTAAGCATCATCTAGTAGTAGAATATCCAATTGAGATTGAGGAGTAGATGTAGGGTTCGTTAATACCCAAACCACTATAAAATTATTTGTGTTCATTCTCTTTCTCTATCTCTTTTTATCTAAGTTTTAATTTCCCACCAATTCAACCCCCCTTCTTGGTGCATAAGGGCAAACAATTACAATCAAAACTCTAAAGATGGGCAGATATTGTGTTAACTGGGCTCGATAGATCGAGAGTAGATTTTTGATAATGATATCCACTTATTCTTGCTTGATTAGTCTATTTACCATTTGAGCAGCTTTAGCCCTCCACCTTATAAGGAATATGGATAAGAACTCATTTGGAAGCTGCTTAGTGATTTCCAAATCACTTTTAGTGACATCCACTTCGGTGTTGTAATGATACTGTCTAATAAAGACATGACAATTTTGGCTATTGTCTAGTGAAAGGAATCATCTCTAGTTAGTGATTATTGGAACATCTGAGCAACAAGCTCATTATTAAGTCCCAAAAGTTTCATTACTCCCATATATATCTTCAGATGAGTTTTAGGGCATATGGTTCCATTAAATCTATCTAGTTTAAGCATTTTGAATTCAAGAGGAAGCTTGGGATAAGAGAACACGGTCAATCTATCCATATCATTTAAGTCATTACAGTGCTTCAAAGATTTGATGGTTTTCTCCATAACTTCAAGTTTATCCATAAGCAATTTTGTGTCTAAATGAGAGAAAACTTCCTCACCTTGAAAAGGATTTAGGAGAGAGGAAGAGCTAGAGTGAGTCCTGGTGTTTGGGGCTTAAGTATTGGTAGGTTCCTTAAGATAGGTCTTATTCGGATTATGGTTAAGATTACTCTTATTGAGGTTTGCTTGGTTAATCATGGCTCGAACTTCCTCAATGATGGCCTGCCTTTGTTCCTTCATGTTTTCTTCAAATTGGGTCTATTAATCAACTAGGATAGCTTGTAAATGCTCTTCTTGCTTCTTAATAAGGCTAGTTATAAGTATGGTCAGGACATCTGTATCAACTTGGTTGGCTATTATTACCTCAGAACAAATCTAAAGAAACTCAATAAGTGAATGGGTAGGGACAAAAATGATGATGGAAATATGGGCAAGCATACTCTAATGGATTAGTAGGTTGACTATTTTAGGGTTTAAAGTATGATGTGCCAAAGATTTTGGGCTTAGGGCTATGAAGTTTGGTCATATAAGCCAAAGGTATAGGTTTTAGAGGTTAAGGGTATATTGGGCTAAAGGTATTAAGCTTTAAGGTAATTAGTTGGTTTTCAGACAAGGAATAAGTTTTAGGCAATGTTTTTGATACTAGGGTCCTAAAGTGTCAGGGGACGTGAGTCAAACTTATGGTTAGGTAGTGGAGTTTGGGAAAAGATGAGGGTAGGGATGCATGATGTTAGTTAGGTTAGTGTTTAGCTAGGGGAGTTAAGTCAGATTTTAGCTTTGGAAACTAGGTTTGGATTTAGCTTTAAGTGGTTAAACTTTAGTTTGGAATGCTAGGTCAGAGTTTAACCTTGAGTAATTAGGATTGTAATTTATGGGTAGTTTACTATACGCTTAGGGATAGAAGGTCCATGGGTTTTGCAATTAGGTTATGGATGTACTATGGATTTGGATGTCGGGTGAACTCTAGGTTTAGTGATAGTTGGACAAAGGGTTTGCTTGGACTCAACAATAGGCTTAGATGGGTTATGGGTTTGGATAGTACTATAAAAGATGAAGGCAAGTCAACATTTAGCTTGGGTAGATTATGTATAATGACTATGGATAAGGATGAAGTTAGGTCAGTGTTTAGCTTAGGTAAAAAATGTGGTGGGTAAAGCTAGGGCGAGGTTTTTTTAGGTTAAAGATTAGGGTGATGACATTTTGAGTAAGGTTAAGGTAATGATGTTTAAGGTTAAAGGTGTTTAAGGCCAGAGGCTAGGGTAATTAGGTGAAGGACTGGGGTATTGGTGTTTTGATTAAGGGCTAAGATAATGAGGTTATGATGTTTAGGTAAAAGGTTTATGGTGATGGTTTAAGGTTTGTGGGAGCAAAGTGATAGCAGTATGTGCCCTAGGAGCTATATAATAGTTATGTAATAATAGAAATTAATTCCTAATGGCATAATAAATATATTCATAATGTGAAAAGGGTTTCATATTATTAAATATAGTCCTTAAGTATTTATAAGAGGATCAATTCTTAAGTGTTGAGAATATAACAGACAGATCGCTTTTGTACAAATATTTTAAATATGTTCATAGTCATAGGATTAATGATTGGGCATCATTAATTCTGGAAGACCATCACCTCTATTTGTTTTCTATAATCAGTATATGATACGAATGATTATGGAGGCAGTGAGTCTCATACTACTTGACATGTGATGTCAATCTAAACACATGGATATTCATAGGATGAATAGTCGAACTGTGATGTTAGATGATAATAATATGGAGTTTTAATACTTATCAATTATTTATCATCTATGTTATAATAGTGCATATAATCCTTTGACTTAAGGGATACTATATCTCATACATAGGTAGTTAGAATTTATTATTACTTTACCTTAGCCGATATTGGCATCTTTAATGAAAAAATTCTAGTGTATGATAATTTATGATCAATGGTCCATGTGATGTTTTAAGTTATCAACTATAAACATTCATTTCTAATTAGGTAGTCATGACATGGAATGCTAGTTGTCACTCATGACTTATGAGACTAAGTGTGAAGTGGGGATTTCACATTAGCAAAGAAAAATATTTTCTCATTCCTAATGCTAATTAGACATAAACTTAGAAAGTCATACACACAATAGTGATCACCTTCCAAGTGTAAAAGATTTATCATAATAATTAATTAAAGTATTTAATTAATTGGTTAGTGGTAAAATGATTAAACATGTAATTAAATTTACAAGGACCTTAGCATGTCCTGATGTTCAATCTATGAAGGTTTTTATTTAATTAAATCTTAATTTGTGTATGATACAAATGAGAAAGATTAAATTGAAAATGATTTGGACTAAATCAAAGACTTAATTTTAAGCTTAGTGAAACTTAATTTTAAGCTTAGTGAAAACCCTTAACACATGAGATGTGGCCTTAGCCTATATGTGATATGGAAAAGAGGCAATTTAGGAGTTAGAGAAAATTCACTATTCATAAGCCTATGTGATAGGTTTAGGAGTTAGAGAATTTTCTACTAAGGTTAAAATTGTAATTACATCTTTCAGCTAATACAAATTTCTATTTTGCCCCTAAAGGATAAAATGGTCATTTCACCATTTGAAAAAGCAAAGTCCACCTTTGCCCTTTCATCAAATGATGAGCTAAAAGGGTGTTATTCTCTTTTTGAAGATTTAAGGGTTAAGTCTTAAAAAGAATATAAAAGCTATGATTTCTTTTTTAATGTTTTAATTAAGAGTGAACACCATTTTTTTTTAAAGCTTTTAGAGAGAGAAGTTGAGAGAGAGAAAGAAAAGATAAAGAAAGAGTTTCTTCAAATTTTCTTTTGATCTTTAATTCTTTTCTTTATTCTTTATGAAAGAACAAATGCTTACAAATTGAAAATGAGTTTAGTCCAAAACAAATTAAAGAGAAACTTTAACTTCCTAAAGTTTTTGAGAGAGAATCTTGAACCAAATTTGGGCAACCAAGAGAGGGATTCAAGAACACCAAAGAAACCAAATGGAAACTTAAAGGTGAGCTAGGTGTGGATGATTTAGAGGCTTTACACTGGGGAAGCTCTTTGTTAAAGGAAGAAGGAACCTTCAAGAGGTAATATGATTACTCTTCTTTCTTCTTTTTATGTATATGTGCTTTACACTCAAATTAATTGATTGCTTGAATGGATGTTTGGACCAAAATGGGTGAAGTGAAATTTTAAAATGTTTAAAATTTCACCCCACCATCCCGTTTTCGCTGCTTTTGGCTCCACCAGTCCTTCAATTGGTATCAGAGACACTTAATTTCTATGTAAAATCTTTGTATATGTTGTTTTGGAGGTTTTGATTTGGTTGAAAAAGAGTTGTTACACAAATGTTGTGCTCTTGAAAACAAAATTCACATCCGCAAATTAAATATCGCGATTGCAATTGGCATATCGTGACCTCGAAATTGATGTCGCACCCACGAATAAGTGGATTACAACAAAAGTTGTTCATGTTGGTTAATAGAATCGCGACCTTGCGACTGCAAAGGTGGTTGCAATTTTCACTGTGTTTGCACCCAACTTTAATTTTTTCCAAAAAAAAATTTGGATTTATTTTTCAATCAAATAAATTTCTATTACTTAAAATATGATTTTAAGCTATAGAAACCTTGAATATGTTATATTCAAAATGGATTTTTGGAAATTTTCCAAAATTTGGAAATGTTCCATTGATGAGTAATATATCTATAAATGCATTATTGTATATACTTGTTTTCTTGTCGATTGAGAGGTATGGATGGTTGATCACGTGTTACGAAACCATAATATATGATTTCTAATATGGACATATAATAATTAATTTTATTATTTGACAACATGTAATTAAATGTTAATTACTCATTTAGGCTATAAATTAATTTCATTGAGCCAATAAGCTCTTTTGTTTTTGTAACCTTACTTTGGAATGCCAAGGTTACTAATGTACATATTGAGATGTGGAGATGCAAGAATAAGAAGAGGTTCAATCCATGAAAATGCCTAGTAGAAGCATGAAGATACAAATGTTGTAATTTCATGTTTGTAATTTGTTTAACCTAAATCCCATATCCATTCCTTGTGGCTATGAAGTGGATCCATGGAATCCATGATCATACCTATATGTAAATTATCCATTTTATGATATATATATATATATATATATATATATATATATATATATATATATATATATATATATATATACCCGAAAATCTTCCAAAGAAAATATGGAGTCATGGTTCTTTATTGGAGCAATAATTTAAGATATATTCAAACACTTATGCCATCGGTTATGGATACATAGGGGTGATATATTTGGTTTGAATGTTTTCTTGAAGTTATTGTAAATCATGTGATGTTATGAGTATATGATACATTATATGTCAATAAAGACAATGAGTATTTGAGACATATGATATTCAAATCATTATACTTGTTGATCCAATGGGTTTGACTTAACTAGTGTGAAAAGCTAATAACAACAATACATATCTGAGGTTGGAAACACTAGGAATCGAATTGATTGAGCCTCATAAAGAGTTGATGAATAAGTGTTGTTCACTTGATATCAAAATTCCAATAACAACAATATGTATCTAAGGAATTTGTAATAATCTAATAAGAACTCAATCACCTATTAGAAATCCACCCCAATAGGATGTTCATTTCCTATTTGGAAGTATAGGATTTGCCAAATTAGTAGGATTACCATTTTGATTGAAGACTAAATCATTATGGTAGCTATGTGATTACATAAGTTATTAATCTTGTTATTTTCTACATTTTGATAATATGAAATTGACAAACCCACCTACAAATATATTTATTTCTTTTAGGCTCACAGGGCCTAAATCTATGGACTAGTTTGATAACCTTAAAATGATCCTTGCATTTGAGTACATAGTTTAAGTATTCAACTTGATTTATTCTTGGTCTTTTAGAGAAAAGACTACTCCAAAGGAACATGTCACTCTAAGTGCAATGGAAATAAAATATTAGATGAGGTTGATGCTATATGATTATTTTATAAGTCAAATGTTGCAAAAACAACATATAATCATAACAAGACTTAAAGTAATTATGCATCATCTACAAGAGTTGCATGATGAGCATAAATACACTTGTTAATATGAGATATTAAGGCAGTTATTTTGTTTGAATATGAAGAAAGTTACAAAGAAAGAAAAAGGAAAGGAAAAGAAATTATAAAGGAAGAAAAGAAGAAAATGTTTCTTCTTGATCTTCATAACTTTATTTTTCTTTGTCTTCTCCATATTTTTCCTTCTTGTTCTTATTCTTACTATTCAACTAGAGTAAGAAATTAGAGAAAAGAAATCAAAGAAGAAAATATTTCATCTTTAACTTCTTATTCTTCTATTTTTTCTATCTAATATTCTTTATAAAAGAATTTTAATTGTGAGTAACCTCTTTTATGTCTTACTAATTTTAATTAAACTAAATTTAAAATTATTTTCATATGATGATTAAATTCATCAAATGACTAGAGAATCTAGATGTTTTGATAAATAATAATTTTCAAATAGTATAATTCTTAAATTCATTCCAAATTTTCATTAGATGGAAAATGCACTTTAAGGTAATAGAAAAAGTTTCTATTATAAATCCTAAAAGTAAAATTGCAAGGAACAAGTCCATAAATAATGCTATAATTAACAAAAGAAAATGTTTCTATTGTCAATATTATGAATATTGGAAAAGTAATTGTTCTGATATTGTGAATACTAAATGAAGGTAATATCTATCTTTTTTTACTATATTCCAATGATTCATATAGTTCATCTATTGCTAGGATTCATGATATAAATGCTTTTGTGCCATGTGCATGATCAGAGTACGCAATGGAAGTATGGAGATTAAATGAAGTGATTTTGAAAAAATCTAAGGGGCAAAGTGTTTGTTTTCCAAGGAGCTTTTAGAATACTTCATGATGATTTTAAGAAATCATGTTTTGTAAATCATGTATGTATTTCATACTTAAGCTACATTATTTTGTAACTTCAAGGAATTATGAATTCCATTACTAGAAAAATGTTTGTATGTTTATTAAGGTAACAAACTTAAGAGTATGAATTATATGTTTGATGTATTATTATTAAGTTAATAATAAAAAAACAACTCCAAGTGCTTTTATGATGATGCCATAAAGAACTCCAATCTAAATCCACTATGATTTTTTAGATTAGTTTGTTTAGTTGAAGATAAGACAACTTAGTTGGATAACATGTGTCACTACCCATTAGGATGTAAACTTGTTTTCAACTTAAAAGTCTAGTATCTAATGCAAAAATAACTACATCACTGTTTGTTGGACAAAAGGATAGAAATCAAAGAAGTTTTAGAATTTATGCATACAGATGCATCAATACCATTTGTGAAATGGTTAGTGCAAGTTTTTCCTAATTCATTGTATTTACCTATATATATATATATATATATATATATATATATATATATATATATATATATATATATATATATATATATATATATATATATATATATATATATATATATATATATATATATATATACTTATATTTATATTTATATATTTATATAATATTGACCCGTTTGGAAAAAGATAAATAAAATGAATTATTCATTTGAATTTTTGAAATGTTTAAGAAACTCAAGATGAAAAGAAAAATCAATATTAAGGGTATTTCATACAAAAAGGAAAAGAGTATCATAACCCTTTGATTTAATCAGAGTGGGGAGAACTCAATTACTAAATTTTCAGGAATTTCTTAAATGTAAAATTGGCATATAATCATAATTCTTTTTGGGAAAACCATATGTGATGGTATATTCAAAAGAATAAATTACAACATATATGATATGATGTAATAGATGATAAACTATAAAAGTTTTTGTTTATTTTCTTTTGGAAATTTACAAATAATAGCATAATATTCTTAAATAGAATTTTCTCCAAAGTCTATCAAATTCTAATTCATATATGATATGATATGGATAGATATCAAAATTCTTACTCATGATTTGATTTGAGATATCTAGCTTATTTAATAAGCTAAAGTTAGACAATTGGAAGATAATTCTAATTAAGATAAGGTTTGTTGGATATCCTAAAGGTGGTTTAGGATAATATTTCTATTTTTTGCATAACAAAGAGTTATTAGCAAAAATGTTATTTCTTGATAAATTATTTATTCAAGAAAGTAACATATTGAGAAAAGTAGAATGATTAGGTGAATGTCATCAAATAATATCTAACAAAATGATCAAAGTGAAATTTGATCAACCTTGTGAAAAGTCTAAAACTAACTAAATGTTTTATCCTTATAAGATGCTAAAAGGTTTAGTAGAATATTTAATTTTTTTGTAAGATATGATTTCCTTTATATGAATACACAATAGTTGTATATTCATGATGAAGTAAATCATGAGATAGTAAATTATCTAATCTTAAGAAAGTATAATTTACTTTATATGAATGCACAAAAGTTGTACATTCATGATGGAGTAAATTATGAGATGATTCTATTATAGCTATATATAATATAGCAATGCATAATGATTATGAGTTTGACATATAGATGTCAATACTAATTTTCTTTCTCTTGAAAAGAAAACATAATCATGGAATAAATCTAAAGGCTTATAGTTTTAAAAAAATTTCAAAATATGCAAAACCTTAATGAGTTGTATCATTGTAAGATGAGTCCTTAATATGAAAAATGATAATAGGAGTACCCTCACTTTCCAGTTTTGGATATGGATAACACATTGGTTTGTAAAAATATTAATATATTTGCATTTGTAGAATTGTTTTACCATTACTTTCTTCATTTAGACTTGAGATAAATATTTACTTTCTTGTTAATTCAAATATATAAAGATAAATTGAAGAAAATGTTAAATATGTCTAAGTCAATATTTGGAAAAGATGTTGAAGATTTCAACATGCTAATTCCAAAAGTTTTATTTCCTATGATTTCGATATCCACTTTTTGAGGGTTGATTCCCTAGATACCTAAAAAAAAAATATGGCATGGATTTCTTATAGTATAACTATAAGAAATCTAAATTATACAAGAGTTGTATAATGAGCCAGACATCAAGAATGTTGTTAGTATAACTAATACATTCTAATCCTATTTAGGATTAAATTATTGGAAATATAATAAAAATTATTCTAAAGTACTTGAGAAGTATTTAAGATTTGATTTTGACAAATGAAGAATGTTACTACAAAAATGGTAGAGAGTCTATCATTGGGATTGTTGTTATCTATGATGAAGAAATAATTTGCTAGAAAAGTTTTAAGCAAATTGTTGTTACAAACTTCACTGTGTAAGCCGAATTTGCTACATGGGATGTTGCAAATAAGAAACTATTTTGGATTCAACATTTATGAACTATTTAAGAGTTTCTCCAGTACATCACGAGTATCTCTGTGCTGTGATAATAATGGAGCCTTAGCTTATGGCAAAGGAACTCGGGTCTCACACTAAAATCCAAAATATTTTGAAAGGCGTTAAGATATTATCAAATTAATTGTTCGTATAGGGCATTCTAGCCTTGCAGAAAATAGCATTAACCATTAACTTGGTTAATCCATTTACTAAAATCAAAATTTAGTAACAGTTAAATTTCATCTTAAGAAAATGAGTTTCTGATACAAAGTAGAATGGCTTTAGTGCAAGTAGGAGATTGATAGTAGTATGTGTCCTAGGAGCCTTATAATAGTTATGTAATAGTAGATATTAATTCCCAATGGCACAATAAATATATTCATAATGTGAAAAGGGTTTCATATTATTAAATATAATCCTTAAGTACTTGTAAGAGAATATATTCTCAAGTGTTGAGAATACGTGAGACAAATCGCTCTTGTACAAATATTTTAAATATGTTTATGGTCATAGGATTAATGATTGATCATTAATTCTTGAAGACCATCACCTCCATTTGCTTTTTATAATCAGTATGTGATACGAATGATTATAGAGGCAGTGAGTCTCATGCTACTTGATATGTGATGTCAATACAAACAAGTGGATATTCATTGGATGAATAGTCAAACATTGACGTTAGATGATAATAATATGGGATTTTACTACTTGTCAATTATTTATCATCTAGGTCATAATAGTGCATATAATCCTTTGACTTGAAGGATATTATATCTCATACAGAGGTAGTTAGAATTTATTACTGCTTAGATAGACGTAATATTCATGTACGAATATATGACATATGATAGTTCTAATTTGTTATGTATGGAGGTAAGTGATCACCAAGATAGAATTCATTACCCTGAGTAAACGAGGTTAAGATCCTATACTATCTAGTTATTCTTGATAATTAAAGCTTTTGGCTAAGACAGATAGATTCATTAGAAAGAGTTTCTACTAGGAATCTAATCTCGTCAATAATTAGAATCGATATAAGGACATAGACTTGAGGCACATTAGGGTTTGACATAAACCATTACCCTAGCCAAGACTGGGATCTTTAATGAAGGGATTCTAGTGTATGATAATTTATGATTGATGGTCCATGTGATGTTTTAAGTTATCAACTATAAACATTCATTTCTAATTAGGTAGTCGTGACATGGAATGTTAGCTGTCACTCACGTCTTTTGGGACTATGTATGAAGCAGGGATTTCACATTAATAAAGAAAAATGTTTTCTCATTTCCATTGCTAATTAGACATGAACCTAGAAAGTCACACACCCAATAATGATCACCTTCCAAGTGTAAAAGGTTTACCATAACAATTAATTAAAGTGTTTAATTAATTGATTAGTAGTAAAATGATTAAATATGTAATTAAATTTACAAGGACCCTAGCATGTCCTGATGTTTAATCTATAAAGATTTCTATTGAATTAAATATTACTTTGTATATGATGCAAATGAGAAAGATTAAATTGAAAATGATTTGTAGTAAATCAAAGACTTAATTTTAAGCTTAGTGAAAACCCTTAACATATAAGATGTGGCCTAAGCCCATATATGATGTGGAAAAGATGCAATTTAGGAGTTAAAGAAAATTCACTATTCATAAGCACATGTGATGGGTTTAGGGGTTAGACAATTTTCTACTAGGGTTAGAGAATTTTCGATTAGAGAATTTTCTACTAGGGTTAGAATTTTCTACTAAGGTTAAAATTGTAATTACATCTTTTAGCTAATGGAAATGTCCATTTTGTCTCTAAAGGATAAAATGGTCATTTCACCATTTGAAGCAGTAAAGTCTACCTTTCCCCCTTCATCAAATAATGAGCTAAAATGGTGTTATGCTTTTTTTTGAAGATTTAAGGGTTAAGTCTTGGAAAGAATATAAAAGCTATTTTTTTTTTTATGTTCTAATTAAGAGTGAACATAGTTTTTTTTTTTTTTTGAAGCTTTTAGAGAGAGCAGTTGAGAGAGAGAAAGAAAACATAAAGAAAGAGTTTCTTCAAATTTTCTTTTGATTTTTAATTTTTTTCTTTGTTCTTTGTGAAAGAACAAATGCTTTCAAATTGAAAATGAGTTTAGTCCAAAACAAATCAAAGAGACCTTAACTTCCTAAAGTTTTTGAGCGAGAATCTTGAATCAAATTTGAGCAACCAAGAGAGAGATTCAAGAACACCAAAGAAACCAAATGGAAACTTGAAGGTGACCTAGGTGTAGATGATTTAGAGGTTTCACACTTGGGAAGTTCTTTGTTAAACAAAGAAGGAACCTTCAAGAGGTAATATAATTACTCTTCCTTCTTCTTTCTATGCATATATGTTTTACACACAAATTAATTGATTGCTTGAATGGATATTTGGACCAAAATGAGTGAAGTGAAATTTTAAAATATTTGAAATTTCACCCCACCACCTTGTTTCCGCTGATTTTGGCTCTAACATTCCTTTACAAAGGTGATTGGGATAAAGGTGAGAGTATTTAAGTTTAGAAGTAAAGGTGTTTGGATAGAAGTGAGTATGTGACCCTTTTTCAATTCAAGGTGCAACCTAGATTTGAGATGAATGAACATTTTGTATAATACGAATACATGATATGCATAGAGAAATATTTCATGAGAATGCAAAGATATAAAGTTTTGATTATGATACATACAATCTAAGGTCAGGATCTAAGTTTATTACACAAAAAGGATAAGGGTGGCTTGGATAAGGTACTCGTCACACTAGAGCAGCGATATACCTAACCATATATGAGTCAAGGAGCCTCATATGGGTCCAATAGTACATGCATGCTCATTACACCTTTTAAAGGATCAAAGGATTCATCTCCGTGTAGATGATTTCATTATCGACAAATCGAGAGGCCTTTTGTAGAAAGGATGCTATATGCCCCTTTTGCAGGCTTTACAGAGGCCCTTTCACATAGGAGACTATTGTTGTGATCTCGCTACTTCCATTTGTACTACTTAGATGAGAGGGTGCACTTTTGTAACAACCCATACCTAGGCTAGGAGTTTTGTGACAAATTGCTTGATTTTAAGGCTATTGTGATAAAGTAGTATGTGCTTTCACAAAAATTCATGTGCTATGGTGATTGATGAGTAAGTGGCATGCTAGATTAGTTCTAATATGCATATTATGAATTTTGAATGTGAAATAGATAATTTATGTGAAGTGCATATGCATCAAATAATTTAAATGCATATATAGTGAATTTTCATGCACAAAATAATTTTTAAGCATAAAATAATTTTTATGAGCATTTTTAAAATATTTTAAATTAAATATTTTTAGGGGGATTTTAATGAAATAAGAAGAAAAATATTTTATTTTAATTATGTATAATCAACCCATAAAATAGATTAAAGTCTCGACTCACCAAAAGCCCAACACACTAAAACACTCCTAACCTCACTCATTAATGGCAAACTTGTAATTTTGCACCAAAAACCTAATAATGACCTAAAATTCAACCCCTTTGCTTTGTGGCAGCCTCCATTCTATTGTTCATCATAATTTTAATAGAAAAATTCTCTAAAAAGTTCTCTTTCAATCAAAATTCACAAGGTGGCTCCAAACCTTGTGATTTTGTGATCGTCTTCATAAATTTTTCTCTTCTTTCAAGCTACTATTTGATTTTCATGAAACTAATCATGAGTAATCCATATGGAGCTATGTATTTACTATTTTTCTTCTTGTTAAATTTGGCCTAGGTTGTTTTTCTTGAAGGAGAAACCGATTTGTAACCATAAACACAACTCTTTCTTCACAAATTCATCAAAGGTGAACCCTAAAATCTAAAAGTTAAAAATTTCATGCATATGTATACTGGGGGGGGCAATTTGTTTGTCTTTGATTTCTAAATTGATTTTTGTTATGTTTACATGAAAAATATTGGTTTAAATCATGCATTTACATATTACTGCAATGATCAAAAAGTGTAAAAAGCAAGAAAATCCATGATTTTTCCATAATATGTGGTTTCAGCCTACCTTAGGATTTTGATCCCAAGGCATATAATTTTTGCATGACACATTTTTATGATTGTTAATATGTATATATAAATGATACATGATTTAATTGCATGTTGGTTGAGGGAGTAGCTCTAGGAAACACCTAGAGTGATTCGGCTATACCTAGGGTTTCCAAACCCAAGTTGACATGTTTGGCTAATATATATGCATGATTAAGTGACATGTGAATTAGATTTTATGATGTGTTAGTTGTGGATTAATGATCTTAAATTAACTATGAGATGAATTGTATGAATTGGTCAAAGGAGATAAGTATGACTCTTTCAAAGCTTACTTGTTAAGTTGATGTATATGGAAAGTGTTAAGTGTGACAAGTTGAAAGTTAAATTGAATTAATATTAAGATTATGATTTATTGTGTTTGACTTTAGAAAAGTCTTAGTATGAGTTATTATATGATTTCATGTGAGCCTGAGAAGGCAAAGTATGCAAGACTTAAAAGTCAACATGTTATGTGCAAGTGATGAATGCACTTCTAAGTGCAACTCTAAGTATATGTGAATGATATATGTTCATGGAGTAGTTATGGGATAGGATAGCGTGATGTTAAGTAAATGCTAAGTATTAAATTATAATGTTATGTTAGAGCTTGAGGATTGCTAGAGGTGCAAGGGCTACAGACATTAGGAGTTAGAGAACCATAAGGTGAGTAAACATTATGTTCATATTACAATTACAAGTTATAATAATATGTGAACCTTTGAGATTCTTGAAACCCAAGTTCCTTTCTATTTTCAATTATAATTATATGAATTCTTTGTTAAACTTGGGTTGCCATAGGACAATTGGTCCAAAACTATTATTGATCATTCATTGACAAGAAAGAACCTTTGTGAATGTTGCCTTATCTTATATTCTTTCTAGAACCACACTGTTGTTTATCTTTTGATCAATAAGCTAAACTTCTATTGCTACCATTTTACATGTGAATTTATTCTTCAATGTTGTTGTTACCTCTCCTTTATGTTATAAGTGGACAAGGCAGCAAACTTCACTCTATATTTATGTCACGAGTGAACAAGGCAGCAACCTTCACTCTATATTTATGTTACAAGTGGATAAGGCAGCAGCCTTCACTCTATAATTTTGTTATGAGCAAAAAAGGCAGCAGCCTTTACTCTATGTTTATGTTAGGAGCGGACAAAGTAGCAGCCTTCACTCTATATGACACAAGTTATAAGTTTGATTTTCGCAAACCTTGCTAAATTACAAACTATGAACCATGAATTATGAATCATGAATTATGAATCATGAACTATGAGTTATGAGCTATAAGCCTTTCTAAGGGATATGTGTTATTGCATAAGTCATATTGTTTACTCATTGAGATCATCTATCTCACCCCTTTTCTTGTGTGGTTTCCATATGAGCATTATGAGGAGGCAAGGTGATAGCTCAAGCAATCTATTCTGCTTGGGGTATTTCCTTGTCTAAGCCTATTTACATATTATGATATGTAAGAGTCACTCTTAGATGCTTTAGGAGTTCTTGTTTGGAGTTTCTTTTTGAAATATTATTCCTTTAATGATTTATCTGGAGTCTTGAATATTCTTTTCTTATGGATTATATTTAAAGTATTTTTAAACTATTCTTCTGCAAATTCAATTTCCTTTTATTAATGGTCAAATTAAGTTAATGTATGAGATTTTGGTACGATCTTAGGTAGAATTTATATGTGCATGAGTGGGTTCTACGGACATGGGTGACCTTATGTCTTCCCATGTTCTAGGACTATCATATCTCCAAAATTGGGATGTGATAGCTTTCAAATGTTTGGATCATGGTAGGTGTCCAGTTATTTACCTGTCATTGTGAGAAACAGGATGGACATCTATGAGGCCTCACTCGAGCATCGATCCAATCCACTAGAAGGGATCAAAATGCTCATTTGGGAAAAGTCTCATGATGGAACCCTTAAGTTTAGATGGTTGATTTTGAAATTGAATTAGAGTTTCCATCTTAATTTTATTTATTTATTGGGGAAAAGCTAATGGAAAAACCCAATTAAATGACTCCAGTTTTATCCTAATAGAAAAAGTGCACTAGTCATCGATTATCAAATAGGATTCGGGGACAAGGTTTTTGATTTATTTAGAGAAAAATTAGTTTGACAAATTTAATATATAATGACTTAAAATTGATTTCATGAATAGTTTATATAATGCATGAATAATTATAATATGCATGATTATCAACAATACAATAATATAGCAATTAAGGGAACAAAAAAGTAAAAAAGAAAATATTAAATTTACAATGAAAATCCAAAATTAGGGGATACTTTCTCTAGCTCTTATGAGTTTTAGGAAAGTTACACATCCCCAAACTAATCCTAAAACATACAATAAAACAAAGAAAATAGGACAAAACCTAATCTATATGAAGAAGGTAAAAGAGAAGGAAGGTCATTTATTTTAATTTGATTTGATGCTTAGAACAAGCACACCTACACATCGCTTCGAATGGGAATCAAAATCCATGTAATTCACCTTTCTTATGAAATGGGTTTGTTTAGTCTTAGCCTTTTATCATGGTTTAATTCTTTGATTAAAAGAAGGGTTGAGTTAATTGATTGATTTTAATTGATTACCAATTGGAGTTAATTAAGTCATATTCTAATTAACTATTTTAGAGAATAATGAAATAAATAAAATAAATAAATAAAATGAAATAAATAAATAAAGATAATGAAAAGAAAAGGAAAAGGAAATTTACCTCAAAAGGCGGCCGATAACTAGCCTCAGATGGCAGGTGATGGCTTGCCTCGGATGACGGGTGGTGGCTTACCTTAGACGGTGGGAAATTTTTTACTTGATGGGTTAGCTTAGGAAGTCACAACCCAACTTACTTTGTGAAGCAAGGTGCAATAGCAAAGCAAAAAAGAAAACTTTAAACTAAAAAGCTTGTTCCTTGGTCAACCAAGCATTAAAAAAATAACTACTTACTTTGAGATCAGAAGGTTTGATGAAGTAATGTTAAGTGTGTCAATGAGCTGGGAGTTAGTTATATAGGCTAAAGGCTGGAGGTAAAAAAGCTAATTTTTTGATGTGGGATCGAGAAAATGGAACCATGATTGCAAAGGCCCTTGCAATTCCACAGGGCTTGTGTGTAGTCACAATTTAGCAATCACACATGGCCATAAGGGCCCTTGCATCACTGGCTCCTATTCCATCCATTTGGCCCATTTCCATCATCCTAAGAGATTAAAATCAACTACAAATGTTTCCTTCCTTTCATCCAAATATATATCTACCTTATATTTCTCAATCATATTACTCTGCCTTGCTTTTTGAATAAAATATGGGTCAACATCATCATCTGTAATGCTAGCAAGTGTGATATGACTAGAGGACATTGATGTGCTAGATCCTAGTTGATCATCTTTTGCTTTGTACTCATCAAGCATCTCTCAAAGAGCCCTTTTCACCCTAGATACAAGATTTGATGCCTCACGCTCACCATAATGATCAATGAACTTCACCCTTAAGTACTCTACTTTATATCTAGGATCTAACACCAATACAACAAATAGCATAGCATTCATTTTATCTAAACTACCCTAGTATTTGCCAGATTTGGCTCTCGTTTGACTGTCATAACAGCAAATGCAGAATTAGGGCTACTATCACAAATCTTTAGCTCTTTAAGTATTTTAAGAATTTCAGGAAAGTATAAATTAGAGGTAAAGTATAGAGTGCCAGAAATTCTAAATGTAACATTATAAAATTTTTTTAGGAACCTGGTAATTCTCTTTGTATTATCCCAGTCAAATTCATCAGGCAACTCCTCCCCAAACTTAATTGTTAACTTATGATCTATCTCCTACATCTTTTCAAATACTACTAGTTAACTTAATACAGTTTGTAATATGTGATAGGTGGAATTCCACCTTATTGGACAATGCAAACACAATGATGCTTTACTCTTGATTTTAAGTTTGTCACACCACTCTTTAAACTGGTCCTTTCTTTGTGTGCTACTCCTAATATAAACTATCACATCCCTGATCTTAAAAATTGCCTTTGAAACAAACTACATCCCATCTCTCATAATCAATTGAAGGATGTCAACACAACACCTCATATGAAATGTTTTCCCACTTAAAGCAAATGCATCTTTTTTTAATAATTTTCTTTTCAATGCAAGTATAGCAGTGTCATTACTTGATGCATTATCAACAATAATGCACATGACTTTACTAATCCCCCACTCTTCCATACAAACCTCAAAACTCACTCCTTTATGACTCTTAATGACACAAAAAATTTAAAATTCTTTTATGCAAATTCCATTTATTGTAAATAAAATGAGCAGTCAAACACATATAAGACAAGTTTTGAATACTTGTCCATGTATCAGTTGTTAAAGAACTGTTTGACAACTACTAGTAGTGAATTCTTTTAATTTCTATTTTTCATTCATAAATAATTTATAATAGTCCCTAGCTATGATGAACCTAGAAGGAATGATAAACTCTAGACAAATTGTTTTCACAAAGTTTCTAAACCTCGGTCTCTCAACAAATCTAAATGCCAACTCATCTTTGATTATCATTTTAACTAATGCATCCCTAAAAGCTTACTGGTCAAAAGTTCAGGCAGTTAATCTCTTTTCCCTAGAAGATTATTTTTGAAAAGTCAATGTACTCTAAGTCTTATCTTTTCCACCCCTATGCAACTCAACTAGTGCTTTTTACCTTGACTTAGAAACTTTGTACAAGTTTCCCTCAAGTGTTTCCAAAGGCCAGAAGTGCCTTAATTACTTTTCCTTTGATAATCCTTCTTACACCACACACATTTAGCCCTCCTAGTGTCATTTCCCTCACTATCATACAACTTCATCAAATGATTTCAAATATCAGACCTAGTTCTTTTATTACTAAGAGAAGTAATGATAGCGTCAACTATATTACCTCCTAGCTGATTCCCATAATCAATTTGCATATGATGATCATCATTAGTTTCATTGACTTTATTTGAAGATATTTGACTTGGAATTGCTGAAGGAGATGAAATTGAATCTGTTGTGTTGGAAACAGATTACTAAGTAACTGGTGGTACATCTTGTGTATTTCCAAAAAGGCCTCTTCCTGTTATTGGTGTCCTTCCACCATGTTCTCTACTTATTGCTAGAGTACTTCCACCAACCCCTCTTTTAGTGTTAGGGGTTTTTTTTTCTTTGTTAGGGTTCCTTCCCATTTCCTATTACAGCAAATGATACATAACAATCCAATAAAAATAATTAAAAATATAATCTAATAAAAAACAAATTTAATGGAATAAAAAAGATACAATAAAATCTTCCATAATAAGGTCAATTTGACCGTAATATTGTCAAACTCAAACTTATTATGGTCAAACTCAAACTTATTATGGTCAAAATGGACTTGATTTCATTATAGTTGAACTTGATATGATTAAGATCAAACTCAACCTTATTTAACATGATTTTGAACCTTATTACAAAAATATTCCACATCATTTCATTTCATTTCATAATAGGAATACATTACATATTAAACACTTTGACACTTAGCAACGTTAAAATTACAAAGATTAAGCATAGGATAACAATCATACATCTACTACTGTTACTAATACTTATGAAACATCTATGGCATGTAAATTCACTGACTTTATCATTTTGCATGTTTATGGTAAAACAACCAACTCCAATACATTAAATTCATCTATATTAGACTCCTAAAATCAGTAAAACGTAGAACTATCACAATAAAAATATAATTTATTAGGGTTTTGCAAAGACTGATATCTTAATGATAGCCTTTCTACCATAGTTACACCACTAGTTTCTAAATTTAATCAAACTTCCATTCACATGATTGTAGCTCCTGCCACCTCTATGTTCCCTATTAAAGTTAGATCTTATTGACTTTGATGAACTGGATTCTATTTATCTACTATTTGCCAAAATAATATATTGAGAATCAATAAGAGATTTTGCAATGCTCTTCATACTCCATATCTTTGACTTTGATTATTTATACATATACACATTATGCAATATAAATTCATTTCATTTATTTATTAGTTTTAATGTTTAACAGTCATGTAGTAGTTTAAATTTAACTGTTA
>CANTUT010001199.1:165000-210000 GCA_947687605.1 Reutealis trisperma
CGAGTCATAATGTAGATTAATGTGCAAAACACGTTAAAAAAAATTTAGTATATACATCAAATTATAAAATTAGGGTTTGGAAATATTAATATAACTGAATAGTATATAATTATATCCAACTTCAATTTTATTTCTAAATTTTCTCGTATATTTCATCAATTAGACATATTCTTAGCTTAGTTAAATACTTAAATCCAATTAATATGAAATCTTCCACTTTGGCAAAGGTTGGCCCGAGGGAAAAAATTCAAATTTCTACAATTTAATATTTATATAATACATTTTCAGAGTCAAAGCAATTTGCAATTTAAAAAGCCCTAATTTAATTAATTGACCGACAAGCCTAGAGTTTCCAAGGATTTAAACTTTACTTCATAATTTTCGTACGCACTTTAACTATTCTAAACATAAATAATTAATTTGTATAACTAAGCTAAAATTTAATTCCTCGATTCTTTGTCAAGTGGACCGAATGGGAAATGTCAAGTAATTCTCTAAATCCATGACAAAATTTATCAATTTCATATATAAAAAGAAACTTATTTGTCCAATTAAATCATAATATATAAATTATAATCTAAAATTATAATTGACCGAATATTCAAAGGGAAAGAAAAATTCTATTTCAAATTCAAATCACTTTAATTGAAAACATCACTTATTACATACAACCTGTATATTCTCAATTCATCAAGACTAAAGGAAATAAATTATTTTCCTATCTGAAGAACACTATGACCGTAGCACAAAGAGGAGTAGGAAAATGGAAACTTTCAAGGTGCAAGGTAAAAACTCAAGATCTTTGTTTAGATCACCTTTAGGAAAAGATAAAATAGATAAAATACCTTAATAGCTTGATTCCTCTTTCCAATTCAAAATGACCGAAAATGACCGATTGAGAAAGAAACGGGTTGAAAAGGGTTAATTGCCTCTTTGGTATCCAAACTTTGCACTATATTTTAAATGGGGTACCAAACTTTGCATAATGTTTTAAATTGGGCATCAAGCTTCAATTTGTATTAATTTGATAACTAAATGTTGATTTTGTATCAATGTTAAGTCACCCATTAATTTCCGATTATTTTATGTATATATGGCAATGGATTTTATATTATAAAAAACATAATTAAATTTGGTTAGAATATTAGTGAATTTAGAGAAGAAATAAAATTAATAATTAGATTTAAGATGTTTATTTATTTTTGACCATAAAAATTTTTAAGCATGTTATGTTTTATCAAAATTTTTGAATATTATTAATGTTTTGTATATTTATATTTATTTATTTAACTTATATTTATTTTATTTTAATTTAATTATATGTGTACGCATATATGTACATATGTATTGCCCCACTAACTAAATTTTTTGAATTCACCACTGATGGAGTATGATTAGGATAAAAAATAGGATCCATTACTTAAATTACGTAGCATTCAGTTGTCTGTCAAGTGGATTTCTGATTGTCATATACATATAAAATAATTGAAAATAAATGAGTGACTTACCATTGATACAAAAATTAGAATTTAGTTATAAAATTGATGCAAATTAAAGTTTAGTATCTAATTTGAAATATAGTGCAAAGTTTAGGTATTAAAAAGGCAATTAATCCGGTGGAAAGAAGATGAAGTTTTGTGGTGTTAAGTATTTAATTCATAAATTTTATGTTCGCCAATCAAATTTATGTGGTGTAGATTAATTGATCTTAAGAATTAAAAATGACATCAATAATTAAGATATTTTATTTATAAAAAGATGGCAAGAGAGAAAATCATATAGATTAGAGTTTTGATGCTCCGTTTCATCACCCAATGGAATACTTTATAACTGTGAGATCCAATCTCCCCTTTGATAATTTTTTATTATTTTTATTACTCAATTTCGGCAATTTCATATTTTCTCATTTTTCCATTACATTATTTCACACTCTTAATTCCAAATATTTACTATCAATTAATTAATCATCATTTATTCTTCTACATATTATGACATCCATACATATAAACATTTAATTCATATCATTAATTCAAATTAAAAAATTACTACAAAAAATTTCATTAGTCTTCATACCATATTTATATAATTAGAGAATTAAATTTCATTGTCCAGGACTTATATTTCGTGGTTCAATTAAGGGAATACCTAGGACATTACAACTAGTGAAATTCTAAATCAATTAATTTAATAGAAATGGACATAGGAGGAGAGATATACTTCAAATCACTATAAAATTAACTAAACTTTCTTTATCTCTTCTTTACTTGTACTAGTCGTATTTATATTTTTGATTTATTGCATATAAGGTGAGAATTTGCATTACAAATTTTAAAATCCTATTCACCCCAAGATTTATCATATTTGGGTTTAACATTTTTTCATTTAATTAATTTTTTTATTTTTTAAATGTTTTTATTTTTTAATAAAAATTTAAAATTTGTTTTCTTATTTTTAAAATTTTTGATATATATTAATTTTTAGTGGTCCTTATTATTAATTTTTAATATTTTATTATTAAAATACAAAAAAGTGAGACCATATCTATCACATAAGCACCACATTAACTATTCACTAATGATATTAGTGATAGATATTCTGAATTGCTAATGATGCAAACTCCAAATCGCATTTTGTAAAAAAAAAAAAAATCATAAATCTAAAAGTGTAAAAAAGTCAAACTACATTATTTTTTTTTTTTTACTTTTTCCTACATAATATTAAGCAATTTCCTATATGAAGATGTACCTTTTTTCTTTTCTTTGATATTTACATTGAAGGTTTAATTAGGTTTTCTTTTTTGAAGCAAGCTTTAATTAGTTAATTAAAAAGAGTAGCAGTCCCATTATAATTGAATATCATAAAAATTCTACAATAGAAGAATTTTAAATAAGTTTTTATGTATGATGAAAATTTACCAATTACTACCATTATTCATTATAAAGAAATCATTCATTTTCAAAAAAAGAAAAAAAATTCATTTGTCTTTCTCATACCAAGTTAAGGGTCTTTTTTTTTTTTTTTTTTTTTTTCCTAAAGGCAGTGATAACTCTATATTTTTAGAGTTATTTTATTTGTTTAAACTTAAATTTTAGCTCAGTTCTCGAAAATGCAATAATATTATTACATATATTTAGAAATAAATAGTTCTACAATTTATAAATAAATTATAATATATTTTAAGTATTTTTATTTTATTTTTACAGATCAAAATGATATCACAATGATGCAATAAAATAAATGATGCAGACGGTGATGTCATAAAAATAATGATGCAAGCAATGATTTAAGTTTTCAATCCATGAGAAATAAATTCAATGGTTGGTGGCCAAAATTTAATGGTTGGTAACCAACCTAACTATTTTTGAATATTGATGAAGGAATTCAATGGTTGGTGGCCAAAATTCAATGGTTGGTAGCCAACCTAACCATTTTTGAATATTGATAAAGGAATTCAATGGTTGGTGGCCAACCTAACCATCAATGTTGAATTTTTGATGTAAGAATTTTAATGGAACTTGAATTCTTCCACCAAACATATCTATAAATATCATGCTTGGCAAAAGAAATGGCATCAAAGAAAATTCATAAAAAAAATATGTAGAGAGATTTTCATATGTTTTCTTAGAGTAGATTAGTTTTATTTTTTATTTTGATCAAGATGAGGAGTTTTTGGAAGCTTGAGTTTATCAAAGATTGTATCCCAAAATAAGTTCTCTCTAAACTCTATTCTTGAATTTAATTATAAGTTATTATTATGTTTATTATTTTTATTGTTAATTTAATTGTTTCTTCTCTTTTAATTATGAATAGCTAAATTTATTTTTCTAGGATTTAGATGTAATCTTTTGATTTGCATATGATTATTTATATTTAATTGATTGGGTTGATTGTTGGAATTAATATTTTATCTTAAAACTTAATGCTTGTAATTAACTGACTATTAATTGTATGATTTAATATATTATGTGAAGTAGCGAGAGTGGAAGCACAATATTAGTTCATTAGAATAATTGACTTAGGGAATGTATTACTTAGAGATAAGAATACTCCTTTGTGATTTTTAAAGGGATTTCCATAAAACTTAATGGGTTTGTGTTAATTGCTTATGATCACGAGAGTAAATGTAAGGTTAATATAAACACACATGTTGTATCTTGAGAGAGAACATCATAATATTTAAGGAAATCTAATCATTAATTCCAGCAAAAATAATCTATCTAAAAATTATAAAGAAATCATATGTGATCAATTGATGAATTCTAAATCCTAAACTTTTAATCTTATTTTCATATTTATCATAATTTATTTACTTGAATTTCACTTTAGCTTAAAATATAAAATCTCGTCATTGATTTTCTAAATAATAGAGTAATCTTAAAATTGGTACTTGACAAACTCTTCCTTATGGGAACGATACTCACTCATCATTTTATTACTTGTAAACGATCTGTGCACTTGCAGAAATCGTGCAACAAGTTTTTGGCGCCTTTGCCGGGGAAGGCGAGTTTTGACAATATCAATAAGTTGATATACTCTATTACTTTAGATTTATTTTTTATATTTTTTAAAATTTTGTAGATTTTTTTTAACTTTTATAAAAAAAAAAGAACAAAAAAAAAAGATGGCTTTCCACAACTTATAATGGTGCGATGGAAGAATGATGCTAAATAGAGCAGCAAACATGTATGGTGAGGATGGTTTTAGTAAGTTAAATGCTAAAATCGATACATTGGCTAACTTAATTGATAAACTTGACGCTAATACTTTATTTAATTCATGTTTGAGTTGTAATTTATGTGGAGGTAATCACTTGAATTTTGAATGCCAATATGCAGAGCAGGTACAATTTTTTCCAAATTATAATAGGCATGAGAATTATCCATATTCTAACATAAACAACTCAGGATGGAGTGACTATTCAAGCTTTTCATGGGAAAACCAATGCGATCAAGGTAACAATTCATGGTATCCTTATCAATATGATTTTCAAGATCATGCACCATTTGAGGAGCACAGACCATCTTATGAAGCAGCATTGGAAAGATTCATAAATGCTACTCATGAACGATGTGAAAGATTGGAAGATAGGATGGATCAATGGGCTAGCCACAATACAAATGATGATGTACAAATGGAACAATTCACTAGCCCATTAGATACTCAAAGCCATGAAAACCTGACAAGCCAAATTGAAGAACATTCTAGAGAACAATGCTTGGCAATTTCTTTGAGTGATGATAAGGAAGAGACGATTGATCAAGGAGATACTTCAAGCAAGCAAGAAAAAAAGGAAGAAGTTGAGCCTAATTTGCCCAAGAAATATTATTCTCTTATGGATAATATCTGCGGAGTGGTTGAAATTGATGGGGAAATTGAAAAAGGATTTGAATAAGAGCACTCAAAGGAAACTTTTTCAGTTTGTTTGGTGAATACAACATCATATATGTCAGACCATAAAGAAAATCAATTTGATGACTTGGAAGAAAAGAAGAAGCATTTACCACCATCAACTGAGCACTCACCGACTCTTGATTCAACTCCACTACCTTCTTATCTCAATTTCTTAAGAAAATTTAGAGCAAGAAAAAGAGCTCGTTGGAAAGTTTTTAAAAATTATGAGCCTAATTATAAAATATTAAATAATTTCTGTCTTAATTTTTTCCATGCAGGCTCAAATCAAGATGGCTTGACTCATTAAAATTGGCAAAAGTCTATCTTTCCACAATTATCGAGATGATATACTTTGTGTATTATCCTCCATGATGAAGATCTAGCTATAGACAAGCTAAAGACTATAAATAAAGCGCTTTTGGGAGGTAACCCAAATTTCTAACTTTTTTACTTCTTTTTAATTTCTTTTGTTCTTTTGTTTGTTTTGTTCTATTTTAATTTTGCTTTAGTGTTATTTGTGAGTTATTAAATAGCTTATTAGGAGGAAACCTAATTTTTCTCTTTATTAGGTTTCTTTTATTTCTGTTTAGTTGTTTCGTTGTAAATTTTCTCTTTCATTTTCTTAACAAAGTTAATTAGACATGGAAGCATCTCTTGCAGCACTAAAAAACAAATTTCCAACTCTTCCCCAAGATGTGCTCAGGAAAATTGACGAACGCAGACAGGAAAGAATGAAGGCATTTAGGAGTCTGAATCTTCCTGAGGATATTCGCTGGATCATAGGGTAGGTGAGATTGATGACTCATTTATTAAATGTTTGCCAGGTACAGGGAGAAGTTCTTACTCAAAGAAGAGGAGAGCTAAAAGAATGAGGGTCTGCTATAAGTGTGCAAGATGGAATTGCAACACACGCTGTAGAAATATTGGATTTGCATCCATAAATCGAGAAGACAAAATTAAATTCATAAAGGATGGACTGAGTAAGGAGTCTATGAATAATATCCTTCAAACTCTTGAGACGCATCCTTGTGGACAAGTTCAACACACTCTTTTAGATTTATGGGAACTATTCAAAGAAGAGAAGCAGCGTTACAGTCTAGGGAATCTGATGATAAAAGACCCTGTTTGCTAGTTAATAAGAAAATTGGATGGGAAGCCTATCCTCAACTCATAGAAGGTGTGTAAGCCGTTACTGGACGTAAAACCAGAGGAAGATGTGAGCCAAAATCATAACTACTGTTTATAATCAGGTATATCACTAACTTTTTTTTATTTTTTTTAATGAATTATTTTTTCTACATCTTGCAGTATTTTTTGATTTTTTAGCACCGAGATTTTATTTTCTTGCAAATTTTTCTACTGCCGACAATTTTTTTTTAGTTTTTCAATGTCTCCTTTTAGCTTTTCAATATTTTCTTTTTGACTTTTGTACACACACTGCAGTTTTTTCTACTGTCGATAACTTTTTAGTCTTTTAATGTTTGCTTTTAATTTTTCAATGTTTTCTTTTTGACATTTGTACACACAGTATTGATTATTTTTATTTTTATCATCATTTTTTTTTTATACTTTTTCTGTCAATAATTATTTTATCCTATTGAACTGTTCTTTTACTCTTCTACTTTCTTTATATACACATTCATTATTGTCAATATGCACACAATTCTTTCGAGAGATCTGTGAGAGAAAATGGCAGAATCCTCAACACACAAATTCAAAACTATTTGTGTCTTTTGTAGTCCAAACTCTGGTAAGAAAAGAGAGTACTTGATAGCAGCTAATGAACTTGGTAGGATTTTAGCTGAATGAAAAATTGATTTGGTGTTTGAGGGAGGTAGTTTAGGGTTAAGGGGTTGTGTCGCAAGTTCTGCATATATTAGAGGTAGTAAAGTCTTAGGAATAGTTCTAAATGCTTTGGCTCAAAATAAACAAATCACTAGTGGAACTATAGGTAATGAGTTACAGGTCAATAGCATGTACGAACGAATGGCATACATGAATCTCAATGCTGATGCTTTTATCGCATTACCTGGTGGTTTAGAAATATTTGAAGATATTTTTACCATTGCATCTTGGACACAATTAACTGTTCTTCAGAAGCCATTGGGATTACTTAATGTTGATGGTTTTTATAATGGTTTGGTATATTTTCTTGATCATGCTATGGAACAGGGTTTTATGACACCAGCGAGTCGACGCATCTTAATTTCTACTTCAACTATTGATCAATTGATTGATCAACTGCAAAATTTTAAATTCGAACCTGATCCATTGATGGCACAGGTAGTTTGGCACCCCAAGGCCAGTAGCGGTAAAAAGCAAGGACTAGATCTGAATCTCCGGTTATAACTTCCCTAACTCTTATAGTTTTTTTTATCGCATTTTTTTTGTTTTGTGTGTGTGTTTTTTTTATTGCACCTGATCAAGCGAAGTTTTAGGTTCGATTCACTAAATGTAAGATGGTTGAGTAAAGAGTTACTTTTGTACTCTTGATACGCATCTGTATTTTTTTTTCTTTTTTTTTCTTTCTTTTTCTAGTTTCCAAAATAAAAAAAAATCAAAAAATAATAAATACAAAAAAAAATTGATGTTTTCTTTTTTATGTGATTAGTTTCTCATGCTTGCTTTTAGTGTTGTTTCATGATGTTTTATAGGAAACAAGGAAGTGGAATGCATATTCTGCTTACAATTTGGAATCCACTTTTCTACAAGAGGGAATATTTTCTTTCTTTTGGTTTGTTTCTTTGACATTGAGGACAATGTCCATTGCAAGTTTGGGGGAGGTTTAGTTTATTTTTTGTTTTCAGTCATTTCTTTTGTGTTTTGATCAATAAATTAAATTTTTTTTTTACTCTTTTATTGATAAAATATGCTTGTGTTAAATAATTTGATGAAAGGTCAATGATAGATTATAATTGACATTTATGGATAATTTATTAAAGTATTTCAGGTTGAGCAGCTATTTTGGGTAAGAAATTAACTTTTATTATGTTTTGCTTTGTTTTGCATTATATTGATTGCATTAAATTTGTGTATGCTTACTTAGAGAAGTCTTCTACACATTTTTTATCTTCATTTGCCTCACCTGTCTTAGAACATGTTTTTGCAAACTTTTGAGACGAATTTTGAATTCATTTTGAAAGAGAGATATGATTTAAGCATTGTTTGTTTAGCCTGTTACTTGTATCTACCCTTATTTTAATTTTTTTCCCTAGTTTACCCCTTTGTACCTTGTTAATTTTAGCTTTCTTTCTTTGTTAATTAACCTTAATTGTTATCCTTCACCCTATTTGTGAGATAATTTTGTCAAGTTTACATTCTAATAAAGAAAAGGGAATTATTGAAGTTTTAAAAGAAAATAAAAATCTCTAATAACTAAGAGTATTTTTCATTATAAAAGATCATCTTCTGCTTACAATAAGTTTGGGAGAAAGCAAGAAAATTGAATAAAATAAAAGTTAGTATTCTTGCTTATCTTTAGAATTGTTGCCAAAAAAAAAAAAAAAAAAGAAAAAAAGAAAAAAAATAAAAAAAAAATAGAAGAAGAAGAAGGGGGTTTAAAAGAAGAAAACATTGAAGAAGAATGATGCTTAAGATGGAAGAGATCCTTCATTAACATAATCCCTTTATTTGAGCTATTGATTTTCTTTTGTAAACTTGGTATAATTATCTTACTTTTGTTCATTTAACCTTTTCTTTGTTCAACCAAAAGACCTTGTGTTAGCCCCATTACAACCCTAGTCAAGACCTATTGATCTCTCTTGATTTGTGAATTCCATTAGTGGAGATTGTTTGCTTTAATATGCTTATGAGATTTGTACATCTATTTTATATCATTTGATAGAGGCATTTAAAGATATTAGTGTGTATATGCCTATCTGAAGTGCAACAATTTCTTTGCAGTTGATTTAATGCATAGTTATTCAAGACATGATTAAAATGAGGATTGTTTTGAATCTAAGATAGAAGTTTGACTTGCAATACTATTGATATGTTGTTTGTAAATATTAATTTCTTGAAACCTTTAAAAAAATTTTTTTTTTGAGAGGATTAAATTTCTTTTTTTGTGGTATTTGATTATTCTCTCGAATAAATAGTTAAAAATTTCGAGTTTTATAGGTGTTTATGGGTATCACCACTGGAAGCCCTCACGAGACTATAACTCATCCTCTATGAGACACCTAGGGGTTTAAAGGTTTGTTGCATATGCTAAATGCAATCGTAATTTCCTACGAAAGTGGATTAGTTTAGGTTTTGAATTTTCTTTTGCTTGAGAACAAGCAAAAACTTAAGTTTGGGGGTGTGATAACTCTATATTTTTAGAGTTATTTTATTTGTTTAAACTTAAATTTTAGCTCAGTTCTCGAAAATGCAATAATATTATTACATATTTTTAGAAATAAATAGTTCTACAATTTATAAATAAATTATAATATATTTTAAGTATTTTTATTTTATTTTTGCAGATCAAAATGATATCACAATGATGCAATAAAATAAATGATGCAGACGGTGATGTCATAAAAATAATGATGCAAGTAATGATTCAAGTTTTCAATCCATGAGAAATAAATTCAATGGTTGGTGGCCAAAATTTAATGGTTGGTAGCCAACCTAACTATTTTTGAATATTGATGAAGGAATTCAATGGTTGGTGGCCAAAATTCAATGGTTGGTAGCCAACCTAACCATTTTTTAATATTGATGAAGGAATTTAATGGTTGGTGGCCAACCTAACCATCAATGTTGAATTTTTGATGTAAGAATTTTAATGGAACTTGAATTCTTCCACCAAATATGTCTATAAATACCATACTTGGCAAAGGAAAATGGCATCAAACAAAATACATAAAAAAATATGTAAAGAGATTTTCATATGTTTTCTTAGAGTAGATTAGTTTTATTTTTTATTTTGATCAAGAGGAGGAGTTTTTGGAAGTTTGAGTTCATCAAAGATTGTATCCCAAAACAAGTTCTCTCTAAACTCTATTCTTGAATTTAATTATAAGTTATTATTATGTTTATTATTTTTATTGTTAATTTAATTGTTTCTTCTCTTTTAATTATGAATAGCTAAATTTATTTTTCTAAGATTTAGATGTAATCTTTTGATTTGCATATGATTATTTATATTTAATTGATTGGGTTGATTGTTGGAATTAATCTTTTATCTTAGAACTTAATGCTTATAATTAACTGGCCATTAATTGCATGGTTTAAGATATTGTGTGAAGTAGCGAGAGTGGAAGCACAATATTAGTTCATTAGGATAATTGACCTAGGGAATGTATTATTTAGAGATAAGAATACTCTTTTGTGATTTTTAAAGGGATTTCCATAAAACTTAATGGGTTTGTGTTAATTACTTATGATCACGAGAGTAGACGTAAGGTTAATATAAACACAAATATTGTATATTGAGAGAGAACATCATATAATTTAGGAAAATCTAATAATTAATTCCAGCAAAAATAATCTATCTAAAAATTATAAAGAAATCATATGTGATCAATTGATGAATTATAAATCCTAGACTTTTAATCTTATTTTTATATTTATCATAATTTATTTACTTGAATTTCACTTTAACTTAAAATATAAAATCTCATCATTGATTTTCTAAATAATAGAGTAATTTTAAAATTGGTACTTGACAAACTCTTCCTCGTGGGAATGATACTCACTCATCATTTTATTACTTGTAAACGATCTGTGCACTTGCAGAAATCGCGCAACAGGCAGAACAAAAAAGGAATGAAGTGATATCTGAAGAGGCTGATTAGAGTTTTGTTGAGAGTAATACTTATGGTGTATTTTTTCTGTACTCGCATGGAGATCTCCTATCAAGAAAAAGTAATTAAAACAACAATTAAAAAAAAAGTCACTTAAATGAATAAATGATAAAGACACACTGATAAAAAAAAAAAAATTATGTGCACACTGCTGCAACATCCAGAACAAAAAGGATTGAATAATTGAAAACAATAATTGAGCAATTGAAAACAATAAAATCTAAGTAAATAGGAATACCCATTATAATTTCATTAAAAAAAATTAATAAGAACAAAAAATAAACTATTTGGATTTAAAAATACATGTCTGTAAAGGAGTCTCCATTCTCCTCTATATAAAGACACTTTTCGTATAATTTTTATTTATTACATACTTTCAAACTCTTTTGACTCTCTAACTTAGATGTCAGCGCCTCCTTATCAGGACAGTTCCAAGGAGCTCATAACCCCACTCTCTTTTGTATTTATAGGTTACCAGTAAGTAGATCTCTCATATAAGTTACCATGTAAATTTTATCTTTTATGATCTTGTGATAAGAACAAAAAATGAATTTTTTAAACTAAAAAACATGTGTCTATAAGGGAGTATCTATTCTTCCCTATATAAAGGTACTTTTCATATAATTTTCCTTCATTATTTATTTTCAAACTCTCTCAGCTCTCTAATTTAGGCGTCAGAGCCTCATTACTGGGATAGTTCTGGAGAACTCTAAACCCCTCTCTCTCTCTCTCTCTCTCTATCGGCTGCTAGACTTTTCATCTCTGCTACCAGAAAATTTGATCCTTATCACACATTATAAAGAAAAGGTATAGCTACCTTCACGTCAAGATCTTCAGTAGTTAGGGTTCTTTTCTTTTTTTTTTTTTTTTTTTTTTTTTTTTTTTTTTTACGGCAAAACAAAAATGTGAATACGTTGAAGCTAGGCTTGTGTATTTAAAATATTTTACTAACCATTCGTCTTTGTCCGGCAAGGAATTTTACGGTAAAAAAAAAAAATCCAATTACAAAAATTAGCAATACAAGGAAACAAAGAACTAATTATCTCCTCAACTGTGATTATGGCTTTGTCAACAATTTATATACATATATATATATAGAGAGAGAGAGAACAGCAGTAATTAAATAAAAAAATAAAAGATTATATATGAAAGTGATAATAAAAAAATAAAATAGTGACAAACCTCCAAAGTTTTGAAACCTGTAAGAAAAAAAAAATAATAATAGATCTTAACGAGAATTTCACGTATCTTTTCACGAAAAAATATTTTATTGTTAGGTTATTTAAGATTTGTATTTGAATAAGATCTTGTAGTTGGAATGTATATACAAAATTCAAAGCACTCTAACGTAAAACATATTGATTAGCTTTTTTTATTTTTAGGGGAGAGACAATCTTTCAAGAAATTGAGAATTAACGACAATAAAAAATTACAAAAAAATTTTGTAATTCTCTGTTATGGTTAATTTCAACCGCATATATATATATATATATATATATATATATATATATATATATATATATATATATATTCAGAATTTTCAACAATACTTTTCATAATTTAAAGGGACTAACCATTTTAAAAAAAAGGGAAAAGTAAAAAAAAAAAAAAAAAGAACTCATCACCTTTCTCTAATGGGCCTATTAAGTTCTTTTAAAATTTTTGAAATCCTATAAGACTCTCACATTTTATTTTAGCCCAATAAAATTCTAATCACATGGCCCATTTGAATTGAAATACAAATGAAATTCAAAGTCATTTCAAAAGCACAAATAATTTTTAACAAATACCAAGGTCAATACTCAGAAAATTTATGTTTTCACTTTTAAATTAAATGATTATGATGGGCAAGTATAAGCATGAATTTAGATGTTAGAAAAGTAAAATCCAAAAATCACATTGGATTTGTAACAAAAAAACCTAAATGATCAAAAAATATCTACCAAATTTACCGTATTAAAGCAATATTACCTAGTATATCTAGTATATCTAGTTCAAGTAACTTAATTAACCAAATACATGGATACAAAGCAAATGAGTCTGTAGATATAAGCAAAAATTGAAAAAAAAATTCATAAAAACAAGAACTGGGTACCTAAGGATTTAAAAACTAAATTTGAAAAGAAATACAGCAAAAGAGTTCACAGATATATTTGCAAGCAAAAATTCACAAAAAATTCATAAAAACATGACTTGGATACCCTAAATGATTCAAAAACTAAATTTGAAAGAAAAGGATTGCATTAGAGAAAATCACATTTGAGTCACTTAGAATTTCTTCTAGGAGTAATAGAATCAACCGATCTCGCTAGTTCCAGCACTAGACAACGCCATATTATTGAACAGATGCAACAATAAGTTTGTTCAATGGGAAAATAGAGAGAGAGAGAGAGAGAGAGATGGTGATGATCACTATGGGAAGAAGGAGATGAGAGTTTTTTTTTTTTTTTTTAAGGAAATAAATCCTCACTATATGATGATCACAAGCGGGACATAAATGGGAGCATATGCTCACTAACGGCTTTTGTTAGATTAGGGCCTTGTTGGGCTAAAATAAAATGTGAGGGTCTTATAAGAGTTTGAAAATTTTAAAAGGGCTTAATAGGCTCATTAGAGAAACGTGAGGGCTTTTTGGTATCTTTTTCCTAAAATGAATATCATTAAAGAGGGACAAAAATAGTTATATAGTCTGTTGGACCTAAGAGACCAAAGGCCTATCTCAGGAATAAAGTCGAAGACCTTTACCCTCAAGGTCCAAGCCTAGAACAGGCCTAAAAGAAGAGGCCCAAGAAGTTTAGCATGCTAGTGCATACGGGTGAAGCTCCCAAAGGCCTCTCCTTATTTTAGTCCTAAGTAACTTCTTATGCAAGCTACTTAGTGTAATTGAGAGCTTTTGGTATAGGCATCACCATCAAATGTCAAGGAAGCCCTTTGCCAGGCGGTGCGCCGTTAGGGTCTGACACTATTCACCTAACCCATCCTTATGGACAAGATAGCAGCCCATGAGCCCATATCCTTGTACCAACCATGCCAATCAGGGACATACTTTGTCAGGGTACATTCTCTCTCCTCTAAAAAGGTATACAACTTTTATGCCATACATAGCCATACAAAAGAGAAGGATCAAAACACATTTTAAGTAGATTGAACTTTACACTCTCTCACCTCTTTCTCTCATTAAAAATCCTCTAACTAGTGAAGAGAAATCTCCTTCTCTAGTTAGCGGTGAAACCCATCATTAACTTGAGCATTGGAGGCACTTCGCCACACACTAAGCTTGGTCCTCCTAACCATCTTTTCCTCTTTGCAGGATTCGATCATTATGGCCTAACACAAGAGATCCAGTCCATTGAATCTTATTTGATCAAGCTTTGATCAAATTAGCGCCATTTATGGGAAACATTGGCTGATCTTTATGTTACCCAAACTATTCTCTTCTTCCTCTGAGGATAGCAACGCTTGTTTTCCTTTCTTAAGACTAAATAAAACCATTATTTCTAAAGCAAACATACACACCTGCAAAGAGTATTAAAAAATGCATAGCTGGAAAACTCTTTACTTCCCTACTGCAATGACTAACCCTGGCGATCACGAATCTTTGAGCCCTTCAGACCCTATATACTCACCTCCACCATCCAGAGATCCTCAAATACTAACCCTTATCAACCTAAATGCTTCACTCTAACTTCTTCTTTCCCAACAAAATGCCCTTGGACCCAGCCATACTCCCTTAAACCCATTTGTAAATATGCAGAATGATTATTCTTATATATTTTAGTGATATATATACAAGATACATAAACCTATATATGGAAATATACTGAGTTATACAACTGTATATATACACAAAATCATACAGCTATATATATATTCCTAAATTAGAAGATATAGGAATCTGTACAAAATAGGAAGGAACCAAAGTCTATCCCTATTCTTGTTAACTCTGCCTATGAAGTTGGGGTGTAGATATCACATATACCCAACTTGGACGGTGATGTATGGAACGATCCACTAGTGACAGCATGAGTTATAATATCAGCCAATTGATTTGAACTCTTAGTATAAGGAATTTCTATTATGCTAGAATTAAGATTTTCTTTAATATCGTTCCTATAAAGTTCTACATGCTTAGTTTGATCATGTTGTACTGGATTATTAGCAATCTCAATAGCTGCCATATTATCACAAAACAACACCATAGGTTTTGTCGGACCAAACCCAAGTTCCATTAAAAGGATTCTTAGCCAAGAAAGTTTTGTGATTGCATGATGCATAGCATGATATTCAGCTTCTGCACTTGATAATGAAACCACATTCTGCTTTTTACTTCTCCAAGTCACTAAGTTGCCTCCAACAAATGACAAGTATCCGAAAGTAGATTTTTTATCCATTCTATTACCTATAAAATCCGAGTTTGTATACCCTATGACATCAAGATGTCTATGTTTGGAGAACAAAACACCTTTACCTAGAGCATATTTTAAATAAGCCAAAATAAGGTTGACAGCATTCATGTGATGATCACTTAGATTGTGCATAAACTGACTCACAACACTTACTGTATATGCTAAGTCTGGCTTAGTGTAGGTTAGATAGATCAATTTCCTCACTATCTTTTGATATCTTTCCTTATTTGTTGGAATTTGATCAGGATAAATTGAAAGAACATGATTTACCTCAATAGGAGTGTCTATAGGTTCACAAGCTGAGTTACTAGTTTTAGCTAGGAGATCTAAAGTATACTTCCTCTGGGAAAGAAACAGCCTTTGCTTAGATCGAGAGACTTCAATGCCTAGGAAGTACTTGAGAAGCCGTAAATCCTTTGTCTCGAATTCTTGGCCAATAGCTCCGAAGTTTCTCAATTTCATCTTTGTTATTACGTGTTACAATCATGTCATCAACATAGACAAGAAATAAGGTAATATCATTATGATCACGTTTATAAAACAAGGATGATATGCCAAAGCCAACTTGAATCCATACTTCTTCATTGCATTACTCAATCTTCCAAACCAAACCCTTAGCGATTGTTTTAATATGTACAATGCCTTTTTTAGTTTGTAAACTTTTCCTTCTTCTAGTGTGAATCCTGGAGGTGGATCCATGAACACTTCTTCTGCTAGATCACCATGAAGAAAGGCATTCTTCACATCAACTGTAAGTGAAAGTATGACATGGACAATATTCATCTTGGCTACTGGTGCAAAAGTCTCCTAGTAGTCAATACCATAAGCTTGAGTATAGCCTTTTGCAACTAGCCTAGCCTTGTATCTTTCAACCATCCCATCTAACTTGTATTTGATATTGAATACCCATTTGCACCCCATGATCTTTTTTCCCATTAGTAACTTGCCCATTTCCCAAGTAGAATTCTTTTGGAGAGCCATCATTTCATCTACCATTGCATCCTTCCACTTAGGATTTTCAAGGGCTTCCTAAAAATGACTACGAACAGAAATAGAAGATAACTAAAGAGCAAATGATAAATTAGCTTTAGACAAACGATGATATGTGATGAACTCAGAGATTGAGCAAACAATATTTGAGGATTTTGAAAAACCAAATCTATTAGGTACTTTTCTTTTGCGAACAGAATATCTTCTATTTTGATAAATAATAGAATTAGGATTAGAAATTTCAAGAGATTCAGGAGATGGGTAAATACCTCAGTGTCAGTCTTGGAAGATTCATTCGATGGACATAGTAGTATCATCAAAAGAGGTACTAGAATTAGAGGCATAATAGTGATATTTCCCTTACTTCTAAAATATTTTTTTTTTTCAAAAAAATGAGCAGGTCTTTTAGGTCTCTCACTATTAGATTCGCCATTCTCAAGTCTTTCAACATGAGCTGGTTTTTCAAGTCTCTCACTATCAAATTCACCATCTAAAGGTAAGACTTCCCCATCTTTCTTAATATTCTCTACACTTGAAACCCATTTTTTTTTTCTCTCTCAACCATAGTTATTCCTCATCTTTACTACCAATCTCCCCCTGAAGAGGAACCATATCTATATTTCCAGAATAATAAGATTCATTTTCACAAAATTGAACATCCATTGACACATAGTAGGTTCCTATAGGAGGATGATAACATTTGTATACCTTTTGTGAATTAGAATAGCCAAGAAAAATACATTTGATAACACGAGGATCAAGTTTATCTTTGTGGAGAGAATGAACATGAACATAACACACACAACCAAAAACCTTAGGACAAATATTTAGAGTAGAAGGAAGGGAATGAAATCTAGATAACATTCTTAAAGGTGTTCAAAAATCAAGAACCCTAGCAGGTATTTGATTGATAAGAAAAACAACAGTCATGACAGCTTCAGCCTAAAAATGTTTTAGAACATGCATAGTAAAACATAAAGCTCAAGCTACTTCAAGGAAGTGCTGATTCTTACGTTCTGTTATGCCATTTTGTTGGGGTGTGTAAACACAAGTTGTTTGGTGAAGAATGCCATATTGTGTCATAAAATTAGCTAAAGATTGATTCACAAACTCATGACCATTGTCAGAATGAAAAAATTTAATTTTAGTATTAAATTGAGTGAGAATCATATTATAAAACTAAGGAATAATATGGACAACATCACTCTTAGATTTCATCAAATAAACCCAACTGACCCTAGTATAGTCATCAATAAAAGAGATAAAATATTTATGTCTTGAAGTGGAAGGGGTAGAAAAAGGACCCCATACATCAGTATAAATACATAAAAAAGGAAAAATACTTTTATTAGAACTAACTTTGAATGGAACACGATGGTTTTTAGCATAAATGCATTGTTCACATCTTAAACTAGAAACAAAAATGTTGGAAAACAATTTTGGAAACATATGTTCTAAATAGGAAAAAGATGGATGCCCTAATCGACAATGCCAAAGTATTTTTTCTCTCTATCAGATGTTTCTCTCTTTGTTTGGAAGCCACGAGTAGGTGTTACTATTTTCCGGTGATCCTCCAAATAATATAGACCATCCCTCTCTCTACCAATGCCAATCGTCATCTTAGTGAGATTGTCCTAGAAAACACAATGAGTTGAGTAAAAAATAACAAAATAGTTAAGTTGCTTGGTTATCTTGCTAATTGAGAGGAGGTTATTGGAAAGTGTAGGTGTAAGTAAAACAGTGGACATAGAAAATGTTGGAGAAAGAGACACATTTCCAACCCCTGTGATTGACATAGAATTTCCATTAGCAACATGTACAAACTTAATTGGTAAAGGCGTTAGAGAATCAATGAGAGAACAGTTGCTATTCGTATGATCAATAGCCCCTGAATCAATAACCTAAGTTTAAGAACAAGTAGAATTGAGGGATAAACTAAAATTACCTTCTTGAGAAAATACCCGAAATACATGAGAAGTAGATGGTGGAGTTGGAGTGGTATCTATGACAACAACATTCTGAGCAAATTTCTTACTTTTTGAGTTTATACTATTTTGGATAGCCATGCTTCTTCCAACAAACATCAATTGTGTGTGTATTCTTATGGCAATGACTGCAAAATCTAGATTGAGAGGCTACAAAATTCTTAAGAGAAGAATTAGGATTGCATTGCTGGATAGATAGAGCTGAAGCCTCTAAGTGGATTTTTGCCCCTATGGTAACTTGTTGTTGCACTTCTCGATGAACTAAGGAATATGCTTCTTCTAATTTCAGTAATGGAGAAGTAGCTAGAACACGATTGCTAACCTGATCTAAGTCATGATCGAGATCAGCGAGAAAGATATAAACCTATCTTCTACAATACGATTTCTATATTTTTCAATATCAGCAGTATTGGTCATGTCGTTTGGCCTTCAGTAATCAAGCTTCATAAAAATTGAGTTCAACTCATTGTAATATTCTGCTAGAGGTTGCCCACCTTGACGTAATTGGAAAGATTTCTTCATCAATTCATAAACTTGAGATGAATTAGATACATCAAGGTAACTTCTTTTACAGCATCACATACTTCCTTTGCCATGCCACATTGCATAAAATGTGAAATTAGATTATCGCTCATTGAATTAATAAACTAAGATTTGACAAGTGCATCTTTAGCCTCCCATTCATCATAGCCTGAATTATCTTCTGCAAGTGCAACCCTTTTTCCATTGATATAGCCCATTTTTTTTTTCTTCTAGAAATATGCATCTCCAAAATCTTAGACCATATCCGATAGTTAGAGCCATCCAATTTAATATGGATGGATAAAGGAGTATCTTGAATGGTCATAGTGGATATTTTCTTGCTGTTAGAAGATTTAGTTTTTGTTTTGGTAGACATAATGTATTGCAGCTAAGTTTTTAGGAAGGAGGGATAGTTGTGGCTAGGGTTTTAGGAAGGATTGGCAGCTGCAGCTAGGGTTTTAGGAAGTAGCAGCAGCTACAGTTAGGGTTTTTTAGGGAAGAAAAGGTGGCTGAAACTTTTAGAGAAAGGGGAAAATATTATATCCCAAAGCTCTGATACTAAGTTGTAAATATGCAGAATGATTATTCTCATATATTTCAGTGATATATATACAATATATGGCAATATACTGAGTTATACAGCTGCATATATACACAAAATCATACAGCTATATATATTCCAAAATTAGAAGATACAGCTATATATATATATATTCCTAAATTAGAAGATATAGGAATCTGTACAAAATAGGAAGGAACCAAAGTCTATCCCAATTCTTGCTAACTAACCCTATTAACCCAAACCTTGCTCTTGGCTTGTAACTTATCAACACTGTGGCTGCATTTGTTAAAGCATCTTAGCAATAACAGACCCCTATGGGCCAAACCCCCACCATTATCCTAGAAAATACTCTAAGGAGAAATATAGCCAAAACTTTGGAATATGGAAAACAACCTTAAGAAACTCCTATAGCATTAAAGGACCATTACGGGACTAAGGAACAAGTAGGAGATTAAGATATGAAGTAGCTCATAAAGGTGATGATGATTTAACTAAAGAAGAAGAGGGAAGCACCGATGTGCCCCCCTCCCAAAAAGGAACATGGACATACACATGGGAGAGATTCCTATACAGGTAACAGGGAGCAAGATTAGGATGAAGGATGTTCACATCAATCCAATAAAGGAGATGTTGATAGAAGTAGGGGGAGGAATGAAGGAAGAGAAGAGAGGTCTAAAGGAAGAAAATATCCTTACAAACACTCAAAGAGAAGGGCCAAAGGAGGGGAGAGAACTCTGGCACTAACTCCCCTCTACAAGGATGGAGTTGGAGGATACTAGAGGTCAGTAGTAGTAACCTAAGGAAGGAAAAGGAGGTAAGAGATGCAGTAGAGAAGTTCCTCAAAGAGATGAATCAAGGCCCCGACAAGAAGGGTATAGATAAGACCCTAATGTTGGCCTTGAAATCCTCATTCACCATATCTATAAAAGACTATCCTATGCCCAGTAAGTTCAAACCACCAACTTTAAAGAAATAAAATAGTGAAACAGACAGCAGAGTCTATATTATGCACTATAAACATACGGTTGAACTCCAAACCACTGAAGATGAGGTATTGTGCATGGCATTCAGAGGTTCCTTAGAAGGAAATGCAACCAAATGGTTTGATAATCTTGAGGAGGGAGGATTCGCTCTTTCATGGAGTTGGCTAAGGCTTTCATCCACTGCTTTGCTTTAAGTATCCTAGTAGAAAGGAAAATCTAGTATCATATTCCAACTTTGGAGATATGATAGTCCTAGTACATGGGGAGACATAAGGTTATGTACGGTCATAGAACCCACTCATACACATATAAACACTGTATAGGATCATACTAAAATCTCATATATTAACTTAATTTAGCAATTAATAAAATGAAACATTAATTGTCACATCCTAACCTTATGAGATACGACGGTCCTAGAACATGGGGAGACATAAGGTCACCCACGCCCGTAGAACCCATTAATATATAACAATCATGCCTAGGATCTTACCGAACCTCTTTCATTAACTCATTTAAAACATTTAGATAAATACCATAATTGCGGAAGACTTAAAATAAATCATTTCATATAAATCCATAAGGAAAAATAACACAATTCTCGATAAGTATCAATCAATATTCCCGGTGCATCTAAAGGCAAGACTTCATAAATATAGTATTATTGATAACTTAGACAAGGAATTCCCCAAGCGAAGTAGAATGCTTGAGCCATCACATTGCCTCCTCACATTTGCTCACCTGGAACCACACAAGGAAAAAGGGGTGAGATAGATGATCTCAATGAGTAAACAAAAGGCACATACATTATCACATATTCCTTTAAAAGGAAACACATAGCTTATACACATAGTTCATGGTTTATAACTCATGAATCAGGTTGTAATTTAGCAAGGGTTCAATTGGGCAAGTTTGCAGAAATCACACTTATAACACGTAGAGAGTAAAGACTATTGCTCATTCACTCGAAACACATAAAGGAGAGGTGGCCTTTGTCAAATTCCAACTCCTATCACGTGGAAAGTGTGAAGCTGATCAGGCCCCATGGCTAGAACCGCCCCTTCTAGCTGAGGTGGATACATTACCCCTATCCATCGGGTTAAGACCATGTGCACAGGTTCTGATGATTACTCATATCGGTATGAGGATTCTACATAAAGGGTAAAGGTACCATAGCTAGAGCTATTGGTAAACAAAATTAACAATATCACATAAGGCAACAATAACATGTAATTTAATAGCAATAGTAGTTTGGCTTTCAAACAATGATACAATAAAAGTGTAGTTCTAGAAAGAATATAAGTTAGGGTGTTAATCACAAAAAAATTATCATTAGATAAACAAAATAGTTTTGGACCAAATATCCTTTGGCAACCCACGCTTGATAAAGAAATCATATAATAATATTTAAAAATGGAAAGAACTTGGGTTTCAAAGATCACAAAGGTTCACATATCAATATATCACATTCTTGTAATACAACAAAATGTTGTTTACACTTATAACATAAATACAATGTTTACTCACACTTGTAACAAGAACATTGTGTTTACTCACACTTGTAACAAGAACATGTGTTTACTCACCTTGGGGTTCTTTTACTCCTAGTACACGTAGTCCCTTTTTGCACTTCTAAAGCTCCTCAAACTCTAACATAATATTTGATTTAATACTTAGTATTTATTTACTCATGATGCTCCTATCCCATAACTACCCATGTACATATAGCATACACATACACTTAGAGTCCACACATAAGTATACTCATCACTTACACATAGCTCATTGACCTAATGGTCTTGCATATTTAGGCCTTATAGGCTCACATGAAAACACATTGCAATCATATCAATACCTTTTTAAGGTCATCACAATATCATTACCTCAATATCAATTCACTTATTAATTGTCTTAATTCACTTTACACTTCCATACATGTCAACTTAACAATTAATCCTTTAAACATCATGCTTAACTCTTATGATCCCTTTCACTTCATTAACTCTTAATCATATGCTCATCATCAATTCATCATAACATCTAGTTCCATATTTCCCAATCACATTTACATTCTAATCACAATATAAGGTTAAGATACCTTAAGTATACCAAAACGCATTTAAGCTTATCTAGGATCATACCTTCAACTAACATGCAATTTTATCATTTATTATACATACATGCATGTCAACAATCATCAAAACACATCATATAAAATTTATAAACATTTGGAGAAAATTGTTCATGTAGGCCGAATGCATTCATTAAGGTAAAAACCAAATTCTTCTTCTTTTCGTGTTTTCCGTCTATTTCGGAGATATGTAAAAACATGGTTTGAACCAAGATTTTTCATGTAAACATAACAAAAATCATTCTAGAATATAAATTCATAGGAATCGGCCACTATTGGTGTCATCAATATATAAAAATTCAATCTTTTGCATTATAGTGCACAAAATATAAGTTTCATTGTTTTCGATATTTTTCGGTCATTTCAGAAATATGCAAACAGGTTGTTTAAACCATTATTTTTCATTCAATCATTGAAAATATCAGTTTAGAACACATTCCTTCATGAATCAACAACATAGGTAGGGTTTATACAAAAAAATTTCAAGTTCAAAGGCTTAAGTGAAAAATCATGAGTTTTCGCGCATTTCATTTATTTCAACGATAGACAGACACATGATTCAAATCATTATTTTTCATCTAAATAAAACAAATATCATATTAGAACACCAATTCATACAAATCAGCAGCCATGTATTCATGAAAGAATAAAATTTTTTAATTTCCAAGTCCTAACACGAAAATCTTGAATTCCTTTATTTTTCAAAACTTTTCGGTCATCACAGAAATATGCAGAAATATTATTTCATGCAATATTTTTCATCAAAACAAATCAAAAATCAGTTTAGAATATATCCATGCACAAATCGGCCTGCCCCCCCACCCCCCCCCCCCCCCCCCCCGTTATGATGTTTATGCAATAAAATTGTGATTTTAAGTTATAGAATTCACCTTTGGAGAAATCTTGCGGAAAGAATCGTGTTTTCGGTAGAAAATAAATTTTCTCTCCCAAAAATTCATTCAAACAGAATTGAATCTGTAAAAATCAGTAATCAAATAGTTCAAAATAATTTATTTATTTCATAGAAATCAGTTTAGAAATCAAAAGAGAATAAAAACTTACGATTACGGTCACGAAATCGCGAAACAGTAAAGTATTTTCGATATTTCGGTAGAGAGAATTATTTTGAGAGGTTTTTCTGCCAAAATACAAAAAGAATAAGAAAATGGCTGCTGAAAACCCTTGTTTGGCTGAAAATTAGAATATATATTAGGGTTGGAGTGGAATTTCCACTATTACCCTTAATGAAATAGGTTAGGAGTATTTTTATATAGTGGGCTTTTAGGTATTTGGGCTTTTTTTTCTTTAAAAATTTCGGCTGAATGGAATTAAAATAAAAATAATATTTTTCTTATTAATTCTGGAACATTTCCCTCAAAAATATTTATTTAAAAATATTTTAAAAATATCCATAAAATTATTTTATGCTTAAAAATTGTCTTATGCATGAAAATTCATTTTATTTAAAATAAATTCTTTGATGCAAATGCACTTCATGTAAATCATTTATTTCACAATAGCAACACATATTATGCATATTAAAATTAATTTAATATGCCACATACTCATCAATCACTTAGATCACAAATTTTCACACAAGCACACACTCAACCTTATAGATTCTAATTCAAGCAATTTATCATGAAAATTTCTAGGGTGGGTGTGGATTGTTACATTAATTTACAAAAATAGTTTAAAAATACTTTAAATACAATCCATAAGAAAATAATATTTAAGACTCCAAATAAATCATCAAAGGAATAATTTTCCAAAAAGAAACTCCCCATACTAGAAATCCCAGAGCATCTAAAAGAGACTCTTCATGTCACAGTATGATAATAAACTTGGACAAGGAAATCCACTAAGCAGAGTAGGTTGCTTGAGCTATCACCTTACCTCCTCATAATGCTCATCTAGAAACCACACAAGAAAAGGGGTGAGATAGATGATCTCAATGAGTAAACAATATGGCTTATACAATAACACATATCCCTTAGAAAGGGCTTATAGCTCATAAATCATAGTTTATGATTCATAATTCATGATTTATAGTTCATGGTTTATAGTTTGCAATTTAGCAAGGTTCATAAAAATTATACTTATCACTTATCACTTATCACATAAAGAGTGAAGGTTGCTACCGAATTCACTCAAACACTTAGAGGAGAGGTGGCATCAAACCAAATTCCAACTCCTATCACTTAATAAGTATGAAGCTAATAAGGCCCTAAGGTTAGAACTGTCCTTTTTAGTTAAGGTGGATACATTACCCCTATCCATCGGGTTAAGACCATGTGCATAGGTTTCGATGATTTCCCACAATGGCATGAGGATTTCTGCATAAAAGGGTTCATAGGTACCATAGCTAGAGTTAATGGCAATCACTTATAACAATAGCACTAGAGAATGCAATCACATGTAACATAATAGTAATAAAAGTTTAGCAAACAAAAGATAAACAATAGTGTGGTTCCAAAAAGAATATAAGGTAAGGCAACATTCATAAAGGTTCTTTCTTATCATTGAATAAACAATAATAGTTTTAAACCAATTGTCCTTTGACAACCCATGCTTAACAAAGAATTCATATGATTATAATTTATGATAGAAAGGAACTTGGGTTTTAAGAATCTCAATGGTTCACATATCATGGTAACTTATACTTGTAACATGAACATAATGTTTACCCACCCTGTGTTTCCTTAGCTCCTAATGTCTGTAGCTTTGCACTTCTAATAATCCTTAAGCTCTAACATAATATTATAATTCAATACTTAGCATTTTCTTAACACCATGCTATCCTATCCCATAACTACCCTATGCACATATATCATTCATAGATATTTCGAGTTGCACTTAGAAGTGCACTCATCACTTGCACATAGTATGTTGACTTTTATGTCTTACATAATTTTCCTTCTTAGGCTCACATGAAATCACATAATAACTCATACCAAAAATTTTCTAAAGCCAAACATAAAAAATAATAATCTTAATGTCAATTTAATTTAACTTCCAACTTGGTACACTTAATACTTTTCATACACATCAACTTTATCAAGCAAACCATAAAAGAGTCTTACTTGTCTCCTTTGACCAAATCATACAATCAACTCTTAGTCAATTTAAGGTTATTAATTCATAATTAACACATCATAAAATCTAATTCACATGTTACTTAATCATGTACACATATTAATCAAACATGACAATTAAAGTTTCAAAAACCCTAGGTAGGCCGAAACACTTTATGTGTTTCCTTGAGCTAGTCCTTCAACCAACATGCAATTAAATCATGTATTATTCATACAAACATGTCAAAAATCATTAAAATGTATCTTACAAAAATTATGGGCCTTGGGATCAAAATCCCAAGGTAGGCCAAACTAGATACCGTGGAGAAACTATGGATTTTCTTGCTCTTCATACTTTCCGATCATTATAGTAATATGTAAATGCATGATTTAAACCAATATTTTTCATGTAAACATAACAAAAATTAATTTAGAACATAAAAATGTAGAAATCGCACCCGCTTTATGTTCATATGTAGGAAAATTCCAACTTTTAGGTTTTAGGGTTCACCTTTGATAGATTTGAGATGGTTGGAAATTAGTTTCTCCTTCAAAAACACAACCTAGACCAAATTTAATAAGAAGAAAAATAGTAAATATATAGCCCTATATGGATTACTTATGACTAGTTTCATAAAAATCAAATAGTAACTTGAAAAAAGAGAAAAACTTACAAAGAATATCACAAAATCATAATGTTTGGAGGCACTTTGTGTTTTTCGGTCAAGAGAGAATTTTTAAGAGAATTTTCTATAAAAAATATGATGAATAATAGAATGGAGGCTACCACAACAAGGGAAGGCTAAATTTTAGGTTATTATTAGGGTTTTGGTGCAAAATTATAAGTTTGCCATTAATGAGCTAGGCTAGGAGTGCTTAGGTGTCTTAGACTTTTGGTGAGTTGGGCTATTAATCTAATTTATGGGATGATTTAAATGTATTAAAAATAAAATATTTTGTTTATTATTTTCATTAAAATTTTTCCAAAAATATTTAATTTAAATTATTTTAAAAATACTCATAAAAATTATTTTATGCTTAAAAATTGCTTTGTGTATGAAAATTCACTTTGTATGCAATAAATCATTTTATATATTTGCACTTCACATAAATCACCTATTTCATATTCAAAATTCATATTATGCATATTAGAACTATTCTAACATACCACTTGCTCATAAATCACATAGCATATGAAATTTCATGAAAGCACACACTTTGTCACAATAGCCCTAAAATCAAGCAATTTGTCACAAAACTCCTAACCTAGGTATGGGTTGTACCTAACCTGGGTATGGGTTGTTACAATAGTCTTGTAGAGGTTTTTGCAACCTTCAAGGACCAAAATATATGGGCTCACCACAAGCCCATGATTGCTCTGACAGAAAGAAGAAATCATAATAAGTATTACCTTTTCCACAATAACCATGGCCATAGTACCAATGATTGTTGACAACTAATGGAAGAAATCAAAAGACTGATAAAGAAGCACTATTTGGGAAGGTTTATGAAATCAGACAAAGCAGATAAAGTTGGTCCCAACAAAGATAAGGGCAAACAACCTGATAGACCTAATGATGGTTCTGCAAGAGCCATCTACTGTATAGCTAAGGGGCCGGGCAAAGTTTTGACTAGCAACAACTAGGCAAAGGCCCTGGCAAGAAGAAGGGAAGAGCCTAAATATGTTTACTGTAATGGGTTGAAGGCTAGAGTAAAGAGGCCAAATGGACGTGTCCTTCACACCTCATATGTTGACCTATTTGTCATTCAGGTGGTAGTAGCTGTGAGGCCTTGCCCGAGCACTGGTCCGATCGGCTAAAGGGAATCGAAATGCTCATTTGGGAAAGAACTCACGAGGAAGCCCTCAGGCTTATCTTTGATAGATTTGAAAATTATTTTTAGGAGTCGCCACCTTAATTTATTTTTTATTTGGGAAAATATAAGGAAAAAACCCATTTGACTCCAATTATAACCCAAAAGAAAAAGGATCACTAGCCTGAAAACCAAAGAGGATTCGGGGACTAAGTTTTTGGTTTATTTTAATAAAATAAGTTTGGCCAATTAATATAAGAGTGACATAAAGTATATTTCATGAATAAATTAAAATGCATGGACAATTTATAATATGCATGATCATTCAATCCATAAAGTTTATACACAATTAGAATTCAAAATAAAAGAGAGTTAATATTACAATGAAATCCAAACTTAAGGGATACCTCCTTTAGCCCTTATGGGTTCTAGGGAAGTCACACATTCCCAAACTAATCCTAATAATAAAGCAAAGAAACAAACATAAAAGTAAGTAAAGAAGGTGATAGGGGGATAGTTGATTAATTTTAATTAGATTCGGTGCCTAAACCAAGCATGCCTACATATCCCTTTAAATAGGAATCAGAATCCACATAGTTCTCTCTTCTTGCAAAGGGATTAGTTTAGCCTAGCCACTTTATCATGTTTTGATTGATTGATTAAAAGAGAGTTGAGTTAATTAATTAATTTAATTAATTACTGAGTTGATTAGCTAGCAACCTAGATGAATTAATTTAATCAACTAACTAAAAGAGACAATAACCAAAAGAAAATTAAAGGAAAAGAGAGCTTACCTTAGACAGCGAGCGGTAGCTAGCTTTAGATGGCAGGCGGTAGCTAGCCCTGGCGGCTAGCTTTGGTGGGCGGTAGCTGGCCTTGGATGGCAGGCAGCGGCTAGCTTTGGTAGGTGGTAGCTAGCCTTGGACAGCGGACATAAGCCTTGGGTAAGAGATTTGCCTCAAACAGGCGGGCAGAAAGCCTTAAACTAGTTAGGTAGGAGAAACCCCCCAACTCACTATGCGAAGCAAGGAGCAAATGTGAAGCATTTTGCTTGAAGTTATTACTTTTCAAGCTCTAGAAGTTGACCTTTTGAAGTGTAGGGAGGCCCTCTATATATAGGAGGAGGTTTGGAGCATAGAAATTGTTCAAATATGATGTGGGATTGCAAAAAATTAGAAATTCATTAGTGTTGCTGCAAAGGCCTTTGCGGCAGTGCCGCAGTGCCCTTTGCAGTTCCGCAGAGGGCTTTGTGGCAGTGCCGTAGGCCTCTGTAGCAACGGGCCTCGCTTTCGCCCGTTCTTGCTCATTTCTCATCTGTTTTACACAATTCTAGTTGCGTTATACTCGTTACTCCATCCCAGATGATTTGAAAGGGTTTAAATGCCAAAAAGAAATATTTTATTTTCCATTTTGAGAGTTTTTGGCTTCTGAAGGTTTGTTTACTGAGCCTAAGTGCTTTTAAGGTTCAAATGCATATTGGAAGGTGTAAAATTAAGGGTTCACAGCTGCCCCCTCATCAAAATTGTCTTTGTCTAAAAGGTGATTTTGATGACAGAGAATTTGAGGATGCCCCCGGTATATTTGAGAGTGATTGGAATGAAGAGGATGCCCCCGGTATATTTGAGAGTGGTTGGAATGAATAGATTGCCTCCGGTATATTTAGGAGTGGTTGGAATAAAGAGGATGCCCTCGGTATATTTGGGAGTGGTTGGAATAAAAAGGATGCCCCCAGTATATTTGGAAGTGAAGTGGATTCTAATAAGTGTGAAATGAAGAATATGCTCCCCATATATTTGGAAGGAACAAGAAATTCTGATAGTGTGAAATAAAGCGGATGCCTCCGGTATATTTGGAAGCGGCAGGAAATTCTAATAAGTGTGAAATAAAGAGGATGCCCTCGGTATATTTGGAAGCAAAGAGGATACCCCTGGTATATTTGGAGGCGAAGATGATGCCCTGGTATATTTGGAAGCGAAGAGGATGCCTTTGGCATATTTGGAAGCGAAGTGGATGCTCCCGGTATATTTGGAAGCCTTAAGAAGAAAACGGCAGTTCCTATCTAGTAAGAATGAAAAGTGATGATCCTGTTTGGTGGGATCAAGAAGAGATGACCATCATGTCTAATAGGAATGGTAAAGATAATTATCTTATCTGGTAGGAACGAGAAGAGATGATTATCTTGTCTGGTAAGAATGGTAAAGATAATTGTCCTATCTGATAGGAATAGTAGTGGTCCTTTCTAGTAGGAATGAAAGTAATGATCTTGTCTAGTAGGATCAAAAAGAGATGACCATCTTGTCTAGTAGGATGGTAAAGATAGTTGTCGTATCTGGTAGGAACAGTAGTAGTCCTTTCTGGTAGGAATGAAAGTGATTATCCTATCTGGTAGGATTGGCAATTTATCAGCCCTATCTGGTAGGAATGATAATGATGATCCTGTCTGGTAGGATCTGAGATGACCATCCTGTCTGGTAAGAATGGTAAAGATAATTGTCCTGTCTGGTAGGAATGATAATGACGATCCTGTCTAGTAGGATCTGAGATGACCATCCTGTCTGGTAGGAATAGTAAAGATAAGTGTCCTATTTGGTAGGAACGAGAAAAGATGACCATCCTATCTAGTAGGAATGGTAAAGATAATTGTCCTGTCTAGTAGGAATAGTAGTGGTCCTTTCTGGTAGGAATGAAAGTGATGATCCTGTCTGGTAGGATCAAGAAGAGATGACCATCCTGTCTGGTAGGAACGGTAAAGATAACTATCCTATCTATTAGGAACAGTAGTGGTCCTTTTTGGTAGGAATGAAAAGTGATGTTCCTGTTCAACGCAAAAAATGCTAGATGATTATGCAATGATCTAATACCTTGAACCTGTGAAGGGTCTGCTTGATATAAAAGTGCTGATCTTTGGGAGAAAGATACCCCTATTTTAGAAAGGTGAATATTTAGGAGGGATGTGCCCACACTTTAGAATGATAGAGGAAAATAGTTTGGTCATTTAGTTTTTGGTTAATAGGCTAGTTTTAGAGGTGAAGATGGGCATGTCAAGTATGAGATTGGTTAATTAATGGCTATCGGTTTATCCTAGGTAGAAGCAAGGTGTGGTCTTAGAAAAGATCGGGCTATTCAATTTAGATAGGTCTGATTTTGGTTTGAGGTTGAATTAAAGAGCTGGATCAGGAAGGCCAGGTTTTTAGAGATGATTAGTTTGCCCTTGGAGAAGTTCATGTGGAAGGCTTAGTCAGGTCTAGGACTTTGGCTTAGTCAAGTTCATTTGGAAGGCTCGATTAGGTCTAACTTAGAAGAAAGGTTAGGCTAGGAAATTAGTTGGGGAAGGTTTGGTCAAATTTGGCTTTGGAGAAGATTATGGTCTTTTGTGAATGGTGAAAGCTAGGCTTAGGCTTCTTGGTTTAGGCTTCATGGTGAGGCTTCTAGGCTTGGGTTTCATGGTAAAGGCTTTTAGGGTTGGGTTTCATGGCGAAGGCTTCTTGGTTTAGGCTTCATAGTGAAGGCTTGAAGGCTTTTTTCCATAAGGATGCTTTGGATGGTCGGTTTTGGCTTAGGTATGGTGGTAAGGGTTTTGGTCACAAGCTCATGGATGAGGGTTTGCCCTTTTGTCATGGTTATATTAGATTTTCAATGCCCATCGGATGGTTGGCAGGCTTTGACTCAATTGTAATTTGCCAAAGAGGCTTGGTCTTTTTAAGGATGATGAAATTTTGCCAATGAGACATGAAATGACTAGAGTGGTTTGAGCCCTTCTTAAGCTTTGTAAGACATGATTTGATTTTGGTCATGCTAAAGAAAGTTGGCTTTAAGGATGATGAGTCTTGAAAGATTTAGGATCTTTGGTTTTTTGCCTATGGGCTTGGCCCTCAAAAGATGATGAGATTTTGCCAAGGAAAGGGTTGTATGAGGCTTGAGCTTGAAAAGATGGAATGGTACATTTTGAAGTTGGGGAATGGTTTAAAGGCAGGTTGGAAATTTTGCAAAGGATCAAGGAGGTTGTATGATTTTTCTATCTGTAGAATGATTCATGGAAAAGAACAAGCCAAGCTAACCTTATTGTTTTGAGATTGAAGAGACAAGCCAAGCTAACCTTGTTGTTTTGGGATTGAAGAGACATTTAGAGTGACACTTTATTGGCTTAAATATAGATGACAGATTAGATGAAAGTACCTTAAGGAGTGGCTGAAGGACTAATGGAAAGAAACAACTTGGGGATCATGTTCCCAATGAGAGATAGGAACATAATAGACTAACAATGTGAGAGATTGTGCCTAAGCTTTTTAAGCTAAGCGACAAGACGGATTAACAAAAGATGATGACGAACTAGAAAGACATGCCCCCATTGTGAGATAAGAGCGTAAAAGATAATATAACTTTAGAGAATGAGCCTCTAGTAAGGAAGGATGACTTTAAAGACATGAGACGAGATGGAAAGATGATTTGATATGAAGGAAAATGACTAGGATGAGCTTTATTTTTCTCTTTTTTTTTTTTGCCTAAACTGCCCTTTTCGGGTTTTTAACTTAACGAGCTTAGATTAATGAAATTTCGGAGAAGACATTCCACCGTGATTTGTTGATTTTCTTCATTTTAAGGGGGTCTAACCTTTGAATTTTGGATTTAACGATTCTTGTTGCCCCCTTATTGAGGTATATAATTTGATTTTGTGCTTCAGTTATTTGATGAGAGGTCCATTTCTGGACCTTTTTTAGTTAGGAATTGGAAAAGCAATTGCTGATGGCACCTCAATTGTGGTGGACTTATTCATCTCTCTCTCTCTCTCTTTCTCTCTTTTTTATTATATTTTTCTTTTTCTTTTTCTTTTTTCTAAAGCTCATCCATATTTGAAAATAAGAAAAGACAAGTGCATGAATAAATGTTGATGTTTTATTATAATGGAAAATTTTATTACAAGATAACAAAAAGGAATTAACCTGATTGATGAAAAATAAAAGAAAATAAGATGATAGACTTAGACTTTGGGATTTGGACTCAGACTCAAACTCAGACTTAGAGATTTAGACTCAAACTTGGAATTCAATCTCAGATAGGTCAGATTAGTCAAACTTGAACTCTTCTATATCATGCCACTTGGGGTTGAGGTAAGGTGGGGTTGAATTAGGTTTGGGTTCTTCATCACTGTTTAGGTCGATGGTGAGGAATGCATGTTGAAATGATGCACCTTGGATGCAATCTTCAACTTTTGATGTAGTTGCAATCAAAGCCTTAAAAGTGGGTAGGTATTGGGTTAACAAGTAGGCTCGGTAGGCTGGAAGTAGATTCTTAACAAGGATGTCTACTTGTTCTTGCTCAGTTGGTCTATTTACCATTTGGGCAGCTTTAGCCCTCTCCCTTGTAAGGAACATGGAGAAAGACTCCTTTGGAAGTTGCTTGGTAGTTTCCAAATCATGCCTAGTGACATCCATTTCACTGTTATAATGGTATTGTTCAACAAAGGCATAATAGATATCATCCTATGTTCTTTTCTTGCTCTTGTCTAGTGAAAGGAACCATTTCCTGGTAACACTAGTTAGTGATTGTTGGAACAGTTGAGCAAGGAGCTCACCGCTAACTCTTAAAGGTTTCATTACCCCCACATATATCTTTAGATGGGTCTTGGGGCAAGTGGTCCCATCAAATCTCTCCAGTTCAGGCATTTTGAATTTAGGAGGAAGCTTGGTATTAGGGAATAAGATTAAACTATCCACATCAATTAGATCATTGTAGTGCTTTAGAGATTTGATGGTTCTTTCCATAGCTTCAAGTTTCCCCATAAGCAATCTAGTGTCTGGATAAGGGAAAACTTCCTCACCTTGGTTTAGATATGGGTTGGTTTTGCTCAAATTTGGGCTAGGATTGGTCGAATTCAAAATAAGGTTTGGGTTAGGATGGCTAAGGGTGGCCTGGTTAATCATAGCTCAAACTTCCTCAATGATGAATTACCTTTATTCCTCGAATTGGGCTTACTGAGTAGCTAGGATAGCTTGGAAATATTCTTCTTGCTTCTTAAGAACTCTAGTCACAAATATGGTCAAGAAAGCCATATCAAGCTGGTGGGCCATCAATACCTTCAAACCAAAGCAATAAGGTAAGTCACGGGTATGGAACAGAAGAGGTGATGAAGGTATAGGCATGCAGATCTTAAGAGAAAAAGGCTTCCTATTGTGTAATGGGCCAACCAATTTTTTTTTTTGGGCTTAAGGCATAATGGGGTAGATATTTTGGGCTTAGGGTAGTAGACTGAACTAAGGGTATTAGGTTTAAGGTAGTGTGTTAGGCCAAAGTTATTAGGCTTAAGGATAACAAATTGGTTTTGAAGGGTGATGGGTCATGGGTGTTGGGGTTATGGATATTGTGTTGGGTCAAAGTTATTAGGCTTAAGGGTAACAGACTAGTTTTGAAAGGTGATGGGTCCTGGGTGTTGGGCTTAAGGATATTGTGTTGGGTCAAACGTGTTGAGCTTAGGGTAGTGTGTTAGGCCAAATGTATTAGGCTTAGGGTAGGGTCTTGATGATTTGGGGTATAGGCTATAGGCATCCATCAATCTGGGGGTAATGGATTGGTTTTGAAGGTAATAGGCTAAGGATGTTGGGTGATAGTGTCTTATGGCTAGGTTGGCAAGGTATGGGTAAGAGGAGGATAGAGATGTTTTTAGGTCATAATTTAGGGCGAAGGCATTTTGGATAAGGCTAAGGTAACAATGTTTAAGGTTGGAGGTGTTTGAGGTCAAGGCTAGGGAAATGAGGTTTTAGGTTTAGGGCTAGGGTATTGGTGTTTAGGTTAAAGGCTAAGGTAATGGGACAAGGTTTTAAAGTTAGGGTATTGGTATTTAGGTTAAAGGCTAAGGTAAAGGGGTAAGGTTTAGGGTTAGGGTATTGGTGTTTAGGTTAAGGGTTAAGGTTTAGGGTTAGAGTATTGGTGTTTAGGTTAAAGGCTAAGGTAAAGGGGTAAGGTTTAGGGTTAGGGTATTGGTGTTTAGGTTAAGGGCTAAGGTTTAGTGTTAGGGTTTTGGTGTCTAGGTTAAAGGCTAAGGTAAAGGGGTAAGGTTTAGGGTTAGGGTATTGGTGTTTAGGTTAAAGGCTATGGTAAAAGGGTAAGGTTTAGGGTTAGGGTATTGGTGTTTAGGTTAAGGGCTAAGGTTTAGGGTTAGGGTATTGGTGTCTAGGTTAAAGGCTAAGGTAAAGGGGGTAAGGTTTAGGGTTAGGGTATTGGTGTTTAGGTTAAAGGCTATGATAAAGGGGTAAGGTTTAGGGTTAGGGTATTGGTGTTTAGGTTAAAGGTTAAGGTAAAAGGGTAAGGTTTAGGGTGATGGCTTAAGATTTGTAGGGGCAAAGGTGAATGGGATAGAGGTGAGAGTGTTCAAAGTTTAGAAGTGAAGGTGTCGGGATGGAGGTTAGAGTGAGTATATGACCCTTCTTCGGTTCAAGGTATAACCTAAATTTAAGATGAATGCATGTTTTGTTATACAATATGGATGGATGAGATGCATGAGGAAAAGATTTCATGAAAATGCAAAGATGCAAGGTTTTAATTATGGTACACACAACCTAAGGCTAGGATCTAAGTTCATTATATGAAAAGGTAAGGGTGGCTAGATTTGGGTACCTGTCACACTAGAGCAGTGATATACCTAACCACATGTGAGTCAAGGAGCCTCGCGTGGGTCTAACAGTATGTGCATACTCGTTACACCTTTGAAAGGATCAACAGATTTATCGTGGGGTGGAGGATTTCACTATAGGTGAATAGACCTAAGGAGGGTTACCCACTCGATGCTACTCACTATCTATTATTTTCCTAAAAGTAGGTTGAATGGCAAGGAGCCTATGTAAGTGATGCATGCAAAGTCATAATCATATTAAAAGGCCAAACTCTTTTTTAAACCAATTAGTAGTCCACTTATTTTTTTCTTTTATTAAAAAAAAATTAGTCCCTAGTGGAGTCACCAACTGTGAGGCCTTGCTCGAGCACCAGTTCGATCGGCTAAAGGGAATCAAAATGCTCATTTGGGAAAGAACTCACGAGGAAGCCCTCGAGCTTATCTTTGATAGATTTGAAAATTGTTTTTAGGAGTCACCACCTTAATTTATTTCTTATTTGGAAAAATATAAGGAAAAAACCCATTTGCCTCCAATTATAACTCAAAAGAAAAGGATCACTAGCCTCGAAACCAAAGAGGATTCAGGGACTAGGTTTTTCAGTTTATTTTAACAAAATAAGTTTGGCCAATTAATATAAGAGTGACTTAAAATATATTTCATGAATAAATTAAAATGCATGGACAATTTATAATATGCATGATCATTCAATCCATAAAGTTTATACACAATTAGAATTCAAAATAAAAGAGAGTTAATATTACAATGAAATTCAAACTTAGGGAATACCTCCTCTAGCCCTTATGGGTTCTAGGGAAGTCACACATTCCCCAAACTAATCCTAATAATAAAGCAAAGAAACAAATATAAAAGTGAAGAAAGTGATAAGGGGATAGTTGATTAATTTTAATTGGATTTGATGCCTGAACCAAGCATGCCTACGTATCCCTTTGAATAGGAATCAAAATCCATACAGTTCTTCCTTCTTGTGAAGGGGTTAGTTTAGCTTAGCCACTTTATCATATTTTGATTGATTGATTAAAAGAGAGTTGAGTAAATTAATTAATTTAATTGATTACCGAGTTGATTAGCTAGCAACCTAGATGAATCAATTTAATTAACTAACTAAAAGAGACAACAACCAAAAGTAAATTAAAGGAAAAGAAAGCTTACCTCAGACAGCGGGGGGCGGCTGGCTTTAGACAGCGGGTGGCGGCTAGCTTTGGTGGGCAGCAGCTAGCCTTGGATGGCAGGCGGTGGCTAGCTTTGGTAGGTGGTAGCTAGCCTTGGGCGGTGGACACGAGCCTTGGGCAAGAGACTTACCTTGAATAGGTGGGTGGAAAGCCTTAAACTAGTCGGGTAGGAATCAAGGAGAAACCCCCCAACTCGCTTTGTGAAGCAAGGAGCAAATACAAAGCATTTTGCTTAAAGTTATTACTTTTCAAGCTCTAGAAGTTGATCTTTTGGAGTGTAGGGAGGCCCTCTATATATTGGAGGAGGTTTGGAGCATAGAAATTGTTCGAATATGATGTGGGATTGCAAAAAATTGAAATTTTGCTGGAGTTGCCGTAGAGGCCTTTGTGGCACCACAGAGCCCTTTGTGGCAGCGCCACAGTGCCCTTTGACGTTCTGCAGAGGGCTTTGCAACAGTGCCGCAGGCCTCTGTGGCAACGGGCCTTGCTTTCACCCGTTTCGCCCGTTTTCGCCTGTTCTTGCTCGTTTCTCATCCGTTTTACATGATTCCAGTTGCGTTATACTTTTTACTCCATCCCAGATGATTTGAAAGGGTTTAAATGCTAAAAGAAATATTTTATTTTTTCCATTTTGAGAGTTTTCGGCTTTTAAAGGTTTGTTTACCAAGCTTAAATGCTTTTAAGGTTCAAATGCATACTGGAAGGTGCAAAATTAAGGGTTCATAATAGCGAGCTATGTAGTAAAGAGGATCCTGGTCTATAAAGGGAGCTCAGTGAACCTATTAACGGCAAATGCATATGCAAAGATGGGGTTCAACAAGGTAGACCTAGAAGAAGTTGGCAATCCAGTTCACACTTTAGACTGAACAGAAGTCCCATCAGTTGGAATAGTGAAGCTTCCATTCACTATTGGCACAACTTTAGACAATATCACTGTGATGACTGCCTTCATTATAGTTTGAGTGCCTCTTGCCTACAATATTCTGCTTAGCAGACCATTATTGTATGATCATGATGCTTCTATAAACATCAGACACTTGAGAATGATGGTCTCTAAGCCAAGCGGAGGAGAATTCTATGTTTATAGCACACAAGATAGGTAGGAAGAGAGGCAAGAAAAGAAAAAGATAAAGAAAAATCCGACTATGGTGTAAGTTAAAAGGTGGTTATAGTTGAAACGGTTACACTCATTCCTAAGTAGTGAATTGAGCCAGTTGAAAAGCGGGAAAGATTTCTAGCAAAGGACAAAAAGCAAGAGAAATTTTTATTGATTAATTCTTCATTAGAAAAAGAGCAAAAAGAATGAGCATATTAGTTCTAAAAAGAACATATTTCTAGTTTTGCTTGGTCTTTAGCAGAGATGGGGGGGAGGGTCGGTAAGCCCTGATGTAATGATGCATCAACTAAATATAAATCCTGCCTGTAGACAAATCAAACAGAGGAAAAGATACTTTAGCCTGGAGCAACAAACAGTAATTGATCAAGAGGTGGACAAGTTAATAAAGGCAGGCTTCATAAGGGAAGTGCAATATTTGGAATGGCTAGCAAATATAATGTTAGTTAAGACAGCAAATGAAACCTATAGGATGTGTGTAGACTTTACAGACTTGAACAAGGTTTGTCCTAAGGATTCCTTCCCTTTACCTCTGATTAACAAACTGGTGGATTCAATAGTAGGATATGGATATTTGTCTTCTTTAGATTTAAAGCAAGGACACCATCAAATCATAATGCACCCAAATGATAAAAAGAAGACTCATTCATAACAAAGAAGGGTATTTACTACTATGTATAAATGCCCTTTGGCTTGAAGAATGCTAGTGCCACATATTAGTGGTTGGTAAATAAAATTTTCAAAGAGCAGTTAGGCAAGAACCTAGAAGCATATATCGATAGAGAAAAGCAAGAACTTTGAAGACTACCTCCGTGATTTAGCTAAAGTATTAGGAGTGACAAATGAGTACGGGATGAAATTCAACCCTGAGAAGTGTGCCTTCTTCATCTAGAGAGGCAAATTCCTAGGGTGTATGGTTAGCGAGAAGGGAATTAAGCCCAATCTAGACAAGCTGAAGGCTATCTTGGACATGGCAGGCCCTAAATAAATGTAAAAAAAGTACAAAGGTTGAAAGGGTAGATAACTGTATTAAAAAGATTCATGTCTAAGTCAGCTGAGAAATACCATCCCTTCTTTAAGAAATTGAGAAAACCCTAGACTTTTAAGTGGACAGGTGAGTGCCAAACTGCATTCAAATAATTGAAGGCCTTTTTAAGTTTAGAGTAGATCATGAGTAAACCCTTGCTAGGCGAAGAAGCATTGATGTAACTATCCACCTCGAACCAAGTAATTAATTCAATATTGATCAGGGAGGAAGGTACATTTTAGAAACCTATTTACTATTTTAGAAAGGTCCTTTAGGGGGCAGAGCTGAATTATTTGCCAATTGAGAAGCTAACAAATGCTCTACTACTTTTAGCAAAGAAGTATAAGGTGTACCTATAAGTGCATCAGGGAGTAGTAGTCATAACTAGCCACTGTAATGAGTGCTCCACAAGCCAAAAACCTTTGGACTAATTTTGTGTTGGTCTGTGGAATTGGGATAATATGGACTACAATATAGAGTAAGGTCAACAATCAAAGCCCAAGCATTGGCAACTTTCATTTTAGAATGTTCCTTTGACCTTAAAAATAACCATTAACACAATCAGACCTCAGTTGGGAATTATTTGTAGATGGGCTAGTAGTGGAGAAGGTAATGGTGTAGGTATTATACTCAAAAGTGCCCAAGAGTTTTCACTAGAATATCCCCTAGGTTTGGACTTTGAAGCTACTAACAATACCACAGAATATAAAGCCATGATCCAAGGTTTGCTATTCACTATCTTCACTTAAAGCAACTCATGGTACATAGTGATTCCTAACTAGTGGTTAGGTAAATAAAAGAAGTGTTCAAAGCCAAAGAAGCAAATATGGCCAAATACTTGAGAAAAATAAGGGAGATTATCCAAAGGATGAAGGATAAAGGAGTGAAGTTACAGTTCTAGAAGATCCCAAGAGAGGAAAACTACAGAGCATATAACCTTAGCAAGCTAGCAGTCTCTCATCCTGTAGAGCTCCCTTAGAGGATATATATAGGTACTTTAGCCTTCCCTAGCATTCAAGAAGGGGGAAGGTCATAGAGATAGACAAAGAGCCATGCTGGTTAGATCTTGTCAAACTTTACTTAGACAAAGGGGAGTTGCTTGGAGATGACAGAGAAGCAAGGTATGTCAAGCGAAGAAGCACTTACTTTTCCTTACACAATGGGTTCCTATATAAGAGGGCTTACTCCCTTTCTTAGCAAAGATTTTTAAGACTAAGTGAAGCCGATTATGTCCTCCAAGAGATATATGAAGGCTCTTGTAGTTGCACATTGGGGGAAATTTATTAGCAACAAAGGCAATCAGGTAAGGATACTATTTGCTAAGAATGAAGAATGATGCTATGGCTTTTATTAGAAAGTGCCCTTGATGCCAAAAATTTGACAATGGCAAACATATTCCTACATTTGAACAAGTCCTTATCTCTAACCCCTAGCCCTTGGCTAAGAGGGAAATTAACATAGTAGGACCTTTCCTAGTGGCATCAGGGCAGAGAAAGTTTCTCCTAGTAGCAGTAGAGTACTTCATCAAATGGGTCGTAGCCGAGGCATTGGCCATCATCACTGCAAAAAAAGTAATTAACTTTTATGGAGAAATGTTGTATCCAGGTTTGGCATTCCATATGAGCTAATTAGTGACAATGGAAAGCAGTTCAACAATGCCAAAGTCAAAGCCTTTTATTTAGGACCCCAAATCAGGCAACACTTCTTGTTTGTAGTGCATCCTCAAACAAATGACCATATAGAGGTGACTAGTCAAACTATACTCTAAGGGCTTAAATGAAGGCTAGAAAAATATGGTCGAAGCTGAGTAGATGAGCTACACCACATACTGTAGGTACACAGAAGCACTTTAAGGTAGCCAACAAAGGAAACGCCCTTTAGTTTAACCTATAACATTGAAGCCATAATTCTAGTGGACATTAGTCTTCCCAGTGGTAGGATCAATTATTGCAAAGACAAAGACAATGAGCAAGCTGGAAGAATAGACCTAAACCTCTTGGAAGAACTTAGAGACATTGCTGGCATACAAATGGCAGCTTACAAATAGAAGGCTGCCAATCATTTCAACAATAAAGTAGAAAAAGGGTTTAGTGAAGGTGACCTGGTAATAAGATTCCTCAAGGATACTAAAAGACATAAGGTCACAAGTAAGTTAGCCTCTACCTAGGAAGGACCTTTTAGAGTGCAGAAGGTCATTGGGATTAGTACTTACAAACTTGTAACAATGGAGGGTGCAGAAGTTTTGCATACTTAGAACATTCAAAACCATAAAAATGTACTACCGTTGAAAGCAATAAAAGAAGCATAGTTCCATTAAAATTTTCTTTTCCTACAAATATGCATGAATGAATGCTAAATATAACAAGATTAAAGGAGCCCTTGGACAATTAGAGAAGATCCACCTAAAGGCAAATCCCAGTGAGGTTATGCTTATGGCAAATGCTGAGGCTTTGGCTTAAATGGTGACATAGTCTAAACATGCACTTGAAACAAACTCAAGCCTCACAAACAGTGAGATGAGCCTCTCAAATGAAGGGGCATAAGCCCCGGTTAATCTAGAAAAAAAAGACTTAGCAAAACTCTAGGCAAAGCAAACCCCATAAATGGTGTGATGAGTTTCCTAAAATAAGGAAAAGAAAATCCTAGTAAATCCAAGCTGAAGAACAAGCAATGCTAAAGGCAAAGCTTATGGGGCAAAGTGCCCAGACAAAATCCTAAAAGGTAGACAAGACCAAAAAAGCTTAATGAGTTACTACAAAAGAAAAATAGACAATAGAGCAAATGCAACTATTGAAGGTGAAGACATCGCCTCTCTCATTTCACTCGAAATTGGGGGGGGGGGGGGGGGGGGAAAGGGAGGGTAGCCTACAATTATGCAATTCAATAATGACTTTTGAAAAACATCAAAGGCAAAATAGTGGCAACTAATACAAGATGAAAAATAGACAAGTATACATAAAAAAAATGATATTTATTCATTATGAAATGTACAAATGGTGCAACACTCAATTCAAATTACAAAAAAAAAATAAAAAAATAAAAACAAAAGAGAACTTTAAAAAGGCAAATCTAAAGGAGGGTCTTAGTTAACTGGCACAATGGCAAAAGCATCACTAAGAGTCAAAGGAGAGTCGCCTTAAGAGTCAAGCCTAACAGAAGAGATAGCTCCACCAGTTGAGGTTCACCACTACCTTGAATGCCTATATCATCATCCCCTTCGCTTTCGTAAGAAGTTTCTATGATGGGAGAAGTTATCAAACCAACTTCCTTATCCTAAGCAGGATAGTCTTTAGGCTTAGGGATGCCATCATCTCAGCATATGAATGGAACCCCCTATCTTCTCAGAATCATATATGAAACCTTGATGAACAAGGGTTCTTAAGTCCCTCTCCTCATTATTGGTTAACTTCTCTAGCAAATCTCTAAGACCTTTAGATAGCTCTAAGAAATGGCATGAAAAGCCAAAACTAAGAGATTTGTCACCTAGACCATTAGTGACCTCCATGAGGCCAAACTCAGATTTCCAATCCTTCAACTTGCTTTCCTTCTAAGGAATAGACCGCGGAGCTGCCTTACAGACATATACACCCTAGGTGACCTTTAGGCGCTTTGAATTCTAAAAAAGCACTAGGATAAGCAAGTGATAGGAAAGATGCCATAGGTGAAGTAGATGACCTCAAAGAGATGCATATCCCTTATTGAGTTTATAGTCAACATTATAGGGTTCACCCTAAAGTATCTAAAGCATTCCATCTTGAACCTAGTTGGAGGAAAGAGATAACCTACCTCAAGTTGATGATGAAAGATAACATAGTAGCAATTATCTTTGGGAAGAGCAACTTTAGGATCATTGGAGTAGATCTTCTCATGAGCCTCAGCACAGCAAAAAAAAAATGATTATTGTTTTCCTTCAGCATGGACCTTAACAATCTTACCTGAGGGTGCGATTGCCCCTTATTCCTCTTCAAAGATCTTTTGATACTGGGTAGAGCTAATTTGGTCTCTCCTAAGGATATTTTCCTTTCTCGGTACCATTGATGAAGCAAAGAAAATGAAAGAATAAAATGTGGTTGAAAGAAAAGGAGAGAAAGAGCAAGAGAATTAAGAAATAGAGAGAGCAAAAAGCGAAGAAAATAAAGAGTAGAAGCTCTAAAATGAGGAGTAAAATGAGGAGCCAAAAGGATATATAGAAGAACCTCCTTGATAACCATCAACCAATAGTTAGGGAGAATAAAAAGGTAGTTTAAATTTAATTTTTGAAAAATCATATCAGTTATAGTGACACATGGAAACATGTGAAGAATGAAGAGACGTGCATTTAATGTATGGCTCTGTTAGCCAACTGTGCATTTAATGGTTTTGTGACTGTTCACCTACCCCATGTGGATCCCATAGGCGAAAGCCTTCACCTAATCAAATCACTCCGCCTAAGCAAAAGCTTTTAATCAATTGGAGCCCTTCGACAAAGCAAAGCCTGCCCATTAACAAACTGTCATCACTAGGACAAAGCACTCATCATGGAAGTTCATCTTCAGCAAGGCGAATTTAGTAGTTATATAGCCAAAGTTCCCTATAATAGCAAAGGCTGAACGAAAGAGAAAGTTGTTTCATCTGAGGTTTCTTCCTTTGCCTTCACCTCAGCAAGATAAGGGGCCTCTGATGAGGGACAAAAATGGTTTTATAGTCTATTGGGCCTAGGAGACCAAAAGCCCATCTCAGGAAGAAGCCTAAAGACCTCTACCCTCAAAAGGCCAAGCCCAGAATAAAGGCCTAAAAGGAAAATGCCTAAGAAGTCCAGTATGCTGGTCTATATTGGTAAATCTCCCAAAGGCCTCGCTTGACTTTAGTCCCAAGTAACTTCTTTTGTATGCTACTTTGTGTGGTTGAGAGCTTTTAGTACAAGCATCACCATCAAGTGTCAAGGAAGCCCTTTTCCATGCAACGTGCCCTTGATGTCTAATACTATGCACCTAACACATCCCCATAGACAAGACAGCGGCTTATGCACCCGATATCCCTGTACCAACCATGCCAATCAGGGATAAGTTTGTCAGAAGACATTCTCTCTCATTCCAAAAGGTATCCAGCTTTTGTCCTATGCGTAAGCATACAAAAGAGAAGGATCAATACACAATTCAGGTATATTGAACTCCACACTCTCTCACCTCTTTCTCTCACTAAAAGTCCTTTGACCAAGGAAGAGAAACCTCTTTCTCTGGTCATCAGCAAAGACCATCACTGACTTGAGCATTGGGGACCCTTCAGCAAGCACCAGGCCTGGCCTTCCTAACTGCCTTTCCCTTATAAGCTTCGATCATTAAGGCCAAACACAGGAAATCCAGTCCATTGAACCTTATTTTATCAAGCTTTGATCAATCATATAAATCCTTATGTTCATATATACACTTTTGCTTATTTGTTAAAATGGATATGCAATGCATTTTTTTTTAAAATGAAAATGAAATTCACTATTAAAGAAAAATTATTAGTGAAATTAAAATTTTATTGGCCTATGCACAAAAAATGTTTATAATTTTCTTAAATAATGTTCATAGTTTATTATGTATTTAATATTTTAAAAATAATAGTTGATTTTCATTTTTATTATGATTATATCTTCTCAAATATACATATCTCATACTCCTATTATTGATTTTTTTATTAATTATTTTTGTTGATTATCTGAAACTATGGGTACTTTAGTGTTTTTGGGTATTTTACTGAAATATTTTGTGATCTTGGTTTGGTAAAGCTTTAGCTTTTTAAATACAAATTTAAACCCAGGAGAAGCTTTAGTTTATACATTAATAATTATTCTATTTGAATAAATATGTCATGATCCGAACTCAAGGGCACGTGACTGGCATTAGGACATGGGTGATGCATGTGGCTACTAGTACCCATAGTAAACTTACATCACACTAAACAACAAAACAAACATAGAAAAGGCCTATAGGCCCATATGTTAAGTACATCCAATTAAACATCAATTCAAATCATTGCCACACTGGGCTATCATTATGATCATCTTAAAAATATCAAATAACATATAATTGGTTTCTACTTAACAAAATAATTTCTCAATTCAAAAGATATAATACAACAGAAAATTAAATAGAATACATGAAAAAGGGATAACATTACAAAGTTCTAGAATACTAATATAATATACAAATATATAAATATCATTTACATAACTTAATGACTAAATATAGAACACTACCAAAAGATAAAAGGCAATTTAACTCAATTCAAAATTCCTTTACAAGCTCATTCCACCACCTGAAAATAATTATGAACAGGAATGAGCATTCTACTCAATGAGTTATATAGATCCTAATATAATATACCACTCAATGGTCATAAATACTAATGCACTATACCAAATAGATAGACAAATCACAAGATCATACA
>CANTUT010001200.1:5000-52500 GCA_947687605.1 Reutealis trisperma
AAAATTTACTTTCTTAACCTCAATTTTATAAAAAGTGAGGATATTTTGGTAATTTTATATATATCACACTTTTCACTTCATTATTTTCCTCCATTTCTCTCCAAAATGGAGAGAAATTTTTATTAGTATAAAAGAGTAATTGGGAAATATAATTTATTTCTATTTCTTTTCTTTTCTTTCTCTTATTTACAAACCAAAAGAAAGAAATTATTTCAATTTCTTTTCTTTTATTTTCTCTTCATTTCCCTCCAAAAAAAAAAAGGGTAAAAGCTTCTTATATTTTTTAAAAATTCTTATAATTTTATTTAGTTAACTATTCAATCATTTCATCTAAAAATAAAATTTCTTCTCAAATTATGACTCACTCTATACAAATACTTTAAAAAGTTGATGGTTATATGAGTCTTGACTGGAATTATGGGAATCACTTTTGTTCTTTTATATGAGATAATAATGATTATGGAGGTAGTTAGTCATGCTATTTGACACATGATGTCAAAACAAACATATGGACATTCATTAGACAAGTAGTCAAATTGTGACATTAGATGATGAATACATAGAGTTCTATTGCTAGTCAATAATTTGTCATCTAGGTCATAATTGTGTATTGAATCTATTGACTCGAGGTGACATGTTTATCCCATGCATAGGTGGTTAAGATTTATTACCATTTACATACCAGTGCTAACCACATACAAATATATGGCATGCGATAGCCCTAAATAGTTATGTATAGAGATAAGTGATCACAAAAATGAAATTCATTAACTTAAGTAAATAAGGAAGAGATTCTATAGTATTTGGCTATTCTTGATATATAAATCTTCGACAAATTAATTAAGATTCGCTTGCCAAATACCTGTGTGTGGTTAGCATCAATATGTAAGTGGTAATAAATCTTAACCACCTATGCATGGGAAAAGAGTTTCTAGTAGGAATTGAGTTTTTCAAGAAGTATGACTGTGGTGAAGACATATAATTGAGGCATATTATGGTTTGACTTAAAATATGATCCTAGTTGAGATCCGGATTTCATAATGGAGGGATTATAGTACATGGTAATTATGATTGATGGTCTATGAAATGTGTAATAATTATTTATAAATATTCATTTCTAATTAAGTAGTCACGATATGCTATGCTAGGCATTATTCATGACTTATAAAGACAAAGTGTGAAACGAGGATTTCATAATTAGTTACTATTGAAAAAAACTCAATTTATCGACAATTTCATCGTTAACCATATTAATCTGATCAGTAAATTCAATTACCAAATGGAAAGTAAACATCCTCTATGAGACTTTGCTTGAATGCCTTTCTCTTGCTCAGGAAAAATTACCTTAAGGAAAGGCAAGCTATTTTTAAGAAGATTATGAAACGAATTTTGGTGTTCACAATTGGAGCGGCTATCGCTCAGAAAATTGATTTGTGGTTTTGAAATGATTTTGAGAGTTGCTATCTTAATTTATTTTCTAAAATGGGAAAATTAAGGGAAATGCATTTATGACTCAAATTCATTAATTTTCAATTAATTTACCCAAGGATAAAATCATTAGTCTCGAACCAAGTTGAGTTTAGAGACTAGATTTTTAGTTTCAAATAATCATGATTTGGCTCTTAAGTTTAATTTGACTTAGGAAAATTAATTTCATGAATGACATTTATAAGATAATTATGAATAAGATACATGAACGTGGCATAATATGAGTACATGGTGCATGGGGAATTAATAAAATAATTAAAGTAAACATTCACAAATTAAGGAGAGTGTTCTCTCTAATCTTCATGAATTTAGGGGAACCACATAATCACTCATTAATTCCAATTAAAGTAATTATATTAATAAAAAATTGGGATGTCTTCTCTAGCTCTTATGAGATTCTAGGAAGACTATAGATTCTCTTACAAATAACATTTAAAAAAGTAATTAATTACATTTGGAAAATGGAAAATAAATTTAATTTGAAAAATCAGATTTGAGGTTTGGATTTAAATTTCAAATGTGCCTACGTACCCCATTGAATGGGGATCAAAACTCACATAGTTTATTCTATGATTAAATGGAGCAGTTTACATATTGATTAAATTGATTTCGGTTTGGGGTTGGTTGATGAAAAATACCTTGGATTTTGGTGGATGAGATGGATGAAGTATTTTGCCACACTGAAACTCCATTTTATCAAGACTAGACAATTAGATTGATTAAGGATTTGATTAATTAAAAATGATTAGTGGATGGCTTAATTAATTAAAATAGTAGGTTGATAAAAAAGATTTTGATTTAATTTGATTTTAAAAAGGTGGTTAATTAATTAAAAATATTAATTAATTAATTTTTGAGTAATTAAAAAAAGTTTTAGTTAATTAAAATGATTAACTCAGTTTTGGGTGAAAAATTAATTAATTAAAATGATTAATTAATTAATTAGAGGGTGGATGGAGGAAGAAGAAGAAAGAAAAATTGATAGATAGCAATCAATATCAAGTTTTGGGGTGAAGAAGAATAAAGCGGAGTAGGGCTATTTATAGGTAAAATGGGTGAGAAGCATTTTAGGTAATGAAAAAGTGAAAAGACAATGAGAGGTAGGACTAGAAAAGGCTGAAAAGAGGTAATTTAAACATTTTGGCATAGAAAGTGAGACCACAGGTGCAGATTTGCAGAGAGGGGGCGTAGATCCTCGCAATGCTTGCGCGATCATGCGGATCCACTTAGGCTGGTGCAGCTCCACATGGTGCGACAGCTAGCAGCATACTTTTTCAATTTTTTAGACTTTCAGGTTAGTTTTTGGGAATTTTAGAGTTCAAAAATTTTATCGATCAGCATCAGTAAGCTTGAAATTAATTTTAGGACAACTAAGCATTCAATCTGAGGGAAAATCTGATCAATTTCAGAAAAAATACTGTCCAGTATAAAAGGTCTGATTAGGACTAAAAAAGTGTTAGATTGTGCTAAAAATATTTTGGTCAGCTCTTGTGAGTTCAGAATTAATTTTAGAGTTGCTAAAATGACAGTTCACAGTTGTCCTCTCATCAAAGCTATCTACTAGTTAGACAATTTTGATGAGAATGAACCTGAGGTTTGGATGGACCTAGGGACGGAATATGATTCCAATTATAAGGAGATGATCTTAGTAATTTTTGAAACTTGATTTGACAACTTTTGGGAGATTGGTAGATTTTTATGTTCATAATTTTTCTAGTTTTTTCTGATGTAAAAACTGCATTTTGGTTAGAAAATAGGCAAATGATATGTCTATGGGTAGATAAAATCTTATGAATACATAAAAAAATTTCAGATTTAGATTTTGAGTTGAAATGGGTTAGGAAATGCATTTTTAAGTGACTGGATAATTATAAGGCACTTTTTACTATATGCTATTTCATCTTTATCTGCCCTAAAATCTATAAATACCCTCGCCTTGACTCATTTGCTGCACACTCACACCCTTTCCTCTCTTAAGCTCAACGTGAGCATAATTCCTCTTTTTTTAATTTTCTTTTCTCTTTTTTTTTTATTTTCTTTTTTTAATAGTAATAAAAAAATTTTTCTTTCTTTCTTTTCCCTTTTTTTTAATTCTCTCTCTTTTTTTTTCTTCTTTTTTTTAATTCTTCTTTTTTTCTTTCTTTCTTTTTTTTTTTAAATATCTCTTTTTTCTTTTTTCAAATTCTTTTTTTTTTAAATTCTCTTTTTTTTTTAAAAAAAAAAAATCATACATACCTGTTTGCTTCTCGTTATACTTGTCAGATTGAGCATTCTCGTAGTGATGGCTTCAGGATCTTTCCATGGATCTTCCTCCTCTCGCCATGCCACTCCCTCTCTCTCGAGTGGATTGTGTGGACACTTGTATAAGGTGTCGAAGGAAAATTCCAACCTTTCGTTTCTTGTGTAAGATCCTGAGAGACACGCTTGTTATAATGGTCATTTGGCTATTAGTATTTTACTATGATCCTTTTTAGTTCTGTCTTTTCCTAAGAAACTTGAATTGGCTGTGTGCCATTTTCATTATTTTTTTTCATTTTTGATTTTATTCATGCATACAATCATTTTTTTTTCATACACACATGTATATTGGTTCATTGCAGGCTTCAACCATTACGAACAGGGGTGTAAGGAGCTACCTGGAGGTAGTGATTAGGTCCATCCCTCAAGGAAGTGTTGCCAGAAACTTATTAGAGTCCACCGAGTTTGTTAACTTTTTGGGGGTGAGGACGTCTAGTGAGGTCAACATTAACTTGATTAAAGCCTTGGCCGAGAGATAGTAGGATACCACCAATGCCTTTAACTTTACGTGCGGGGAGTAACTTGTACTCTGTTTGACTTGTACATGATTTTAGGGATTTGATTTAAGACTCAGTCCTTAGACATGTGCAATGATTAGAGGCAGGCTTCCTCTCTTGTTGAGACACAGGCGCTGCATGGCTTTGACCCGCCTAGAGATAGCACTGAAGTTAAATGCTTTGTCCTGAATGATAACTTGAGGTTCTTAGGAGCTATAGGAGATCTGATTTTCAATAAGGCCCTGGCTCGGTTGTGTTTGTTAGTGATAGCTAGGTGCACCTTTGCATATAATATGAGAGATGAAGTGGATTTGAATATCTTTTTGAGCTTGGCTTACATGGATCAGTAGGGCGAGTTTGATTGGGGTGGCACTATTTTGAGTGCCATGTACCACGAGATGATTGACCTATCTTAAAGGAGTGTTTTGTTTATTGGTAGGACGATTATCTTTTAGCAGGTATATATCATGAGTTTTTAGATATATTTCTTTTGTAATCTTGCAAATCACATTATGAGGTTCTAATAATTATGTGCCACATATATGCGCCTAAGAGTATATTCTGTTCATTGTCCCTGCACTGATCACATAGCAGTTAAATGACTTCCTCATCGAGGATTAAGTGGCCAAAACTCTGTTTGTTTGTCGACTTTCTCTTCTTTTACTCAGTTTTCACCTTTTCTTACTCTTTTCACTTCAGTTGTATTTCAGCCATTATATGCACATATGGACGAAGAAGCTTGACAAAATGGACAAGATAAATTTAGGTAAGTATGGGATTCCAACTATGGTGACTTTAAGAGGAGTTTGGGTGGACTAGGATGTTCTAAGGGCATGTTTCCTATTTAGGAATCTGGTGGCTCGAGTGTTCCGATTTGGTATAGGTGTGGAGAAGTAGTGTCCCATATTTGAGGAATTCTACACCATACTTGATAGCAACCCAGAGACAATTCTAGTAGTGCTGGAGTTCAGAGTTGGGCACTACAAGATTTTTTAGGAGTCTTTAGCTTTGCCAAAGGACATAGCCAGTCAAATGGTGGTAGAGAGGCAAGTGGATCTGACTTTCATCATTGAGGAGTTTCATGATTCTAGTGACCAGGATGATTGGGAGACAAAGAAGCGGGATGCAAGCCTTGGTTTTCTGTTTCCTAGGTTCGTCGATTGGGGGATGCCAGAGTGGCAAACTTGGAATCACAGGTGGAGTAGAGTTGCTTCGTAGTTGGTGCTATGCTGGTGGAGACTTTGATGAGTCTCCACTATTTTGTTTAGGACATGGAGAGATGGACTATGTCTCTGGTTTCCTCCGAGTGAGGAAAATCTATTTGTTCTTACCCTTTCTGTTATGGATATTTTGTAGGTGTCTATTTTTACTTTTAATTTTCCAGGTATGGTTGATGGACTACTTGAAGGTGATTGCTTCTCCACTTGGGAGCCCATACATAGCCATTTAGTATTGAATACCGATTATTCTAGTAAGGTAGGGATCAGCTCAGCAATGGGTTAGATGGCTCTTAAAGCTTGCCTTAGAGGACATACTCTGGCATTATCAGTATTATGAGATTAGGTCGATGAGCCATAGGTATCGAGTGGTCTATCTATTAGGCTTGGCATGGACATAATTTTATTAGGATACGAGAGTCTTACGGCAGATGGGTTAAACTCAGGATGTGTCCCCAGTCATACCTTTTCTAAAGTTTGCATAGATCACTGCCCCCATTGCCAGGGCTATCAAAGGTGGTTGGATGAGGAATTTTCATGTAGTGAGATAGAGGTCGGCTTTGGTACTACTGAGAGGCATCGCAGCTAGTTGACTGAGATTGTTTGGCCAATTAAGAGAGAGCATCAGGGCTACTTTACTCATGAAGGTTGAGGATGATGAGATAAAGGAGGTAATTACCAAGGGTATTAGAATGAGAGGACTGCTACAAGGACAAAGGAGGTGACTTGACCTATGGAGGAGACTAGAATTGCTATAGGAGGATCAACACCATAGGCTGTAATGGTGACTCAGACTATAGTGGCAGTGAATCAGAGGATTGTGACTGTAATTAGACATTAGAGCGACACTACTATAGTTGCACAAGGGATTAGTGTGTATGTATATTAAAAGTATGATGATTAGCGAAATGGGAGTTACGATTCGATTGTTAAAATGTGATTTAGATATTAATAAGTCTATGAGAAGGGGCATATTTAAGATTATAATTAATTTGAGGTGAACTTAGAAATTGAGGTGATATAAATGATGTATAAATATTTCTTAGTAATTTTTGGAATTATAGATTAATTGCCACTATAAAGGCTGATTATTAATAAAAGAGATTAGACAAGGTAAGAAAAAAAAAAGGAAATATACATAAATATATGGTCGAGTAGGATAAGAGCTAGAGATTGGTCATGAGGCTTAAATGAACAAGATATGTATTTTGGAAAAAAAAAAACCAAATGTACAATAAAAGAACAAAACAAATAATGTGATGGGAGTATAAATGAGAAGTTATAGAATAAGAGAAGATATGTAGAAGAGGAAAAGTAGATAACAATGATAAGAAATGATGTTTGTGGGGAAAGTAGATAATAATGATAAGAAATGATGTTCATAGGCAATGAGTTAAAATGAGTGAAAGCTACTAGAATTCTTTTGGCTAGAAACATAATGTAAATAACATAATTACTAGAACCTATTAAAGCAAACTCTTTGTTTTTGAAAATTTAGGGACGACTTTTTCTTTAAGGGGGGTAGAATGTAACAACCCGATTTTCCATAATTTTTGGTTTTCCATTTTAATAAGAAATATGATTATTTTTGGATAAGTTTAAGGAATGAAAATATTTTAAGAAATTAAGTATTAAAATTTTTTGGTTTAATATCATATAGTTAATTTAAAAATGAGTATAAAAAAAATGAAAATATTATTAATAAAGATATTAGTGAAAAAGAATAATAAAATATAATTTAAGGAAATATTTTCATATAAATTTGATTTTTTTTTTAATTTTGAAAGCATTATAAAGTAAAAATATGTTATGTTGTTTTGTTTATAATAATAATAATAATAATAATAATAATAATAATAATAATAATAATAATAATAATAATAATAATAATAATAATAATAATAAGATGGTGATGATAATATTAATTATAGTAAAAATAATTATAGAATATATTGCATAAATTGTTAAGGATTTATATATATATATAATGAGAAAAAAATATATGTATATGTGTATAAACAGAAAAAGAAAAAAAAAGAGAAAGAAGAAGCAGCAGATAGAGGATGGGGAAAGAGAAGGAGGAGACCGAAAGAGAGAGGGATATGTAGTGGTGGAACGGCCAGCCTTCAGCGAGAACAACTACCACCATCATCTTCCTCTTCCTTTGACGAGCCCGAGATGATCAAAACCTTCAACGGCAGCGGCGATAAAGAGGAGAGAGAGACAGTCGCTGGCCCCCACTTTTAAGGTCGGTTCTAGGCAATTCTAGTGGCAGATAGAGGCAATTTCGGTGGCTATGGAATGGTCTCAACATGAGTTTCAATTTAATACCAGTCTTGCCACCTAAATCTCACCGGAGTGCTAGATCGAAAAATTGGCGCATAAAGCTTTGTAGTTGTTTTCTAGTAAATGGTGATGAGTGAGAGAGAGTAAGCTGCATATTCGAGTTCTTGACATTGAGGCAAATGAAACGGTATCAACCCCGCCTTTGGCCACCACCTTCAATGGTAGTGCCTCACTGGCGCGTGGACCGGTGACAAACATGCTCCAGTGAGTCATTCTTCATGTGTACATTCTAATTCCGAAGTTAGATTATGAAGATTCGATTCCAATAAGCCTAGAACGCCTTTCAGTTAAGTTAATTTTAATGTTTAAATGCTTGAAAAATTATTAATTTGTCTACATTTAGTTGTTTTTAGTGTTAATTTGATAGATAAAAATCATTACAAAATTGTTTAAAATGAAATTAGATCATTGATGATTTTCTTTTAATTATATAGTTGATTGTTTGTAAGTTATATGAATTTTCCTTTAAATTATTAGTAAATATATATATATATAGTTAATTATTAGATAGATAATATTAAAATAATTTTATTAAGCAAATGAAATAATATTATAGGAATTTTATGAATTTGTTAATAATAATTGTATATAGTTTTATTACCGATTTGATTAAATAATAAGAAATTTATTTATATATTTTTCTTAATTATACATATTGATTAATATATGATTATGATATCTATGATTATATGGTTAAATTAATTTAAAGTATTTCTATGAATTTATATAATATGAGATATTAATTATATAACTAATGAATTTCTTTATATATGGTAATTTGTGTTTTTATATGAATTTTTAAGTTATCTTACTTGAATATTAAGATGAGATAATTTTTATAAATATTTTAATAATTTTATTTATGAAATTAGTGAATTTAATTGAATTAAGATGAAATGGCTGATGGGATTATTTGATGTATTGGAGGTCCGAGCTGTATAATTAATTTAGGATATTTATTGAGTTGAGATGTTTGTTGATTTTCAGGGGGGATCAGTCCAATTTTAAAGGAGATGCTGCTAAATTTTTGGTAGAATTGTATATAGAATTTAATTGATAAGAATTGTTATGTTTTAAGAATGAATTATGTTATTAGATTATGATGATAGCTAATAAAAACATAAATTAGTTGATAAATAGATTATATCGGAAATTTTATGTATGATTAAATGAGTCAAAGGATGATATTCACGGAGATCTTTGGTAGAGGTGAGTAGTTACTATCCTATTACCTATCGTGAATTTGAAATTTAAAATAGTATTCATTGTTAAACCTTTCCCCATGAAAATTTCCATATGTCCAAAAGTCGATAATTATTTTATTTGATTGATGAAGTCATACCAAAATACTTACTTGAATATTATTATCGTTTATTTGGTTAAAAGTTTAAATGATAAGTCTTTGATAACTCATCACTTGTGTTTATTGAAACTCATTATATGTTCATTATAATTTTATAAGTTTTAAAAGTGTTTGTCAAAAATTTTATATGTATTATTTGAAAAGTAACACGTGTTCATCGATATTAATTACGAGTTATATTATTGATTTTACTATGATTTGGTTGAATTTATTTTACAAGTTCTTAAAATTTAGTTAAGTTCTATATATGTGTATGTTGAGATTTTTATTTATGAAATATTAAAGTTTTTATATGAAAGATTATAATTGCTTATATGAAAGTTTTTGATTCATTACAATTCCTCATATGGGAGCTTAGAAGTTATTGTAGTATTTTATGTTATATATTTATAAATTACTTTTATTTAAAATTTTGAATTTTCTAGCAGAGATCCCCTTATTCGGTGTAGGGAACACCGAGTAGTGTACATTGTATCGACTCCAGTTGGGAGGAGGAATTATCCTAGCCGCTTGTCCTGGCCCACCTGGCATAAGAAGCATGATATTGCTCTGCAAGAAGAGCCTCTACCATTATTGTAGTTTTGTTGAGATGCATGGATCAAATCTGCATCCATCTATTGTAGACCAGATTTTTGCTAATTATATGATTCTATATTATTTTATGAATAATATTTTAAAAGATAGTATAAGATGTGTGTGACAAACGCTCTACAAGAAGAGCTGCCATTATTATAGTGTTGATGAGAAAATAAGGATAAAATTCTCTTTCATCTATTGTAGAAGTATTTTAAAGATAATACGAGATAATTGGTAGAAGAAAGAAGTTTTGAAACGTATTTCATTAGTTATAGTTATAATTTTATTTGAATCGTATCTCAAATTATTAGTTATTAAAGAAAGTATTTAAAATATCTTATCAATTATATGAAATTATATTTGAAATGTGTTACTATCTATTTGAAAGTATATTCAAAACTATGATTAGTTGCTTGAATTTGTATTTGAAGTGTATTACTATTTATTCATATTTAAATAAAAATTTTCAAGTTTATTAAAGTATTTGTTATACGGACTCGACTTTCAAAAGTATAGCGAGCTATTGATTTGATAATTAATTTCAAGAACTATATATGTTATATGCTATTCAACATAAAGATTTAAATATGTTATTGATATCTGATTTAAATTTCCAAAAGTATTATTGATAATCACTGTCAACCATTTTCTCTATCAACTAACAGGTATGTATATATATAAGTCAGCTAAATTTTCTCCTTGTTAACAAATGTTGACCACCAAGCCATATAATCTATGGTAGTATAGTTTTATTCACTGAGCCATAAACTCAGTCCCCCCATTCCCAAATTTTAATATAGGAAATTAAAGAGTGACTAGTCCTAGCTCAAGCATGAGTTTCGCCTAGAAATGACATAAATGTTAAAGTATAAGTTTCTTTGAAGTTGTCTATTATGTTTATTTATATGCAAATACATGTATGTTCTATTTGGTTGCTCCTTAGAAATTGATGTTTTAGTTGTATTATTATATAATATAATTTGTTCATGTAAGACATCATTAGATTTTCTGTTGTACATCAAGAATGATAATTTATATAGGAAAATTGATACTTAATGATGAGAAAGAATATTTGATGTTATAGATGAAGATAGTGTACTAAAAGAGGATGGCCTATAAGAATATATTACAATGTAAAGATAAGAAATATGTATGAATTAATCGATAAATATTATTAATAATCATTGAGCAAAATGCATATAGAATTGTAATACGAGATGGTTAATGTAATTCAGTTTATGATCTTGGGCGATGTTGATGTGTTAATTGTAGTTTAGTTTGCTTGATACCATGATGTATTTGATAGCAAGTAAGGGGTTCTATGGGTTTTTGGTGCCATTTATAGCCATCCATGCCTTAGGACCATCCATCCTAAATGTGGGATGTGACAGATGAAGTCTGAAGCCTTTAATCCTAGGCAGTTGGCCACTTTTAGTAGGCATATGTTTAGAGCAGACTCATTATCCACTAATACCATGGGCACAATTTTGCCTCTGGTTATTACTGTAATGTAGAGAGCATGGTTGTGGCTTTCCTCTGTGTCATGATCACTAAAAGAAATGGTCATGGATTTGGCAGTGTTAGTCAAAGATGCCATGAGGGTCTTAGGTGAGATGTCAATAGGAGTCTGACATGGTTCAAAGCCTTGCAAAGAGCTTGAGAATGAGGGTAAGAGGACTGGATGAGGCTTCATATTAATATGATCGCTTGGGTTTTCTTCAATTGTTTGAGAATAGGATCATCCTCAAGTTCATTATGAGGCTTCAATTTTTCAATAGAAGGAAGTACGACTAATTCATTAGTTTTGAATCTTTAGGCAAAGTGGATTATGGAGGTAGTGGAAGAACTCTCCCACTCTGGGTGATTGTATCAACTTTGGTGATAAAGCCATTCAGATCAAGTATATAATAATAGTTTGAAATGGGGTAAATGAGAGAGAGAAGATCAAATCCTAGTTCATCAGAAGAGATAAAGTTGACATTTGCTTAGTGGTTAGGCAGAGGACTTGTGGTGATGTTGGGCTTGGCTCTTGAAACAATAATGTCTCCACTATCTATTAGGTCTTAGATTCAATGGCTTATAACTTTACAAGCATCAATTTTATGCCTAATTTCTTGGTGATAGTCACATCGCTCGTTAGCGTTATAGTTCTTAGGCAAATGATTAAGAGGTGCTCTCATCTCTAAGGGTTTAATAAGATGGGCTTCCAAGGCCTTCTTGTAGACAATGCTCAAAAGCATTCCTAACTTAGAGAAACTTCTTCTTTCTAACCTCATGGTTTGGTGATAGGAAACAATATTGATTTTTCCTCCCTTTTAGGTTAAGTGAGTGGTATTGGAGGTAAAGTTAGTGTTCTTGCAGTATCTTGAACTTGAAGATTCATCTTTGATTTGACTAGATTGAATGAAATCCTTAATTTTAGAAGTTATGGCAATAAGGGCCTTAAAGTCCAGGAGATACTTGGTTTGCAAGTGAATTTGGTATTGAGGGAGGAGATTCTTCAAGATAATGTCAATTTGCTCTTCCTTGGATGGACGGTTTATCATTTGGACTGCTTTTACCCTCCACTTTATAAGCAACATAATGAAGGGCTCTCTTTGACCTTGCTTAGTGGTCTCTAAGTCTCGATGGGTAATATCTACTTTAATGTTATAATGATATTGCTTGATAAAAGCATTGTAAATGTCATCCCTTGTTTCTTATAGTTCTGGTTGAGATCTAAGAGCCATTTGATGGCAATGCCAGTTAAAGATTATTGGAATAACTGAGCAAAGAGCTCATCATCTATACCAAATAGTCTCATCACACCCACATACATCTTGAGGTGGGTCTTAGGGCAAGTTGTGTCATTAAATTTGTCTATTATAGGCATTTTGAACTTAGGTGGAACTCAGGCATTCAAGAAGAGAGGAAGAGAATCGACATTTATCATGTCTTCATGCCTTTTGATATTTTTGATGGATCATTCTATGGCTTCAAACTTCTCCATCAATTTCTTAACTTTGGAGAAGCTAGAGAAATCTCCACATTAAAAAGGATTCGCAATGGGAATAGAAGCAGTGACATTCACATCTAAAGGATGAGAGGTTGGTGTTTCAAGAGCTTTCCCTTTATTAGTGAGATTTATAATGGGAGGAGTAAATATGGGGGTATGGCTGGTTCTGGCTTGAGTGGAAGTAAGCTGAGTAGGGGAGGAGCAATGGTGGCATTGGTCATTTACTTGACCTCATTAATGATGGATTGGCATTGGGAATTAAGAGCATTAGTAAATGTGGCAGATTGGGTGTTAAGTGCATTGGTGAAGGAATTGGCTTGGTTCTTAAGAGCAGTGGTGAGTACAGTTTGGAAGGTCTCCTCTTGTTTCTTAAGGAGGTTAGCAAAAAAGGTGCTCATTGCATCTTGGTCAAAAGGGCTAGAGGTGTTGGCCATTGGTACCTTAAAAATAGAAAATAGATAGACAAACAGGTGAGAATATAGAATTGTAAAAAACAGGTATGAATGTGAAGGTGTGTCACGAAAAGAATTCCTTCCATACAGTTGGTCATGAGGTTTAAAGGTTAACAGGGTGAGTGTGTGAGGTTACTATGTTTTAGGATGATGGATCATCGATTTAGGGTTTTGAGGTGTTCAAGTCTTATCTTGTCTAGTTTCTTATATATGCATGATCATGATATGATGTATGTTGAAAAAGGTTTTATGAACATGCACACAAGAGTATCGACTATTATGGTATATGGAATCTAAGGTCAAAGGCTAGGGCAATTATATGCACAATGGTGAAATGGTAGCTTAGTTTAGGGGGTCCTTGTCCCATTAGAGCATCGATATACCTACCCCTATGTGAGGCAAGGAGCCTCGCGTGGGCCAAATAGTACTGAATACTCATTACACCACCAAAATGATCAGAGATTTGTCACGGGTTGGCATGCTTTTGCTGTCTCCCAATATACTTAAAGAGATCTACTCACCATCCAAAAGTTTTTCTAAAACTAAGGTTAGGTAAAGAGCCTTTATTTTGCAAAATGATGCATGAAAGTCAAATTATACTTAATGAGCCAAAAGGAGATTATTTTGAAAAATTATTACTTAATCAAATAGTAATCCTCTTATTTTCCTTTTTATTTTTAAAAAAGGGGTGGCAATTAGTCCCCAGTAGAGTTGCCAACTGTGAGACCTTACTCAAATACCCCTCCTTTGCTTAAGGAAAATTGCTTTAAGGAAAGAAGAGCAATTTTTAAGGAGGTTATAGAGAGATTATTGGTTTTAAATAATTATGATTTGGCTCTTAAGTTTAATTTGACTTAAGAAAATTGATTTCATGAATGTCATTTATAAGATGATAATTGTAAATAAGATGTATGAATATGGCATAATATGAATGCATGGTGCATGGGGAATTAATAAAACAATTGAAGTAAACATTCACAAATTAAGAAGAGTGTTCCCTCAAATCTTTGTGGATTTAGGGGAGTCACATAATCACTCCTTAATTCTAATTAAGGTAATTACATTAATAAAAAATGGGGATGTCTTCTCTAGCTCTTATAGAATTTTAGGAAGACCATAGATTCTCTTACAAATAGCATTTAGAAAATAATTAATTACATTTGAAAAATGGAAAATAAATTTAATTTGAAAATTTGAATTTGAGGTATGGATTTAAATTTCAAATGTGCCTACGTGCCGTATTGAATTAGGATCAAAACTCGCATAGTTCATTCCATGATTAAGTGGAGGTATTTACAGATTGATTAAATTAATTTTGGTTTGGAGGTTGGGTTGATGAAAAATACCTTGAATTTTGGTGGATGAGATGGATGAAATGTTTTATTGGACTAAAATTATGTTTTATCGAGACCGGACAATTGAATTAATTAAGGATTTGATTAATTAAAAATAATTAGTGGATGGATTAATTAATTAAAATGATTAATTAATTAATTAAAATAGTGGGTGTGTAAAAAAGATTTTAATTTAATTTGATTTTAAAAAAGGTGGTTATTTAATTAATTAAAAAGATTAATTAACTTGGTTTAGGTGAAGAAATTAATTAATTAAAATGATTAATTAATTAATTAGAGACTAGATAGAGGGAGAAGAAGAAAGAAAAATTGATAGATGACAATTAATATCAATTTTTAGGGTGAAGAAAAATGAAAGAGAGTGTGGCAATTTATAGGCAAAATAGGTGAGGGGTATTTTGGATAATGAAAAAGTGAAAAAAAAAAATGAGGGGTAGGGCTAGAAAGGACTAAAAATTGGGTTGAAAAGGGATAATTTGGACATCTTGGCATAGGAAGGGAAACCATAGGCATGGATCCGAGTAAAGGGGGACATGGATTTGCGCTAGTGTCTATGTGAATCTGCGCAAGGTTGGCATGAGGATCCGCACAAAGTGTGGGCAGATTTATGCTAGGTTGGCATCGCTCCATGTGGTATGATAGCTAGCAATATGCTTTTTTTGATTATCGAGGTTCTCGGTCAATTTTGAGACTTTAGGGTAAGTTTTTGAGAGTTTCAGAGTTTAGAAATTATATCAGTCATCATTGATAGGCTCAAAATTAATTTAAAAATAGTTGAATAGTCAGTTTGAGAGAAAATCTAATCAATTTTGGAGAAAATGTTGTTTGGTAAAGAAGGTCTAGTCAGGATAGAAAATGTGTCAGATTGTGCTAAAAACTTTTTGATAAGCTTTGGAGTTTAGAATTAATTTTAAATGTGCTGAAATGAAAGTTCACATTCACAAATTCATGGTTGGTAAAACATTACCCACAAAATTTTCGTCCATCGGTAAATTACCTCCGGCATTACCATTGGTAATATATTCAACCACTTTCGATAACATTACCATCTGTGAATCAAATTTGCATCTCCAGACAATCGGCACTGGATTATGAATTTGTAGAATCAAACCAAGCTTAAATCAAAGCTGAAACAGATGAGAACAGAGTAAAAAATGAAGGGCGGTCTCCAAAGGACCGCATAGGACAACAGTGACCTCACAAAGCCTGTAAGGAACCACACAGACCCTTTACAAAACTGCAGAGGTTCTATGTGGAACTGCACAACTTCTGCGATTTCCATCTATTTCGTTCATTCCTGAAGCCCCCGTGTGCAGTTGCCAAAGCCTCCTATGCGGTTTCCAGCATTGGGAAGCGAATCCCACATCAAAACTTCATTGTTTTGCCTCCCAACTCTCTCCTTATAAAAGCAACATCCCCTTACCTCATTTCCACACTCAGAATGCCTTAATGAAATTAATTGATTTCAAAACAATAACCTCTTAACCTTTTATTTGCTTTATTAGCCTTTGCATCAAGCGAATCATCTCCATAAGTTTGGTCCGAAAGGAATGAACTTTTTAGTTTAAATTTTTATTTGGGTGGTCGTTTCAAGGTTGCTTTCCTCAAATCAGTCCGAGAAGGTCCCAAATACGCCATTCGAGTCACCATTTGAAGGTTGTTTCGCCAAGCCAAGAAGGTGGAATTATGATTTGGTCGTCCGCTTCATTAGCCCTATGTCCCCAAGTCTTATCTTCATAAGGTATTTATTTTCTTCATTTATTATTTTGTTTTGTTTTGTTTCATTTTCTTAGGATTGCTTAGTTTTTTCTTTTCGTTTATTATTTCTTTGCTTGGCATGTTTCATCCTCTTCTTTCATTATTTTGAGGCATGTTAATTAGAGTATGATTTAGTCAACTAGGTAAATGATTTAAATTGTTGCATCAACTTGTTAATTAAAACCTGACCTAATTAACAACTCAGTAATTAATCAATCTGATTTAATCAATCAACTCACCTTTCAATCAGTAAACTGAAACATGATAAAATAGCTAGGCTAAACTAACCCCTTTGCAAGTAGGGTGAACTACGTGGATTTTGATTCCCATTCAAAGGGATACGTAGGCTTGCTTGTTTAAAGCATCAAATCCAATTTAAATAAAATATAACCTTTCTCTTGTATATTCTTTTATGAATTATTTCTTTTCTTTGCGATATTTACTTTTAGTTTGTTTTCTTTATTATAATATTGATTTTGTCTTTCTTTTGCAGTATTTTTCTTTAATAATTGCTTTAGAATTATTTTAGGGAATGTGTGACTTCCTTATAACCCACAAGGGCTAGAGGAAGTATCTCCTATTTTGGTTTTGAATTATAAAGTTAATTTCTTTATTTGCTTTATTGCTTTGAATGAATATTTATTTATTTGTTTATTCATGCATTGTATAATTATTCATGCATTATGTAAATTGTTCATGAAATTCATTTTAAGTCATCTTGTATTAAATTTGCGAAACTAATCATTTTTCTAAATAAACCAAAAACTTAGTTCTTAAATCCTTTTTGATTTCGAGGCTAGTGATCTTTCCCTTTGGGATATTAATTGGAGTCAATTTGGGTTTTTTTCTTAATCTTTTCCCAAATAAAATTAAGTTGACAACTCTTTTCAAAATCAACCAATCTGAAACCGAGGGTTCCATCTTGATTTCAAACCCAAATGAGCATTTCGATCCCACTTAACTTATCATACTGGTGCTCGAGCGAGGCCTAATAGCTGGTGACTCTATTAGGGACCACTTTCTTTTTTACAAAAGAAATAAAGAGGACTACTAATTGGTTTAAATCAGAGTTTGGCAATTTTAATACATAAATGACTTTCATACATCATTTGCATTGGCTCCTTGCCTTTTAACCTAGATTTCTTAGGGAAACAATGGATAGAAAGTAACATCAAATGGGTAACCCTCCTTGGGTCTATTAATGATAGTGAAATCATCCATCCCACGACGAATCCTTTGATCCTTTCAAAGGTGTAACGAACATGCACGTACTGCTGGACCCACGTGAGACTCCTTGACTTACATGTGGTTAGTTATATCGCTGCTCTAGTGTGACGGGTACCCTGTACAAGCCACCCTTACCCTTTTCATGTAATGAACTTAGATCTTGACCTTAGGTTGTATGTACCATAATTAAAATCTTGCATCTTTGCATTCTCACGAAATATTTTCTCTATGCATATCATGCATCTATATTGTATAACAAAATATACATTCATCTCTAGTCTTAGTTATACCTTGAACTAAAGAAGGGTCACATACTCACTTTCCACTTTTATCCAAACACATTCACTTCTAAACCTTAAACACTCTCTCTCTGTCTCAATCACCTTTGCCCCCATAAACCTTAAGCCATCACCCTAAACCTTACCCCATTATCTTAACCTTTAACCTAAAACACCTCTACCCTCATTTTTACCCATACCCTGCCAACCTAATCATCAACACACTACCCTAAGCCTAATACTTTTAGCTCGACATACTACACTAGGCCTAATACTTTTGGCCCAACACACTACCCTAAGCCCAATACCTTTGGCCCAACAAACTATCCTAAGCCCAATACCTTTGGCCTAACACATTATCCCAAGCCCCAATACCTTTAGTCCAACACACTACCCTAAGTTCAATACCTTTGGTTCAACCTAATACTTTAAGCCTGAGACCTTGACCTAGGCAATCTTAAGAAATCCTCAAAAACCCAAAATGCAATTAGCTCATAATATCAAATGGAGTCTTTCTCCCCAAAGTTTGCATGCCCATATTTCTGCCTCTTCACCAAACACTTACCTCAATTCTTTGATTTGGTTCATAAGGTACCAATGGCTAACCTACTTAACATGGATGCCCTGACCACAATTATGACTAGCCTTCTTAAGAAGCATGAAGAGCATTTTCAAGCTATCTTAGCTGCTCAATAGATCTAATTTGAAGAAAACATTAAGGAACAAAGGCAAGCCACCATTGAGGAAGTTCAAGCCTTGATTAACCAGGCAAACCTCAATAATCTCAACCACAATTCAAACCAAACCTATCTTAGGAAACCTACCAACACTCAAGCCTTAAACTCCACTACCCACTCTAAATCTTCCTCTCTCCTAAAACCTTTTCAAAGTGGGGAACTTTTCTCTCAGGATACCAAATTGCTTATGGATAAACTTAAAGCTATGGAGAAAACCATCAAATCCCTAAAGCACCACAATGATTTAATTGATATGGATAGCTTGATCTTGTTTCTTGATGCCAAACTTCCTCCTAAATTTAGAATGTCTAAGTTGGATAGATTTGATGGAACCACATGCCCCAAAATTCATCTAAAGATGTATATAGGAGTAATGAAACCTATGGGACTTAGCGATAAGCTCCTTGCTCAAATGTTTCAAGAATTGCTAACTAGAGCTGCTAGGAGATGTTTCTTTCATTGGACAAGAGCCCTAAAAGAAGATGGGATGATATTTGTCATGTCTTTATTAGACAGTATCATTACAACACTGAAGTAGATGTCACTAGGCGTGATTTGGAAACCATGAAGCAACTTCTAAATGAGTCCTTCTCCATATTCCTTACTAGGTAGAGAGCTAAAGCTGCTCAAATGGTAAATAGGCTAACCAAGCAAGAACAAGTAGATATCATTGTCAAGAATCTACTCTCGACCTATCAAGCCCACTTGTTAACACAATACCCACCTACCTTTAAAGCTTTAGTTGCAATTGCATCAAAGGTTGAAGATTGCATCTAAAGTACATCATTTCAAGCTGAATTCCCCACCACCAACCTAAACAGTGATGAGGAATCTAGATCCGACTCAACCCTATCTTACCTCAACCCTGAGCGGCATAACGTGGAGGAGTTCAATCCTAGCTAATTTGACCTGTCTGAGGTTTAATTCCAAATCAAAGTCTGAGTTTAAGTTTGAGTCAGAGTCTATCGTTCTATTTTATTTTATTTTGTATTTTGCCGACCATGTCAATCCCCTTTTTTGTCATCTTATAATAAAGTTTTCTTTATATTAATGCATCTACATTTTCTTATTAGTGCATTTATTTTCTTATCTTCCTTTTTAGTCCAACATGGATGAGCTAACCCAAAAAAAAAAAAAGCAAGAAAAGGAAAAAAAAAAAAGAAAAAGAAAGAGAGAGAAATGAACCAACAGTTAAATCCACCACAATTAGCACATGTTATGCCATCAACAATTGCACCTAATCAAAAGTCAAATGATCAAGTAATTAAAGCATAAAAAGCAAGTAAGTGTAATTACCTGTTACACATTAGATAATTAAATGATGTACCTCAACAAGGGGCAATAAGTTCAGAGAAGACTTTTGTCAAATCTAGAATTCAAAAGGTTAGAGCCCTTCAAATTGAAAAAAGGCAGCAGCCCAAATCACAGTGGAATATTTTCTCCCAAATTTTATTAATATAAGCTCACTAAGTTGAAAACCCAAAAGGGCAACTGAGGCAAAAGTTAGAGTTGAAAGAGAGAGAGAGAGAGAGAGAGAGAGCTCACCCAAGTCATCTTTCCTCATGTCAAAAGTTGTCATCTTCAATCAATCTGTTTCGTCTCATGTCTCTAAAGTCATCCTTCCTCACTAGAGGTTCATTCTCTAAGGATATACTAACTTATATGCCCTTATCTTATAATGGGGGCATGTCTTTTGAAAATGTTAATCATCTGTTGTCAATGCATCCCATTGTTTAGCTCAAAAAGCCAAATCTCCAGTCTGTCACGTCCCTATCGCTCACTAAGGGCATAATTCCCAAGTTGTCTCTTCTCATTAGTCCTTTAGCCATTCCCAAGGGCTTTTTCTTTCAGTTAGTATGTCATCTACATCAAGTCAAATCAATTAAATGTCACTCCAAGAGTCTCTTCAATCTCAAATAGCAAGATAGCTTGACTTGCTCTTTTCCATGATTCATGCTAGAAAAAGCAAAACCATATAACCCCTATAATTCTTTTCAAAAGTTTTAGCCTACCTTCAAGCCATTCTTGAACCTTTCCATCCTAAGCTTCATCAGGAAATCATACCATCATTTTAAGTTCGAGCCACATACCACCTTTTCCTTGGCAAAATCTCATCATAGGCAAAATGAAAAATCCCAAGTCTCTTAAGGCTCATCATTTTTGGATCTAGTCAAGGCATATCTCCCAAAGCCTATCATCCTCAAGTTGATTAAGAAGGACTCCAACCAATCAAGGCCTATCTCATGCCTCTTTGGCAAACATCTCATTATCCTTGAAAGATTAAGCCTCATTGGCAAAACACAAAATCCTTGAGATCAAAGTCTCTTAAGACTTGCAAACCATTCTAATGCAACCAGGTCAAAGGGCAAATCCTTAGCCATGAGCATGCAATACCCTTATAGCAAAAAGCCTTTATCACAAAGCCTTCACCATGAAGCCCACTCCTAAAAGCCTTCACAATGCAGCCCACTCTAAAAAAGCCTTCACCATGAAGCCTACTCCTAAAAGCCTTCACAATGAAGCCCACCCCCAAAAAGCCTTTACCATGAAGCCCACAAAAACAAAAAGCCTTCACCATAAAGCTGATTCTTAAAAGGCCTGCATTTATGAAGCCTATGATATCTTTTAAAGTAAAATCTTACTAAGCCTTCTAAATGGATTTCGTAGCTTAACTTTTCCTTTAAGCCAAGATTATCTGCTTGGGTCTAGCATCCTAACTTGAACTATTTAACATAGGCTTAAGGCAAAATATGACTAAGCCTTTCAAATGAACTCACTAAAAAGCCATAACTTGACCGAGCATCTAATCCAATATCTTATATGGCCAAACCAGACTGAGCTTCCAAATGATTCTAACCAAGGCCTAACTTGACCTAACCTTCCAAAATGATCTCCCCTAAAGCCAAACCAGAAGGCCATAACTGACTAAGCCAATTGCCAGACCTATCCAAAGACTCTATAATTAGCTTTTTTGGAGACAAGCCCAACAAATTGACCTTCTCAAAAACTTAACCTAGCCTTTTGACTTAATCGTCTCTAAGGACTTGACCTTTCTGATCAAGCTTTCCAATTCAACCTCAAACTAAACCTTCTCCTAAGCTGAACTTACCTAAACCTAACCCGATCTTTCCCAGCCATACCTGGCTTAAACCTCCTAAAGTGACTTTTTCCTAGACCGAATAACCAGAGACCAAATAACCAAGCTACCTTCCAAAGTGGGGGCATCTTTCTCCTAGAAGCTCAGCACTCTCCTACCAAACTAGCCCTTCATAGGTTCAAGGTATCTAATCATTGCATAGTCAGATGCATTTCATAATAGAACAAGTTATAAGTCAGACTTCTGAATCAAAATGGATTATCTTTTTACCGATTCCTACCAGACAGAGTGGTCATCATTCCTGCAAGACAATATCATCTCTTCATCGATTCCTACTAGATAGGGTCGTCATCATTCCTATCAGAAATGTCTCAAAACTGACTAGACATCAAGCTAGACTTTCCAAAATAGACTGAAATCATTACTTTTACCATATTTAACTAGATCTTTTTTATCTCTAATATTAAGGCTAGATAGATAGCCTTGATTTAAATTCTCTAACATTAAAGCCAGATAGATAGCCTTGATTTTAATTCGCTAAACATTAAGGCCGAACAGATAGCCTTGATTGAGATTTTCCCAAAATCATTTTTACTTTCAACATTAAGGCCGAACAGATAGCTTTGATTTTAATTCTCTAAACATTAAGGCCGGACAAATAACCTTGATTGAGATTTATCCTAGATCATTTTGACTTCTAACATTAAGGCCGGACAGATAGCCTTGATTGAAACATTTTTTATCTTCTAACATTAGGGCCTAATAGATAGTCTTAATTGAAATTCACCATGACCATTCTCGCATCCAGCATCAAGGCCTGACTGATAGCTATTGATAAAACCTCATTTTACCCATAAATGTCTAGTAACGATCACTTAGGTATCCATGTGGTTCCTATCCTTGCCCCTTTATCAATATTCCTTTGAAACTTCACCCATAAATGTTTAGTAACGATTACCTAAACATTTCTATGATTTGCTTTTCTATATATCCTTAAAAAAAAAAAAAAAAAAAACCACGTCTTTCACCCAAACATGTCTTAATCTTGACTTAGACATCCCTTTGGTTTATTTTTTCTATCCCTGGGTTCACTATCATCAGAATAGCCTTTCGTCAAGCCAATTCTGATGAGGGGGTAGCTGTAAACCCTCAAATTTGCACCTCTAAACAACCCGCAATGGATTAGAAATCCGTAGAATCAAACCGAGCTTAAATTGGAGCTGAAACCAATGAGAACGAAGTCAAAAACGGCGGGCAGTCTCCAAAGGATCGTACAGGACAATGGTGATCGCACAAAGCCTGTGAGGAACCACACAAACCCTTTACGAAATCGCAAAGGTTTTGTATGGAACTGCACAGCTTCTGTGCGGTTTCCATCTATTTCGTTCATTCCCGAAGCCCTTATGTGTGGTTCCCAAAGCCTCCTATGCGGTTTCCTGCATTAGGAAGCGAATCCCACATCAAAACTTTATTATTTTGCCTCCCAACTCTCTCCTTATAAAAGCAACATCTCCTTACCTTATTTCCACACTTAGAATGGCTTAATCAAATTAATTGATTTCAAAGCAATAACCTCTTAACCTCTTGGTTTGCTTTATTAGCCTTTGCATCAAGCAAACCATCTCCACAAGTTTGTGAAAGGAACAAACTTTTTACTTTAAATTTTTATTTGGGTGGTTGTTTCAAAGTAGCTCTCCTCAAATCAGCCCGAGGAGGTCCCAAATACGCCATCCGAGTCACTGTTCAAAGGTTGGTCCGCCGAGCCGAGAAGGTGAAATTATGATATGGTCATTCGTTTCATCTGCCCTACGTCCCCAAGTCTCGTCCACATAAGGTATTTATTTTCTTCATTTATTGTTTTGTTTTGTTTTGTTTCATTTTCTTAGGATTGCTTAGTTTATTCTTTTCATTTATTTTTTCTTTGCTTGGCATGTTTCATCGTCTTCTTTCATTATTTTGAGGCATGTTGATTAGAGTCTGATTTAGTCAACTAGGTAAACAATTTAAATTGTTGCATCAACTTGTTAATTAAAACCTGACCTAATTAATTACTTGGTGATTAATCAATTTGATTAAATCAATCAACTCACCTTTCAATCAGTGAACTGAAATATGATAAAATAGCTAGGCTAAACTAACCCCTTTGCAAGGAGGGGGAACTACGTGGATTTTGATTCCCATGCAAAGGGATACGTAGGCTTGCTTGTTTAAAGCATCAAATCCAATTTAAATAAAATATAACCTTTCTCTTGTATATTCTTTTATGAATTATTTCTTTTCTTTGTGATATTTGCTTTTAGTTTGTTTTCTTTATTATAATATTGATTTTGTCTTTCTTTTGCAGTATTTTTCTTTAATAATTGCTTTAGAATTATTTTGGGGGATGTATGACTTCCCTGTAACCCATAAGGGCTAGAGGAAGTATCTCCTATTTTGGTTTTGAATTGTAAAGTTAATTCCTTTATTTGCTTTATTGATTTGAATGAATGTTTATTTATTTGTTTATTCATGCATTATATAATTGTTCATGCATTATGTAAATTATTCATCAAATTCATTTTGAGTCATTGTATTAAATTTGCCAAACTAATCATTTTTCTAAATAAACCAAAAACCTAGTGCCCGAATCCTCTTTGGTTTTGAGGCTAGTGATCTTTTCCTTTGGGATATTAATTGGAGTCAATTTGGGTTTTTTTTCTTAATCTTTTCCCAAATAAAATTAAGATGGTGACTCTTTTCAAAATCAACCAATCTAAACCCGAGGGTTCCATCGTGAGCTCAAATTCAAATGAGCATTTTGATCCCACTTAACGGATCGGACCGGTGCTCGGGCAAGGCCTCACATCGACGAATAATTTTCATTGGCAATCCATCGGTAATTGGATGGTGAATTAATTGTAAGATATGAAAATAGATTAAAAAGGTAAATTTCATTGAGAATCCACTTGTAATTAATAAAAAATAAATTAATTAATCTATATTTTGTTGGTAATTAGTCGATAGAAAATAAAAAATAAAAAATAAATTTTCGTCAGTGATTCATTAACAATTAATAAAAAAAAAAAGTAAATTAATTGGCATTCCGTCAGTAATCCATTACTAAAAAATAAATTTTCATTGATAATCCATCAGTAATGGATGAATAGTGATTTTTAAATTATAATTTAATTGCAATTATATTTAAACTCAAATATATATTTATTTACACCATAAATTTACAGCCCATTATTAAGACCCATGGATTTCATAGCCCATTTACAAAGTCTAATTTAGTAATTATTAAATAAATAAATTTATTTATTAAACAAATTAATTTATGAAAATGAGTAATTGAAAGTGGAAGTTGAGGAATTGAGGTGGAAGTTATGAAAATGGGTAGTTAAAATTTGAGAAGATCCTGGAAGTGGAGAAGAAATTAGAGAGATTCAAGACAATGGACCTCTAAAGAGTTGGTAACATGGTGGAGTGCTGCTACAAAAGTTAATTTGCTGAAATTGCTATAAAAAGATAGCAAAATCAATCAAGGACATAAACAATTACTCACAAAACAATCCAAAACTATAGTGACTCGAGCAAATCAAGCATTTTCAATTTCAAAGTAGTAATTTAGCAATCCTTTTCAAGCATTTCATTTTCCATTTCTTGTTGTTCTTCATTTTGTTTTATTGTCCACATTTTAGTTGAATGTAATCAATCTCTTTTCCATTTTACTATCAATATTTTCCTTTTAAGGCAATCTCCATTAAATCAAATTCAATTTCAATTTTCAATCCCATTGTTCATATTTCCAACTTACTTAATTTTCATTATCCTTTAATTCAAAACTTAGCAAATACATTTTATTCCCCAATGCATTTGTCCAATTCAAGGAAATTATGGTAAATGACATTAAGGATCCATAATAGTTTTGATTTTGGAAGTCTAAAAGGTGAAAAAAATTGGTTCATGTACACATGGTACATTCGCATTCGCAAAAAATTCATCAACATAATTTTAGCATGCCCAATGGGACACATCGGGCATGCCGCCAAAAAGAAATATTGGAAAAGATACTATTGTGGTGTCTAAGGATGCCGGTGTCTCTGCTGATGATGCAAGGCAAAAAGGATTTGTTCCTCACATAGTGGAATGATTGTAAATAGTTTAGCACCTTATGAAGCTCAAAGTGAGGTGCCAATTCCAATAAGACCTGTTGTTGGATAAGGTGAGAACTTAACTCTTGTTATGACATGGGAAAATAGTTTGAAAACTATAGTAGAGGTGTCACAACCCAAACCTAAGGGCATGTAACTAGCACTAGGACACAGGTGATACACATGGCTACCAGTGCCTATAGTAAGCCAAACAACTAACTAAACTACAAAATTATTACAGAATAGGGATATAGACCCACATGTTAAGTAGAACCAACTAAACATCACATTAATTTAATGCCACACTGGGCTAACATCTCAATCATCTCAAAATATCAATCACCATTTAATTATTTCTTCTTAACAGAATAATTTACTAATTCAGAAGAAATTTTACAACTGACAAATAACAAAGATAACATTAAAGAGTTCTGAAATTTTAATATAGTACAATATTAATTTAATTACATAACTGAATGTGAATTTACTTATCACTGATGAAGAATGAAAGGCAACATAACTCTATTTAAAATATCTTCTCAAGCTCATTCCACCACCTGGGAAAAATATATTGAACAGGAATGAGTATTCATGTCACAACCCACCTTTTAAGCCGTGACGGTCCTAGAGTCGAGGGAGACGTAAGGTCACCTAAACTCGTAAAACCTATTTAACATATAATCTTTTATCATTCATCATGTAGGATCTTGTCCCTAAGATCATAACTTAATGACATTTTCTTGTTACCCATTATTTGCTTATCATCTTCTTGTTAACTCATAATATCATTTACAACACAATATGAATAACTTCTTAAATTGAATCTCCTATCATTAATCAAATGTTCACTGCTTCAAACATTACTACAATAACAATTACAATACCATTCATATTACATATACACTCTATAACACATTAGCGCTAACTTTTCGATAACTATGGAGCTCTAACAATGATCTTCATAATTTATAGTCACACTCTAGAACTTAGCAGAGCAACTTCCAAGCGAAAGAATATGGCTTGGAATTTACCTTGCTAACTCATCGACTTGGCCTGAAAAATTTGAACAATTAGAATATGAGACATAGCTCAGTGAGTATATAATAATACAATATATATGGTGAGTACAAGGACTATTTTTAGGACAATTGCTTTATAGCAAGGAATGATTTCAATCAATATCATCATATGGTTCAATTTCTCATTTAAAATGGAAATAGTATCTTTAGTAAAAATAACATTCGCTTAAAAGCAAGATGCTTCCCGCATATATAAATTCAAGAGTGGTAGCCTTAGCCTTGCTTACTCACACATATCACATTAAGTAAGACTGATCAGGTCTTACAGTTAGGCCTTCCCCCCTAACAGAGATTGGCTACTCTCGCCCTACCTACAAGTATATACCGAGTGCATAAGGTCTGATGTAATACCCCACATCAGAAGGGGATTTCTACTTATCAATAGGCATTCAATAGGAAGGTTCATATCAAGAAATTTAATGATCACATTACGAATTCGATATAATAGGTTCACAATAGTCAATTATCATCAAGAAGCATCATGTCAATTGGTTCAATATTTGATGAGAAATTCAAGCTTATCAATGAATCAAGCATCATATCAAATAGTGCAATATTCAATGTTCAATTCAAACTTATCAATGAATCAGAATACTTCAACGATTATGATTTGAACAGTAAAGGTTCAAGAATATAACACAAGGTATATTATATCATTAAGTACTCACCTTGAACTCCTTTGCTCCTATTTACGTTTGACTCTGATGCTAGTAGTGCTCCTCACACTCTTACACAATATTCTTGTCATTGTCTTTAAACTCTACACATTGCATTTCAATCACATATTACTCACTTTTTTGTTATAAGATTCATATAATTTAGCTTAACTTATTAACATTTCTATCTTGTTTCTTAAAATACAACTTATTACTTTTAAAGTCAAGGTATACCATACATATACTTATTACTAAATTTAACGTTTCCCTTAGTTGTTCTCCAAATGGCCAAAGCTATTCATTTTAGGAAGGATAATTCCTTTCCTCTCAATTTCACATTTCAACTTTGAGTATCATTAATTTAAGGAAATTTCTAATATTTAATGGAGTCAATATTATTCCCATCATCAATTCCATAAATGAACCTAGTTCATTAATCTTAGGGAAAATCATTTCCATCCGTTAGATTTTAAAATTGACATTATACAAGTCATATGACATCATTCTCAACTTGATTTTCCCTTCATTTTTTATAAATCCAAGTCAAATTCTCAAAATCTTAACTTTTCCATAAACCTAAAATTTAGGGAAAATCATCAATTCCTCATCCAATCTTCAAATCAGTTGAAGAAATATGTAATTGACATATCATATAACATATATGATTACTTAGCTATCACAATCTAATATTAGAACTTCAAGTTCCTCTTTAACTATGTTTATGCCTCCAAGGCTATCAAAGCTTGAATCATGTTCTCAAATCTCAGTCTAATACTAATACTTATAAATCATCTTTCCTCATCTAAAATTATTTAAAACCATATCTCATGTGTGATCACCCTAGGTTGGCCGAATTCTTCAATGGTATAAAAGAGGTTTTAGATAATCAAACTACTTAAAATTAACCTTAAAACATAGAAAAGAGTAGATAATCATAATTTCCTCACCTTGATTAACTTTAATTTGCCAGAATTCTTGTTGCAAGTGGAGTAGAGAGTGTTGTAGAGAGAGAGATGGAGGACTTTGGTGTAGGAAGAGAAGCTAAATGTGATTTTCTAATATAATTTTGTATATATATGTAATAGATTAAATGGTGACAATTTATCAAGTCATATCCAATGGAGGATTAAATCTTGATGAATGGTTAGGATTATGTCAAGATAGATGGCTAAGATTCTCTTTACAATTGTGATGTTTATCATAAGGTGTTAGAGTATTCAACATGAACATCAACTCATATGTAGTAGGAGGAAGAATTCAATTTGACTTGGAACATTAACTAGGTCAAATTTTGTGGCTAGTTATCAAATCCTCATATCCCATTCTCTGCAACATATTCTTATTATCTTGGGCCAAGTGTTTCTAACTCACATCTCTTGATGTTCCATAACTCTTGGGCCCAATGGGCTGGCCTTCTTGTATTGGGCTTGGGCCTTAAGTCCAAGAGCCCAATAATAAACCCATATGCACATTTGAACTTGGTAACTTAATACATTTTCCATTTTATTTCTTTCACTTTAGTATGCATATTTCTACCTTCCAATATCACTACACATTCTAGGCATTATTAGGTAAATTCTATACATATCATAATACATATTTACTAGCCTTTCAATAGTTTTGTTTAAGTATGTATTCTATGTAAGCTCATTAGGTGAAACTAAGTTTGACTTTCATTGCACCATCATAACTTTGATTGAATTCAACTTCTCATGTCACTACTATCATCTCCCAATGTCTTAGGAGATGGCAGCATTCGTTCACTAGCACTTTAAATTCATATCTCAATTAAATTACTAACATAGTCATGTTAAGTCAAACTTGATCTGGCTTTCACTTATCGCAAGGGTACTTATCAAATTTGGTTGCATTCCTTACTAATTGTCACATCATTCATTTTGAGTTCACTTCTTATAATATTCTTATGGATCTTGGTGTGCTATGAAGGTGCTAAATAGCACAGTATATAGATGTTACAATGTCATTGTTATTGTTTACAGTTAGCTAAAGAAACCTTAGTTATTACAGTTCGACTCAATAAGCTATATAGTGCTAATATAACTTACCATTTGAAGGTTTGAAATGCTAATACACATGTCAACCAAACAAACAATTCACATAATCATACAAGGATAGAAATCAGTCTATAGGAACCATGCTAAATCTCAAACTGGGAAGCCAATCCCCTTATACCTTGCTCTTTTAAACTAAATATTGTCTCTTATAACCAATACAAAGGGTCCTAGCCGTCACTAGCCAAGGCCATACAGCACCAACCTGACTAGTCATAGTGGGGCGATGAGCCTGCCCTAGTTGTCAGCCACCAGTCCTAACTTATCTTATCCCAATCACAATCCAATTCACATTCCTAAGTGGTTCCTATATCATTCCAATCTCATCCAGCAACCATAAGTAATATGCATAATAAACATGACAAACCAATCATATATATATGCTAGGGTGCTTAATTTATCTTCATATAAACAATATAACTCATAGATTTAACGAAACCTAATTCGCTCTCCTCATGGAGTGCGACATCTAGTGACCGCGAGAAAAAATATCAATATTATAAATAGACGAGATTATCATAATAAGAACGACTCACCTATATAGCTATACCTAAATAACTATCAAAATTCTGTTGAAATTTCGACAAAATTTCCCCTATAACTAGGAGTTATCCTTACTACAACAAAGAGAATAACACTTCAATTTTTGCCATCCAAACTCACAACGTTTAAATACATCTTAACGACCTCTCCTGGGTCCTCCCAACTCACAATCATCACAACAACCTAAGTAAGTCCAAACCAATATCAAACACCAATTCAATATCAAATTCAATTTAGTTAATAAATCATTTGAAACTAATATTACTCAATTAATCTTATTCTTTAAATCTTAGTGATATATTCTTAACAATTATAATAAATCATTTATTAAAATTTAATAACTTAAATTAGACCATATAAAAATCATATTAATAATTCTATAAAATTTATTATGTGAGAATATAATAGAATCATAAAATTAAATTAAATTAAATTTATCAATTAATCAATTTCTCGTAAATCATATAGTTTTATTCTTAATATGCATCAAATTAAGAAATTCATTTGTAACATAAAATCTAACTCAATAAATTCATTAAGGTTTACAATTTATGTTAATTTCAAATTCATAAATTTATATATAGAAATATAAACATAATCCAACTAAATCCAATTTATTTTATTAATAAAACTACTTCTAATTAATTTGTAAAATTCTAAATAATTCTTTGTTAATCAATAACAATAATAAAATTCCTATCATTCATAAATCTTTCAATTCAATTTAAATAACACAATTAAAATCCAATTTTGCACACACACATATATATAAACACTAAATTAAACATTTATATAGAATCGAAAGTTTTGGAATTGCCAATACGAATTCAAATCAAACTAATATCATATAATGCATTAGAATAACGAAACGGAGCTATTGAGTTGAGGTCATCGGAGCGTCACCAGCTCTAGCCACATGCCATCTTATATGGTGGTCCTGGAGGTTAGGAAGTATACCAATCAACTTGTCTTGACATCAGGAGCTGGTATATACCCCCCACTCTCCCTCAATCGTCACCAATCACCAAAAATTAAGCCTCAAAGTTTCAAAGTACACTCTTTGATCTCCTTCTTCAGTCAATGAAAGGTGGCAAACTTGATACCAAATTGAAGCTAGTGAAGATAGAATTCCAATGCATGTTGAATCACTTGAATCGCGCACTCGAATGAGAGAGATATGGCTGTTTGAATTTTCGGTCGCTGGAGTTCGCCTGAAATTTGCAATAGTCAGTTTTGGAATCCATGTCTGGCATTGTCTAGTGTCTAATTGGAGTGATTCTAGTCTTGTTGGCTTCATCTTGATGTTAGCTTTCCACCTAACTACCGGTGCATCAATCAAAAGTCTAGTGGTGAAGTTATGGCCGGTAAACCACCAGCTGCCCCCTTTCTTGTCTCTTCTTCTTCTTCCTTTCTACTTCTTTCTATCACGTAACCAACAAATTAAAATATGATGGTCACTTAGCCATCCCAAGGTTGCCACATTGGGGCCTTGGGTTGGTCCCCCTTATCTTTTTTTTTTTGTAAATCTATAGAAATTTGTAGAAAATTCATTTTAAGTCCAAAAATTATGAATAAATAGTTATTAAATTCCTTATAAAATATCTTTAATTTGATTTATTAAAAATTAAAAAAAAGATTACTTTTAGATTTATTAAAAATAATTAAACATAAGATTAATTTCCAAAAATTCTTAAAAATTAATATTAAATTTCTAAAATATAAAATTTATTATCTTCACATATCTAACGTTTAAATAAAATTACGATTAATAATACATTTTTTAAATCATAAAAATATATAAAATTAAATTAAAATATAAATTTCAATTATGTTTTAGTAAAGAAAATAATTAAATAATATATTTCTGTACAAAATAAAATTTTATAAAATAAATGAAAATTCAGGTTATTATAAGAGGAACTCAGGACAGACTATGCATATCCTAGAAGAAACTCATAGACTCATGAGGGAGAACAAAAAGAAAGCTACTACAGACAACACTTAAATGCAATAGAAAATTGTAGAAGAAAATTCTAAGGCTTTAAAGAAGGGTACATAAGAGATGCTAAAGTCTTACAGCAGATTGGTGACGACAACAATAGGGATATGCAGTAAATTAGTTCTATGATTGCTAATATAACAAAGAAAATGAATGGAAATCTAAATCATGCTACTGTTGGGGGCCAAAATGCAACCTCATGGCCTATTAAACAAACTAATAAGGAGGAACTTGGAGGACAATTTTCTACCAATTCTTAGGAAGGGAATGGACAACAAGGATCTGTTAATCCTCAGTTGCCTGTTGATGAGAGGTATCTCTCACCTCATAAGAGAGATGAAAATATCAATCCAAGAGGAACACCATTTAATGACTGCAACAATAGTAGCAGGCATGAGGTTCCTTAGCAGATTTATGCATCAACAAATTCAGTCAATCAGCCAATGCTCTATGACAACACAAAAGGGCCATATTTCTAAAGAGTCTCAGGGAGTGTGGAGTGCATGACAGTAGGAACTAACAGGGAAAACCAAGCTGATCCATCTAGGCAACCATTTCTTGCTCCTTAAGTTTATAGGGTTGCATTAAGGGAAGTTGTACAAGAGTTGCAAGGTCCTAACCTGAGGCAAATTAGCAAACTAGAATTCTACAAACCCTATCCATATGCTATTAATAGGGAGAATCCTTATCTAAGAGGTTGTAGAATCTTTAATTTTGCTTTGTTCTTATGAGAAAATGTTCAATCAACTTTAGAATATGTGGCTAGGTTTACTATACAATGTGGTGAACTAGCAAATTTTGAAAATTTTGCTAACTTTAAGCTTAGGCTATTTTCTAATTCTCTAAAAGATATGACATTCACTCGGTATGCCACCTTACCTAGGAATTCTATCATGAATTGGTAGGAGATGGAGACGTAGTTTCATACCCAATTTTTTAGAGCTTAGCCTAAAGTTTGTATTGTAGAGCTATCCAAGATAACTCAAACAACAGAAGAATCTGCTGACCAGTACATAGCAAGATTTAAGAAAATGAGAAATAGACGCAAAATCTATTTACCTAAGGCTAAAATTGTCAAAATGACTCAAAGGGACTGGATATTAAGCTAAGGAAAAAGATTCAGGAGATGGAGTTCATGGTTATGAGCTTGCAGCAAGGTAGCTGAATATGAAAAACTCCTTAGTGAAGAAAACCATAAAAGGAGATCAACCATGGGCACTTACTTTCAAGAGCTAATTGAAGATGTAGTAGTAGTTGATTTGTCAATCCCATATCTTTTCTTATTCTTTAAACACCCAAAACATAAAATATTCATTAATTTCCCCTTTCCTTTTTTTTTTCCTCATATCATGAAATAAAAATTATCTTTTATTTGCTCATGCAAAAAAAAAAAATTCAAATTAAGTCGTAGTTTAAGGAGTTGTTATATTATGGATCTCGGTCTATATTGTATTATGGACCAAGAGACAGGTTAATTATTATATATGTAACAAAAACATCAAAAAAGTGTTTAGTATAGCTGGTTATTAGTTTAACTTCACATCCTTAGGCTATGTTTATTTGAGTGGATGGAAAAGTGGAAATGTTTGAATTTTGTAAGAAATATTACCTAGATACATTTCTTTCCTATTTTATATCTAGACTAATAAATTATCTCAATTTCAATCCCTCTACTTTTTTGTGGGTTTGATTCCTAGTTTCAACATTCTTTATTTTCTTTATTTTTTTCTTTTTTAGTTAATGTTGCATCTCCTTTTTTTATTTTAAATGATAGAGTACCACATGATTTTAAGTTAATTTTTTTTTGCCTTTTTTATTTATTGTGATACTTTTAATTAAACTTATATTAATTTATTTTACAAAAAAAAAAAAGAATTTATCTTTTTATCATGTTCCATCTCCTTATTTTGTATTATATTATTATTAATAATTTATTAATATACTTTTTACTTTAATTTTAAATTAAAATTAATATAATTTTTTATTAGAGAAATTAATATAAAAAATTTAATCACAATTTATTATTCATATTTTAAATTATAATACAATTTTAATTAGAAGAATTTAATAAATAAAAAAAATTCAACCATTAATGTAATTTTTAAATTCAACCATTAAAATATAATATTTAATCATATTTTAGTTTTTATATTTTAAATTTTATTACGTCTTATTTCTCAAAAATTTAAATTTAAATTATTTTTTATTTTACATAAAAATAATACTTTAATTTTTAAAATTTAATAATAATAGTGAAACCTTAAAATTAAAAATTTTTGATTCATAATTATAAATTATAAAATACAATAATATGTTATGAATACAAATTTATCAGTAAAAATTATAAACATTAATTATAAAACTACAAGTTTTTAAGTTAAAAACAATAAGTTCATAAATTATAAACTATAAGTTCATTACACATATACATGAAGTTCATATATTACGGTCCATAAATTCATAAAAAAAAAAATACAGATTCATAGTTTAAAAACAAAAAGTTTATAAATTATAATCTAAAAGTTCATCATAAATATACCTGATGTTCATATGTTATAGTTCATAAATTCATAAATTAAAAAATAAATTCATATGCTAACTGATGAATTTATAATTCACAATGAACTTACACATTATATGTAATGCCCTAAGTGTTCCTAGGTCATCAGAGACCACAAAGTAGTCTAGAACTAATTAGAATGGAGAAATTAAGGAAAAGAATAGAGAATTAGGAACTGAAAACCTAAATTGCATTCGAGTCCGAAAATCTATACGATAAATGCAAAATCGATGAATTTTGATTCTACGATTTTTCTTAGGTTTTGCCTTAGAGGAATTTTATGAATGAATAATTAATTATATTCTTAAATCCCTAAAAATTAAGTTAAAAATATTAAGAGACAATAATTAGATAATGTAGGGTAATTAAATTTAAAGAAATGGCAATTTTGAGATTTAGAGAAAATATATAATCATAACTTTGACTTTTAATTTGTAAAAAAAAAATGAAATAATTATAATTTGGAGGTGTGGCTGCCTAAAATCTAAGGGGAAATAATGAAATGGACATATTCAATTTTGGTCATACATAAAACAAGAAAAGAAAAAGAAAAAGAAAAAGAAAAAGAAAATATACATATGAGATAAGTTCAACTCACTTATTCAAAAGTTAGCCATTCAGCTTAAGCATTTAGAAAGAAGACTTGAGAAGGATAAGATGAAGATAACAGCCATGGGAGGACAAGGTGAAGAGGCAAGAAAGCTAAGTTGAGGTGAGTTCAAGAATTCAACTCATTGGTTTCATGCTTCGACTTACATATGTTATATTTTCTTTGGAAAATTCATTTTCTTACTTGATATTTGGATTTGAGTTGAAGAAGTAATGAAGAAGAGATGGATGTTTGAGGTATGGATGAAAGATAGGAATTAAATTGAGGATGTTTAAATAAGGAGAATTAGAGTAGAAGTGATGAGCACAAGGATTAGTGAAGAAAACTTAGGGTTTGGTTTAGTGAGGCGTTGACTGCAGGAATTTTAGGCTCCTATTCAGAGACATTGGATTCAGAATTTGATCTTAGAAAAAACTAGAAAGTTGTAGATAATTATGTGTAATATATGGTAATTAAATGGATTGACCAAATTCGAAACATGTTAGGAGATATAGAGTCTGAACCAAGATTGACCCTGCACCCAAGTCCAGTCTTCAGCCTGAGATTGGGGCCCAAGTTTGAGGACCTTAAAGACAGAATTAGGTAAAACTTAAAACATATGAAATGTTCCTTTATATGTGTGGTTAATCTTTAAAGATTATTTTATTATTGAATATGTACTCTGTGAGTTATAATCAAAATAATGAGTAGAGGACAGTCTATCACCTGCATAGGATCAGGGAAGAATTCAGAGGTTCACCATTAATCATGTAGAACTTATATGGATATGAGTTTTGGCTATGTTATAACCCTATATGTTAGTTTTACAATGAAAAATAATCATAGCATTTAGATGAGTGTAGCTTGAGATATTGTAGAGATAGTCCTACTAGGTCAGGAAATAATATTAGGTTATAAGTAGAAATTTAAAGCTTAATGTTTAAATTCCACTATTTGGAATTTAATGAATTTACTTGTGTATGTTTGTGTGAGTGTAGAAGTACAAAGAAGACATTAAGAAAGTGAGAATCCAGGAGTTAAGGATATCCTTGATTGAAGTGTTAAAAGAGAGAAGTGCATAAAAGAGTTGTGTGCAAGAGGTGAGTGATTAATATACTATTATTGTTACTATTTGAAATCGTGAGCCATTATTCTTTGTTAACCACCTTGAAAATGCATTTTACTATGACTATAACTTCATATTGACAATGAGTTCTATTGCAAATTCCAACCCTTGTATATATGAATTTTATTCAATCCTCCATCTATATTGTATTTGAGTATTTCTGTATGTTCAACGATATTTCTATAAGAAAATTATATATTTTACTTGAGATTTTAATACTTGACAATAAGTTTTCTTGAATGATTTATAAGTTTTGAGTTTTGATGATGTATTACGAGATTTGTTAATATTATAAGACTATAAGATTACTAGAATATTTAATGAATTACAAGTATTGAAATATATTGATTACAAGTATTTATTATAAGACTAATTTGATGTATACTATATTTATTACGAGCTTATATTGATTGATTATGTGATTATTGTGACTTTGAATGAGCAGAAATCCCCTGACTGATGAGGGTAAATCATCGGACATTGTGCATATTGTACTCACGGATGGGGTATAACATCCGACCTCTTGCTAGGAGGAGTGTAAATTCCTAGCCATGGGACTTGATCAATCTCATGTTTATCACGAGCTATCACGAAAAATATTATGAGATTACAAGCCGATTTATATTCTCAGTTTTTACATGTTTTATCATGAGCAAAATCATATAGTTTTTACAATATTTACTATGAATTACAAGATTACAAGAAGCTTTTATGTACCTTATATGATTATATAATGAGTTAATTTTATTATGAATCTTTATAAAGTTTTCACAAATTATTTCTTGAATTTTAATTCCTAAAATGAGTTGCAAAATATGAGTTTCATTTTCAAATTATGAGTAAAGTTTCTATTTTGCATATATGAGTTACATATTACTAATTCACAAGAAGTTTCTATTTTAAAATGCACGAGTTATGTTTTATAAAATTTGAGCTAATTTTTATTGTAAAATTATTATATGATTATTTATAGATTTCTCTTTTGCTATGACTTTTGTTTCTAAGTATTACATAATTATGAGATAAACATCCAGAGTATCCTATAATATGTACAACAAGTATTATCCTTGTTAATTAATGTTGATTACCTACCCTAGTAATGTATAATAGTATATTTCTTAATTTTATACTCACCCTATTCACCAAAATTTTTATAGGAATTTAGAAGTTGTTAAATAAAGCTCAAGTTTCTTCTTTACATGAAGCTATAACCGAAGTTGAAGTCAAAAATTTTATTTTGGATAATATATAAACAATATTTGTTTGTAAATATTTGGCTAGCTTTTGCTTAGATGCTCCATGTGTATAAGAAAATTTTAGAATGTTGGTTTATATAAAAGATTGTATATATACTTTAAACGTGTCTATATTATGTTATGTTGATTAGTGGGAGACTTGGAAATTTCCTTTATTGAAGTTAAGGTTATAAGGAGGAAAATAGAAGTGTTGTTATTTGCAGGTTGTGATTCTGGGATATAATATATGTATAGCTGGCTTTATGTCAGATTTCAGTATATTAGAAGTGTTAACTGGGTTATACGTGTTTTCGGTGGCTTTATGCCTACCCATGCCCTATGACCGTTATATCCCAAAAGTAGGATGTGACATTATATTTGATAAACTTATAAGTAATGCTTAATAATTCTATTGTTTGTAACTATATTTAAAAGTGCATTTTCAATGAATATACACCATACTATCAATAAATTTATATTGTCTGTTTAATGAACTTACAACTTATTATATATGAACTTGCATGACAGTGAAAATTCATTATTATAAAAAAGATAAATATGATATTTTATAAAAATGTAAAATTATCCTTAAAAACCATTTAAAAAAATTACCCACAAAAATATTAAAATTTATAAATAAAAATGACATTGAAAAATTAATAAAAAAATTCAACATTAATATAATTCTTTTTCTTATAGAAATTAATATAAATTTAAGTAAAACAATTAAAAAATAAAAAAAATTAACCATTAATATAAATTTTTCTTAGAAAAATAAAATAAAATAAAATAAAATAAATATAATTATAATTGCACATATTACAAACAAATAAAAAAGCAAAAGAAATAAAAAATAGAACCTTTTAAAAAATTACCCATAAAAATATAAATAAAAATTACATGAAAAATTAATGATATTAAAATTAATTATCATTATAAGAATTAAACGAAAAAATTCAATCATTAATATAATTTTTTCTTATGGAAATTAATAGAGATTTAAGTAGAACAATTAAATAAATTAAAAATTAATATAAATTAATTAGAACAATTAAATAAATAAAAAAACTCAACCAATAATATAATTTTTTCTTAAAAAATAAAATAAATATAATTTTAATTGCAAATATTAAAAAAAAGCAAAAAAAAAAAACATAAAATAACTAAAAAAGAAAAAAAATGGTTGAGCTGAGATCTCAAATGTGTGGAGCTAATGTGTTAACCACCTACACCAACTAGTATTTTTATTTTTTTTACTATATATATAATAATTAATTTGTATTCTGAAATCATAATGCATTATGAGCACAGGTGCAGGATATGATTTGCCTAGTTTAAGAAGTTTTTATATTATGGACTTAGGTCCATCTTATATCATGGATTTGGATCCAAAATACACTGTTTCATTAAACTAGAAATAAATTTTTTTATTATTTAATATTAAACTTTAAATTATCATATTTATTAAATTTAAAATTTAGGTTCATCACATATAACTATCTTGTTCATTAGATATAACGTTTAGGTTCATTATATATCACATGCAAATTTATTATATTTTACTGTTAGATTCGTGATTTAATTATTCTATAATTTAATTTTATTCGTTTCTCATACTTAAAATTTTCATTATTCAATATTTCACATATAATTATGAAATTTACTATATTTAAAGTTTAGATTATCACATATAATTATCAGATTCTTTAGATATAACGTTTATGTTTATCACATATCACATGCAGATTTATTATTTTCTATTGTCATATTTATAATTTAATTATTCTATAAGTTAATTTCATTCGTTCCTCATATTTAAAATTTTCATGATTTAATATTTCACATATAATTATAAGGTTTATTAGATTTAACATTTAGGTTTATCATATATAACTATCAAATTTATTAGGTTCACCATATATCACATATAAATTTATTATTTTTTACTGTCATATTCATTATTATAAATTAATACTAAATTGTCTATTTTTGTCTTTTTTTATTAATCAACAACTAACTCTATTATCTCAATTGAATAGAATTCAAAGCAAAAAGATCGATTAAAATACAATTCCAATAATATTATGTTGGATTAGTCAACATGTGAGAGACAGATATAAAGAAGAATAGTAAATCTAGTTACTGATATGTATTTTTCAACTCAAAAATCTAAATTTTCTTCAATTTATTAAAAAATATATGTGTCTCTTAACATAAAACCTAAAATTACAAAGTAATCAAACTCAAAAAAATCAAAATTTTCACACAAATAATATAAAAACTCACAAAAAAAAAAAAGAATGAAAGAAATATGAAGAAGAAGAAGAAGACAAAAATAGCTTTAAGAAAAAAGAACATAAAAATCAAAGCAATTTAAAAAAAAAAAAAGAAGAAAAAAAAAATCGAGATGCTATTTTTAAAAAGAAAGATCGGTTTCCTAAAATAATTCAAAATCATTTAACACTTTTTTTATATATATATATAAATAAAACGGTAAATTTTGAGGAACGGCAAATTTTGAGCCAGGACTATATAGCAAATTGCCTAGTTTAAGGGCTAAAAAAGACTAATTTTAAACCAGCAAAGGTTAAAGTGTTTTGATTATGTTAAATATGGAACATTTAATTTACCCTAAAAAGAAAAAAAAAAGTTGGGGCAGCTTGGTCTTTTCACAAAAGAAGGCATTAACGTTTGTCACTGTAAAATGCAAAAGATGAGTAGCCGTCATTATCTTAGAAGCGGAAGAAGAAGAAGAAGAAGATAAGGCTTTATTTTGCTGTTGATTACTCGAATTCCATGGTTATGGAGCTTATTTAGAAAAGCTTTTCAGAAGTTCCCTTCTTTGTAAATATTAATAGGTAAAATGCTTTTTATATGAACATTTTACAGTAGTCCTATGTCAGTTATCTTTTCTTTGCGCTTTATGTTTATGTATAATTAATTCGTTATGTTGATGTTGATCTGGGTTTAAAAAAAAAAAAAAAAAGCCAATTTTTTTTTTTCCTTTGGTTGATTTTTTTGAGCTTTCTGGGTTTCTCTTGTTCAAGTTTCTTTCAAATGTTATTTTGGTTATCTGATGATTCTTAACACTAATGATTACTGGTCTTGATTATGACTTAGTTTTCTGACACTAATTATTTGTTAATATGTTATTTGCACAAGTTCTATATAGAGGTAATTTTAGCTTGATGTGCTTCATTTCTTCTCAGGCAAATAAGGTAATATGGAAATTGCCACCACTTCAAATGGTCGTAGCGTCACCTGGTTCTTCAAGGATAGAGGTTTTGATGATAAGAGCATCCATGAAATGTTTAGAAAGTGTAAGCGTCTTGAGAGCGTGCAAAGAGAAAGAGCATCTGAAAATTGGACTTACCTGAAAAGCATTGGTATTCAAGAGAGAAAGCTGCCTCATGTTATTTCAAAGTGCCCCAAAATTCTGGCTCTCGGCCTCAATGAGAAGCTAATCCCAATGGTTGAGTGCCTCTCTACACTAGCTGTGAAACGAAGTGAAGTTGTTTCTGCCATAACCAAATTCCCTCACATACTGTCTCATAGTGTAGAAGAGAAGCTCTGTCCGCTTTTAGCATTCTTTCAAGCATTGGGTGTTCCTGAAAAGCAACTTGGCAAGATAATATTGCTCAACCCAAGGCTCATCAGTTATAGCATTGATTCCAAGCTGACAGAGATTGTGGATTTTCTTGCTGGTCTTGGCCTTACCAAAGATGGAACGATTGGCAAAGTGCTGGTGAAGCACCCCTTCATAATGGGTTATAGTGTTGACAAAAGGCTGCGGCCTACTTCAGAATTTATGAAGTCAGTTGGCCTGACCGAGTTAAATCTTCGAACAGTGGTAATGAACTTCCCTGAAGTTCTGTGCAGAGATGCGAACAAGATCCTGCGACCCAATCTTGCATATTTAAAGAGATGCGGATTTGATGATAGACAAATAGCAGCTATGGTGACTGGTTATCCTCCTATTCTGATCAAGAGTATTAGAAATTCTTTGGAACCAAGGATCAAGTTTTTGGTGGAAGTAATGGGGAGACGGATTGATGAAGCAGCTGAATATCCCAACTTCTTTCAGCACAGTTTGAAGAAAACATTGGAGTCACGGCATAAACTATTAAAACAGAAAAGCTTAGAGTGTAGCTTGAGTGAGATGCTGGAGTGTAATCAAAAGAAGTTCTTAATGAAGTTCGGTTTGGTTAAAGGATGTAATTGAGATTAGTTTGTTCTTGCGGTCAAGGTAGATTTCCTTTATCTGAGTTTGATTCAACTTGTACATGGATTTGTTCAGATCAATGAGAACTCAGTTTTCATTATTCCATCTGCGATGGACATCTTTTCACTGTTCTATGGATAGATTTTGTGACTATGAGGCTTTCTTTCTACCTTTTTGTAGCCGTAATGACAAGTGGCCTTGTTTGTTAGAGGTTTTCTTTATTTTCAGAGGAAGTTTTTGCTTGTTAGCAGGACATAGTAATCTGTAGCATTGCAGGATGAATCCAGTACTGATAATTACATGACCACTAATTCATCTATCAAGTTGTTTAAATATATGCAATTCTTAAGGTAAATATATGAGTTTCAATCTTCACATAACTTGTCCGTAGCTGTTGCAGTTTCATTCATGTACGTTCAATTTCTCCCAATATTGACAACTATTATACTCTTCCACCTTCAAGGGCACCTATAGTTTTTCATTAGATTGTTAGTTATCAAAAATCTGGATTATCTATATAGCTGCACACTTCTCTTGCTCAAACATTGTTACATGTTATGTTTCAAAGAGAGAGCCATTTGTTTGGAACTTCTTTCTGCATTTGATTTTGTATAACTTGATGCAAATTCATTTGGTTTGTGAACAGAAGATGCGACTGGTTTTTCATTGGGCAAGTAAGGAAAAAAGCCAAAATCCATGCAGGTAGACTTTCAATTAAATTGCGGAGTATGGAAAACCTTTTAAATGTGTTATTTATCGGGGAACTGTGTGTTGTTTGTGAAATCGTCCTAAACTTGTATGTTCAGTGTTCATTTCTAATTTGTGCAGGAAGTGAGAGATGAGAATTACTTCATTGACAGAAGGTATGATCTAACTAGACTATTTCCTAGAGATTTAACCGGATGAAAAAAATTGATTTGTATTATTGTTGATATGTGCTGCATTATTAGAGAAATTTGGCTCTCAAATAGCTTATGTATATCATGAGTTACTTCGCAGGCTGGTTTGGCTCATGACCTTGTAGAAGGTGCAACCTCTGCTGTATACATGAGGTTTTGCCAGTTACTAGATGATACATTTCGAACAGATGTAGATGTTACATGCCTATATCTTTCAAACTGCATTTGACACACTGACAACCAAACTACAACAAAAACATTCCCAGGAAATCTTACATTTTAAGCACAATATGGCTATATAACAAGTATAGCACTGGCAGGATTGCAAGAACCAGTCAGGGTCAATAGAGTAGAGAATGATGTACAGAAAATGCTCACACATGGTGATGGTCCAATGATGCACAAGATTTTTAGAAATGCATTACAAATGGGTATTTCGCAAAAACACAACCCCCATTGTGGAAACGTGAGAAAGATGACAATCTACCTTTCTGCAGAAACACTTGTGTTATTATCAGTAATGTGCCTCCATGACTCCGGCAGTGCAAAAGCTTTATACTGGGGGATGAGATGATGTTCTCTGCAATGTGGTTAGACTTTTTGTTTTGCCACTATTTTGGGAAGACAATGTGATGCCAGAGTGGGAGGTATCACTGTTGCTGGTGTTGTCCATAGAAGGCCACATGAAGACAGGCTTAAATGGAGGTACATGAGGGGCTGGCAAAGCTCCAGATATTATCTGAAGAATGGCATGTGTTTTTGGTCTTCCACTCTCATTGGGATGTGAACATGCCAAACCCAGAAGTAAAAGTCTCTTTGCTTCATCGTCCGCAAAATCATTCTCGAGTCTTTCATCAACAGCTTCTTGAATCCGTCCTTCACGGTGTAACATCCAAACCCAATCAACTAGCGAATACAGATGCTGGTTGTGATGGATCTTGGACCCAGGACCTTTGCCACATACAACCTCAAGAACAACTGCTCCAAAACCAAACACATCAGATTCAGGGGTAGCTCTTCCTGTATGGAAGCATTCTGGAGCAACATAGCCCATGGTCCCCGGAACTCCGCCTAATCCTAACTCAGCATAGGAGTTCCTTTCATTCTCTAGGGCTCTGGCCAGGCCAAAATCACCTAGCCGGGCATTAAAGTCCTTATCGAGCAGGATATTGCTGGCTTTGAGGTCTCTGTGAATGACCTTTTGATCATACTCATTGTGCAGGTAGTGTAATGCAGAAGCTACTCCTTCCAGGACCTTGCATCGACGGCTCCAACTCAGTGTATCCTGCTCAGTAGCGTCATATAGATGCTTCTCCAGGCTGCCGTTTGGCATGAATTCATAAACTAAAAGAAGTTTCCCCTTCTCGTAACACCATCCTGAAATGATTGCAGTAAAGAAATTATTTGCTATGAATCATAATATCAGGTTTGGATCTCACCGATAAAATTAATGCTCAAAACATTATGTATATCTAGCAGAGGAACATCTAGTTGATTATGGTTAAATATGTATCATGCAGTTTAAAGGTTCTCTGTAATGTAGTTTACAGGTAAAATTTAGGAGTAGAACAAGGAAAAATTAGCTAAAGTAGGATTTTTCATACCATAATTGCCCATTGATTTGTTCCATCTCACTTTCATCAATTTTCATCTCATTGTCTATTTGTTAATATTTAATTTTGTAACAATATATACTCTATTTAAAAATATACATATAAATCAATTAAATAAATAAATAAATAAAATTGAACCACTTTCAGTGTATATATATATATATATATATATATATGTTTGCCGTTGTGCATAAAAAAAAATATATTGTAATTGAAAAATTAATTAATTAATTTTATAGACAAAAAAATTTATTTATTTGAAAAATTAATAATTTAAAATATAATAAAAAAAAGTATTTTAAAGCTAAACATATATAACTAATGAAATGCAAGTGGGGAATATATTGTAATTGAATAAACTGAATTAGTTGAACTTTGTATTCAACAACCCACACCCGCACACCCGCCCAAAAGTCTTCCCATTATATTATGACTACATAGCAGTCAAACTCAACTTTTTGAAGTTGTCAAGTACACACGTGAAAGGAAAGGTAATTTAATTAATTTTATTTAAAATAATTATTTTTATAATCAAATGTTATATTAAAAAAAAAAAAACTATTAATTCATATATAATTAGATTTTGTGAAAAGCCGTTATGAGCATTAATGAAAAGGAAATTAAAGCAAATAAATGAATTAAGGGAGTATAATTAATTACCAACTAACCGAACAAGATTCTTGTGTCTGAGGCGATGGATAATGGTAAGCTCAGCCAAGAAATCATCTTTGCTTTTGATATTATCTCTGGAGAATTTCTTGACAGCAATTTCAATTTGATGATGACTATCTTTGTTGAGTAAAACACCTTTATAGACAATCCCAAATCCACCTTCTCCTAGCTTCATATTTTCATTGAAATTATTAGTTGCTTTCTTCATTTCTTTATACTTGAATTCTCTTGGCATTCCAGGCAACCATTTCAATTTCTTACCAAGTTCATTCGGATTATTATTGTGCTCTTCATCTGATGATGCTCCTAATTTTCTCTTCAATTTTCTTCTTCTATAAATCAATAAAACAAATATCATAATCATTATTAGTATTGGGATTCCTGTGCCTAAACCAATCTTTAACCAAAGTAGTTTCTTTTTCTTTTTATCTTCTTCTTCAGTATTCTCTATTTCAAATTTCCATTTCAATACACAATTTAATTCTATCTCTGGATCGCCTGTGGAAGCTGCAAATCCAAAATAAGATTCTTGTTTCAAATATTGTTGCAAATCTATTTCTTGGCTTAAAATAGGCTCTTTTGGCTTTGGATTTCCTTCTTTAATCATATAAATATCTATCAATTTCTTTCTTCCACTGTAATCTATCCACACGCTGTAATTTGCGCCCGGCGGCGGAGGAGATAATGTGATATTGTGTTTCTTCAATGAAACCGTCGTTTTTGATACAACGGAGTTTATATTGAGTCCGATATGATCGCCGTCGACCTCATTTTCTTGGCTTTGAGTGTCGAATTCAATTGCTATGATATGGTTTTCTGGATTGTTATCTGTGGTAGCATTTGTCAGGCCAAGCCATCGACCAAAACTTGCTTCAGGTAAGCTAGAATAATTTGGAGCTATAAGAAAAGCCAAGCCATGGCCTGCATCCCATTCTAATTTTCTGTAAATGTTAATCACAAAACTTGTGTTGAAAGAGGCTAATGATGATGATGACGACCAGAGCTTGAATGGTTCTGAATACATAATCCGACCCGACTTATTGTAGTGCACCTCAAGGAAAGCTTCATTGGTCGTTTCAGGAGTTAGTTGAAGAGCTTGATTGTAGATATTTGAACTCCCTTTAAATATCAAGAAATTCTTATCCTCGTCACCAAAACTTTCATATGTGAAATTGGCTGATCCTGCTAGAAACTCGAGAGCGAAAAGGATGAAGATGAAAATTGGGATCCCAGTTTGGTTTTGGATACCCATTTGAATGCAATAAAAAAAAAAATGATAATTGATGTATTCTATTATAGCCAGGAAGCTGCAAAGGGTTATCAGTGAGAGCTATATAGGAAAATACTAATTAAAGAAGTTCTGAATTGAAAATATGTGTATATATATAATTTCGAACCTTTGAATGTTTCTTATTTCTTTATTCATTTGGTGGGATTGGCTGTAATGGTTGAATAATTTAAAAAGTCAATAAGCTTCTTGGAATTGTTTCTTTCCTTGTCTTTTCATCTTGTAGTCTTTCCAAATATAATATATATATTAACAATATTCCATGTTTGAAGCTGCTATGAAGGATGGATGAGAATGAAATTGCAGGTTACATTATTTTATAAGCAAATAGCCAAATGCTCTATTAAATTTCTATGCATTGTACACCTCTCTCGTCTTACCAAAAACTCTACTCCCAAAATAAAATCATTCATACCAAATTTTTAAAATTGATAAATAAGAAAAAAAAATAATTGTTAGTTATAATTTAGCCAAATGATTGACTTTACTCAATAAAAAGAAAAGTTAATGACAAGGGACAAAAGTAATCAAATCTTAATTGGACCCACAAGGACAAAATTCCTCATAGAGCATACTCACTCATGGGCCTAGGATGCAAGCCCAATAAGGAAACCAACCCATATCAAGACCCAAACTTGCTCCACAAGGCACTAGGTCGCTCTTAGATAACGTCCTCCTCTATAAAAACTTTTCCTCAGTAGAGCTTAAATAGTTACAAGATATACAACTGTAGTAGCTATCACTCGTGAAGCACGGAGAAGAAACCATATCAGTATATAGCCTGTACCTAGTGTTTCCACACACTATCACACATGAAGATGTTGCCGTAATAGTGATCTAGTACACTTATAATGCCCGCAACATTGATGAGAGAACCTTCCATTTGTCTTGTCATGGTAGAGATCATCATCATTACCTTAAGGATGCTTCACGTGCATGCATATAGTTGACTCTATAGTGAACTTTTCCAAGTATAAAAGGAGAAATGTCAAGGTAGTTGATTTTACATACTCTCATCTCATTCTTCTCACTCAAATACTAATAGGCTACAAGAAAGTTTATCTCCTTCCTTATAGTCTTCGTACACCTCTAGCTAATTTTAAGTATTGGAGGATCTTTGCCAAATACAA